>CM021102.1:566245693-566590378 GCA_007115665.2 Sequoiadendron giganteum | reverse complement strand
GCATTAAGAGGGTATAGGGATTTGAGGGATTAGGGTTTAAGGGTTGAGTGTATAGGGTTGAGGGATTAAGAGGGTATAGGGGTTGAGGGATTATGGGTTGAGGGATTAGGGTTTAGGGTTTAGGGTAGAGGGTAGAGGAGTTGAGTGATTAAGAGGGTTTAGGGGTTGAGGGATTAGGGTTTAAGGGTTGAGGGTTGAGGGATTAAGAGGGTATAGGGGTTGATAATTGAGGGCATAAGGTTGAGGGTAGATAGTTTAAGGGGTTAGGGTTTAAGGGTTTAGGGTTTAGCGCGTATAGGATTTACAGTTTAAGGGTAGAGGGTTTAAGGGTTTAGGGTTTAACCTAGTTAAGGGTTGAGGGTTGAGGGTTGAGGGTTGAGGGTTGAGGGTCAAGGGTAGAGGGTTTAGGGTTTAGGGATTGAGGGTTGATGGTTGAGGGTTTAGGGTTTAGGGATTACGATTTATGATTTAAGGGTAGATGGTGTAGGGTTGAGAGAGAGAGGAGGGTTGAGGGTAGAGGGTAGAGGGTTAAGGGTATAGGGGTTTATGATTTAGGGTTGAAGGGTTTAAAGGTTAATGGTATAGGGTTTACGGTTTAAGGGTCCCACTCCCTCTCTTAGGTCTTCCCCCCCCACCATAACTGAATAAATTATTTCCCTCTCAAGTCTCTCTCTCAGGTCTCACTCCCTCACATTCTACCTAGACTAATCTATGTCACTCCAATGCCCTCTCTCATTGTCCTTCTTTGTCAGGCCTCACTTACCTCCCACCCTACCTAGATGAATATTTTTCACTCCAACCCCCTCTCCCACACTCCCTCTCTCTCTCTCCCCCTTTGGTCTTTTTGTATCTCTCGGGTCTCATCCCTCCCAACCCCTCTCCCATTATCAGGTAATTTCCCCCACTTTAACTGGATAACTCTCTATCCCTCTTAAGTCTCTATCGCTCTCAAGTCTTAGTCACTACCACACTATCTAGACTATTCTTTCTCACTCATATCACCTCTCTCTCTATCTCGAGTGTCACTCCCTTTGTCTCTATGGAGTCTCTCCCTTTCAAAATAGCACATTTGGCGCTCGCCAAATTTGGAGAGCGCCAAATGTGTTTTACCTTGAAACGGTAAAATACAGGTTGACCTCGTGATTTAGGCCCACATGCTTTTGTATTTGTCTGGTTCAGCACTTTATCCGATTCAGAAACACCTTTTTTTATGCAGTTGACTTCATGTTGTACCAATCTATGCTTGATCTATCACCTTTTTACCACCAATCTGCATGGTAGACAACATAGAAGAAACATTTTTTTAAAAAAATCTACATCATTTTACATTATCTGAGGTAATATATTCATTTTGGTAATATTGAAATGTTTATATTTAGTATATTTGTTTATTTTTGACAATATAAACTAAATTTCTTTAATGATTTTATTAATCATAACAATTGGACATAGAATTCAACATTGAATTAGATGGGATTTGCATAAAAAAAGTTTAATTTTTATGAGTCTAAAGAACAAAAAAATGAAAAACATGACATTTACTTAACACAAATTTACTTATGAATTCTATTTGCAATGCTTATATAGTAGTGCATTTCCAACATGGCTAGTGAAATTCACTCTATTTCATTTTATTTTCAACTAATTTGGAAAACTTTTATTTTCAACTAATTTGGAAAACTTTTATTTTCAACTAATTTGGAAAACCTAATAGATTTCATCAATGTTAATGCAAGTTTCCATTAATTTTTTTGTTCCATAAAAATTTCACCTTCATCACATGTGCTTAGATAAATTCAAGTGAGTTGACATAGTTGTTAATGCAAGTTTCCATTCATTCATACCATTTACCTTTCTAATAAATTAAAAAATGGAAAATTGTGTGCAACTGATAATGCTTATTATCTTTCTAAGTTACCTCATTGCCAAAGAAATAGTGAATAATTATAAGATATAGCATCACAAACCCTTCTTTTAATTCATATTCTTCATGATTTCATTGGCAATCACAAATTTGGTTTTGAGAACAATAAACACAAGATTCTCTAGTTTTCATTTTGGTGGCAACAACTTATACCCTAGGTTTGTGATGCAGAGCAGGGAGACAAAACCTTCAACAATCACAATTAGATTAGTTTCAAAAAATCTTCAATCTCAAAAACCTCAATTCAATGCTCAATTGACCAATTCACATTCACTTCCTTGTAGCATTCACAATAGAGAAAATTGTTCATATCTTATCATATCTTAGACACTGAAACCCTCTCTAATGCATCTAAATACTAAACCCTTGCTTTAGGCCTTTCTATTCTTGAAACAATGAGGGTTTATTCAAAATAAAAAAAATTATGATTCCATCAATGTGAGGAGAACCTCGAGGAAGAGGTGAGAGTATGGAAAAAATGAAGAAGATCAAGAAGTATTCCCTATTTTTAGTGTAAAACTATGAGTTTTGACTGGTAAATCTATGGTTCATGGTCTAAAATCTTGGGAAATGTTAAAGGCATGTATTACCATTCATTTGTAGTTTGTTTGATTGAATTTCATGGAGGTTTGTGAGTTTTATGATCATTTTGGTGCTAACGGGTATGAAACCTTGTTTTGGGGTTTTGAACACTAAAGAATGCATGTATGATCTTTTCCTTCAGTGGATACCCCTAGAACTTAATGAAATGAAGGCCGATAGGTTGTTTTCCATGTTCAATAAGGATTCAAGAGTTGAAGAGTTGATGGAAGTGTTTTGTGATTTGTTGTCCTAGTTGATTTCTTGTGTGTCTTAACCAAAAAGTAAGGTTTCAAGTACTTGGGTTTGAGGAAATAACGGTGCTAAATGTTGGTAGTAAGTTTTTAGAGCATATAAAGGCTATTTTTAAAGTGTTCCAAGTATTGGTTTGGTGTGGTGTGTTGAGGAAGTCCGAGTTTCAATAAACCCTTAGGGGAAACCTAGTTTGAAATAGCTTAGAGTGAGGGTTTGAGGGTTTCATGATGTAATTCGACCCATTCCACTTTTTTTGGGTCTTGACTCAAGTTCCCAAACCTAGGATTTTCCAAGTCTCCTAACCCCAAATGCTCAAACAAGCCTCCAATGCAAAAACCCTCCTTGTAGCCTAAATAACTAAGGTTTTAGGGTACCATTATTGAGTCTTCACCTTCCCAGCCATTCCTACCCAATCTAACTACTCATACATCTTTCAATAGGTCCACCCATGCTTAAGGAACACTCACTTGACCATTAAAAATACAGCTTCTTCATTCCATAGGTCTGACCCACCAATTTCCAAGGGAAAACACACACCTCCAGTCCTTCCTTTCATTCTTCAAGCCAAGGGATAATCATTCCACACCTCCTAATCCTAAATTAACATTCCCTACACTCAACTACATCATCCCACCGAGTTAAATTTGATGAAAGTAGGTGGGATGATGGTTATGCCATTAGAATAACCCCAAACCCTCAAGGCTATTCAGGAACCCGGTAGGAGCAATTTGATGAATTAACGCACTAAAAGATTAAACCAAACCCTGCCAAGGCACCAAAAAAAAGATAGAACATTTATCTACTATTTATCAAGGGAATTCAATACATATAAGACCTGTTCAGCCTATACACAGGTAGGGAACTCAGAAAAATCAGTAAAATTATGAGAAAATAAAGTAATTTCCAAGCTTTATTATTTTCCCTCCACTCCCACAACCATAACTCGAGCCTATACAGGCTTTACATTGAATTTTTCATCCTCCTCTAACTAATCAATGCCCCTAACCACCAAGAAACCAAATTTTCAAAACACATAACCGTTGCAATTACAAATTTGTTGCATTATGTAACTCACAAATTTGCAACTTTTATCACTTTTCCTACTAACTAAACTAATGAATCCATTATTTCATTGAGATACAATCTTTCATGTTGTATTTTAGGCTTACAAACTCACTTGTTGACACATTTTTAATGAAAGGGTGCATTTTGACCATCAAACATGAAGATTTGTGACTAGGTGCCTAGGTGCTCATGCACCACCTACCTTGTCAATCCTACCGAATTGGCAAGCTAGTGATCTCACTGGCTTGCCAAATCCGTAAGGTTGACAAGGTAGGGGAAGCGTATGCCTCCCTTAAATTGATGCAACCTAGGTCATCTCTAACATACCTCAATTCCACCTAAGACTCCTTTGGAGCAACTTGCTAAAAACTTGAAAACAATGTTGTCCAACCTCACTTTTTCATGTAAAAACACCCCAAATGCCACCTAGGGCATCACAAAAAATTGGTATGCGCACCTCCTAATGCAGAATGGATCAACCAAGATGTGATTTGACACAACTTCTCTCAAATATGCCCATTAAGACATCAAAATTCACTTGACTCAACAGGGTACCTCGATTTCCCAACACTGGATTCCATTAGACCAAACATGATCAGAGGCTTGGGAATATCTTCAACATCACTTAGCTGACTAATCAACACCCACCAATAGGACTTTTCACTTTAGGAACAACCAATGACTCTTCAAAACAACATTAGGCCTTAAGTTCCTTGTAGCCCTGTCAACTACGACAGTCAAAAATAAAACTGGTTGGAGGCAAGAACCAAACAATTGACCTAGGTTTCAGACCCCTTATGCATGCCTCTTCAAACCCCCAAGACCTCAAGGTATGACATTCAACAAAACAACTACTATGGACCAATCTACAACGCCACAAGGGGACCTAATGAGGTTTTTCCAAACAAGAACCAAGGTATCTAGGCACTCCTCAACTCCCCTGAGCCATAAACATGGTTCTTACAACATCAATACACACATCTCAACACCCTTGAATGACCCCTCTCAACAAATTCCACTCACAACTCATCAAACTCAGACTTTCTTACACAAAATTAGGCTTGTCACATGAGGATTCCAAGCCTAAGGTAACCAATAAATCACTCCAAACTCCCTGTCATTCTCGAAAACCTCTTCAAACATAAATTACATAATGAACTCTACCATTCCACCAAGAATTAAGCCTTGACCAAAATGGAATGGTGAGTTGTGTGCATTTTTGTGATCAAGCCCTGGTTTTTGAGGGTTTTTTACTAGTTCCAGAAGAACTATGATAACTCCCTCTATTCTTTATGGAATTGTACCAAACCACGCCAAAAGAAATCTATCTCACTCCTCTATCAAACCATGACATCCTTGTAGCTATACATACAAGCTACAGGTCGTACCAAGCATGGGATCAACAAATTTACAGAGAAAATTAGAAAAATAGAGAAGAGTGTGAATAATTCTTATTAGATCTTCTCCAAAAGTTCAACAAAAACCTCCATTCGAGCCTCTCAAGGCTTTACATAGTCCTTTACACCCTTCTCTAACTGATCCACACCCTCAACTAACTAAAAACCAACTTTTAAAACAAGTAACTGTTGCATTTCAAATTTGTTACTTTAAGCAACTTACAAATTTGCAACTTTAGACTCCTCCAACCTAATGACTACAACTAATGACCTCTAAAACCACACAAATGGCTTGTAAATAACCTTATTACATCAAAAAAACTCCATTCTTGCACACTCATATACAAATTCACAAATTTGCCTTCAAAGGCTACAAAGACAACTTCTAGTGCAAGATTGAAATTTTCACATTTTTTATCACTAGACTCAAAACTCATCCTAAAGCATACCTAATGGTCTTAATTTACCTTATTCAAGGAAAATCATGCTCAAAATACCCACAAAAACCTATTGACCAACCTATTCACCATCAGATAATCAAATATTGAGGGTGAGGTGTAGGTGCTCCTGCACCACCTCCCCTCTGCAAGAAATAATGTAAACATGTTTATTTATCTCAACTAAGCCTATCCATCAAATTACAACATCATACAGTGGGTGGAAGGCTTAAAAAACCATTTTAAATGCACTCAAACCCTTGAAACAGGGCTCACAGACCGCTCCTACAATTAACTCCAACCAATTTTCAAACTCGCTATGGATGTTGGAGTACAAAATTGCACTTTTTTAAATTGGGCAACATTAACCAGTCTGCAAAACCACCATTGGGCAGCATTAACCAATCTTCCAAACCACCGATTCCTCCACTTTTAGGGCGTGATAAGCCCTCTAACATAACAAACCCCAAAACCCTCTTCATTCACAAGTTAGGCAAGGGTTTACTGAAAAACCATACTCCAAACCTTTCCACAACCAACCAAAGCCTGAAACACATTTAAAAAGGTTTGTACAAGCTTAAAAGTTCAAGAGAAATCGCTGCCCCTAAAGATTTTTTCAAACCCTAGCACTAAACCACCATTTGACATCTATGGTAGGGTGATCCCACAATAGTGGTTTACAATTTTTGGGCAAATTGGACACTGCAATTATTATTTTTAATTAAATCTTCACTTTCGAGCTCTTGTAGCGGCTAAAATATGATGAATTTGAAAATGATGCAAACTAGAGTCTAATCAAATTTTGTCTATAGATTCTAAAAATATTTTTTTCAAAATTTTTGGAATCAGATTGCACTTTTTTTTCCATCTCCCACGAAAACTGGTTTTTTTCATAAAACAACATTTTTAAAAAGTGACGCTCACCGTATACAACATAACTTTTTTTGTATGAAGAATAAAATTCTAATTTTTTCGAATTTAGATTTGTAACTACAATATCTAGCACTTTCATTTGGTCTCATAGTTTTTTATTGAATATTTTTTCCTTAATCAAGTTTCAAAGTCAAACCAATTGCAATTCAGACATAGGCAGACTATATACAACATAACTTTTTCTGTATCAATCGAAATTCTTTTTTTTTTTAATGGATCAAGGACATCAATACCCAACCTCAACATATTTTTTTAAAAATTATTTTGATAATCTGCCATTTTTCCACATGTACAGACCAAATATTTTTATTTTCAGTGAAAAACCTATGTTTAATAAAACTAAAAAATAAAATACATAATAAAAGCAAATCATATTAAAATTATATTCGACAGATAGCTCATTCTGAGGACTATCATTATCTAGTTGGATTTCTGAATTTTTCTACATTTTCATTTTTAAATTGAGCTTCGAACGACAATTTTTTACAAAAAAAAATAATTTTTTTAGGAGATAGGGGAAAAATGGTGTTCGGTTGAACCTCTTAAAGTGGTTCGAGCGAACCTATGTTCGGTTGAACCTCTTAGAACCTAGGTTCACTTGAACCACTTTAAAATAATGAGCAAAATTTAGGGGGTCTGGGAAGATGATAGGGTTTTTTTTTTTTAAATCCCTATTAAGGGGGTTCGATCGAACCCTAGTTCGTTCGAACCCCTTTATTTTAATATTTCCGCTCACATGTCAATGGGGTTTGAGTGAACATAGGCTTCGGTCGAACCACAAGGTTCGACTGAGCCATGTTCAACTTTCAGTTGAACAATTTGGTTCGGCCGAACCCCTTCACTTTGTGTAGAGGGAAAAAATGACTTTTCCCTTCCTCCACAAAAGTGTTCACCACTTATGTGGGTTCACCCAGCATCACCTAAAAACCCTCTATTCACCTCCCTTGCACAAAAAAAAATTCACACATGTTTTATAACCCTAACTAAGCCTTTCCATCAAGTTACTTTGCATACAGTGGGTGGAAGGCTTAATATGACATTTTAATGCATTCAAAACCCATAAAACAGGGTATACATACCAACCCTCAGTAATTGGCTTCTAAAATACACAAAATCACTTGAAATCAAACCAAACCAAAACTAAAATGGAGTTAATTCTTCTGCCCACCTAATTCCATCGAAAATATAGCACAATCGCTCTGAGATACGTTCAACCGACTCGATCCCTTAAGGGTCCAAAGTGCAAAAGGGCAGAAATCTTTGAGAGGGTATTACTCATAAACTGTGGTGTTTACGAAATATTTATCTGAGCCTACGAGATCATGTTGGGCCCCTCTACAATAACTTCTCTTGGTTTTTTCTATCTCAGAAGCATTTTCCTGTGGTGTCCAATTTTCACTTGATGGAAAAAGTGTCAAATGCAAGTAGTTAAAAGTTGCAAAGTGGTGCAAATTTCATTTTGCAGCTTGTGTGACCAAATGGATTGTTCCAACGCATCTAAATAGGTATTTTTATTCTAGGAATGGTCCTCTTTCACACCCAAACACGCGGAGTCGCTTCGAGCTACGCTCAACCGGATCGATTCTTTAAGGGTCCAAAGTGCAAAATCGCTGCAAACTTCAAGATTCTATTACCCGGATACCGTGACGCTTAAAAAATTCTCGTCTAATCCTACAAGATTATGTTGGGCCCCTCTACAATAACCTCTCTCATTTTTTTCTATCTCGGAGGCATTTTCCTGTGGTGGTGAATTTTCACTTGGGGAAAAAGTTGTCAATTGCAAGTAGTTGAAAGTTGCAAAGTGGTGCAACTTTTGTTATGCAGCTTGTTTGACCAAATAGGCCATTCCAACACGTCCGAATAGGTATTTTTACTCTAGGAATGGTCCTCTTTCGCACCCAAACACACAGAATCGCTCTGAGCTATGTTCAACTGAATCGATTCCTTAAGGGTCCAAAGTGCAAAATGGTTGCAAACTTCAACATGTTATTACTCGGATACCATGACACTTAGAAAGTTCTTGTCTGATCCTATGAGATCGAATTGGGCCCCTCTACAAGAACCTTTCTCATTTTTTTCTATCTCAGAGGCATTTTCTTGTGGTGGCAAGTTTTCACTTGGGGAAAAAGTTGTCAAATGCAAGTAGTTGAAAGTTGCAAAGGTGCAACTTTCATTTTGCAGCTCGTGTGACCAAATGAACTATTCCAACATGTTCAAATAGGTATATTTATGCTAGGAATGGTCCTCTTTCGCACCCAAACATGCAGATTCACTCTAAGCTATGTTCAACCGGATCGATCCCTTAAGGGTCCAAAGTGCAAAATGATTGGAAACTTCAGCATCCTATTACTCGAATACCGTGATGCTTAGAGAATTCTCATCTAATCCTATGAGATCAAGTTGGGCCCCTCTATAATAACCTCTCTCGGTTTTTTCCATCTCGGAGGCATTTTCTTGTGGTGGTGAATTTTCACTTGGGGAAAAAGTTGTCAAATGCAAGTAGTTGAAAGTTGCAAAGTGGTGCAACTTTCATTTTGCAGCTCGTGTGACCAAACAAACTATTCCAACACATCCGAATAGGTATGTTTACGTTAGGCATGGTCCTCTTTCGCACCCAAACACATGGAATCGCTCTGAGCTACGTTCAACCGGATCAATCCCTTAAGGGTCCAAAGTGCAAAATGGTTGCAAACTTCAGCATGCTATTACTCGAATACTGTGATGCTTAGAAACTTATCATTTGATTCTAAGAGATCACATTGGGCCCCTCTACAATAACCTCTCTCGATTTTTTCTATCTCAAAGGCATTTTCCTATGGTGGTGAATTTTCACTTGGGGAAAAGTTTTCAAATGCAAGTAGTTGAAAGTTGCAAAGTGGTGCAACTTTCATTATGCAACTCGTGTGACCAAACGGATTGTTCCAATGCATCTAGGTGGGTACGTTTACTTTAGGCATGTTCCTCTTTCACACCCAAACACGTGAAATCGCTCTAAGCTACATTCAACCAGATCGATCCCTTAAGGGTCCAAAGTGCAAAAATGATTGTGAACTTTTTCTCGTGGTGGCAATTTATCACTTGGGGAAAAAGTTGTCAAATGCAAGTAGTTGAGTGTGTAAAAATAACTTTTTAGCCATTCCACCCATTGTATCCTACTGTAACTTAGTGGAATGGCATAATTAGGGGTAGGGAACATATGTGCATGGTTTCTAGAGCAGGGGAGGCAATTTGAGTGGTTTGGTGTGATGCCCTAGTTGGCAATTTCATGAGTTTTGGTGAAATTCAGTGGTTTAAGAGTGCAAATGGTTGAAATTCTTTGGGGCAGTAGTTTGTGAGGGACTTTTAAGCATGTGCAGGTTCTTTTAAGCATTTTTGATGCATTCGAAAGGTGCTATGATTTGTGGGAATAGGATTTTCAATAAACCCTCTCATTTTAGGCTTTTAGCCATAGCAGCAAGGCAGTGAACTATTTGATCAAATATTTTGGTAAACATGTACGAAAAATGTGGTAGCATAGACAAGGCAGTGAATTGTTTGAAAAAATGCCTCAAAGAAACGTCGTCTCATTGTGATGGAATGTCATGACAATCCATAGTTGTGAGGATTTGCGACTTGAGGATTGTGATTAATGATTGGAATTGTGTTTAGTAACATTGCAGGACCTCCCCTACTGCATCAATTTTTTAGGGTTTTATCCATAGCAGCAAGGCAATTAACTGTTTGATATAATGCTTTGATAGGCATGTATGAAAAATGTGGTAGCATAGAAAAGGCAATGAACTCTTTGAAAAAATGCCTCAAAAAAATGAGGTCTCATGGTGATGGAATGCCTTGACAATCAAAAGCAATTTGATTGTCATGGCATTCCGTCACCATGAGACCACATTTATTTGAGGCATCTTTTGAACTAGTTCACTACCTTGTCTATGGCTTGTCATGGCATTCCATCACCACATTTATTTGATGCATTTTTCCAAACAGTTCACTACCTTGTCTATGCTATTGCTTACTATTATGCTTTTGATATATTTTTTTGAAGCATCCATAGCTTGTTCAAAATCACTTGTTTTAGGCTTTTAGCCATAGCAACAAGGCGGTGAACTGTTTGACAAGATGCTTTGGTAGACATGTATGAAAAATGTGGTATCATAGACAAGGTAGGGAACTATTTGAAAAAATACCTCAAAGAAATTTGGTCTCATAGAATGCCATGATAAGAAAATGCAATTGGCAGTTTCTCCTAGTTATTAGTTATGCAATGTGAAGAAACTGCATAACTGCTTAGGTTGACTTTGTACAAACTATATTGTAATTGAAATTTTGTCATCTATCAACATCTAGTTATTAGTTATGCAAAGTGAAGTAATGCTTTGAATTTGAAAGATGTGAAATGCAATGTAATCAACGATATGAATATAAACTACAAAAATCCATATTTTACAATTCATTAGTTAAAATATTTATTTTATTTGCTCTCTATATCTCTATATGCTATGGAAATACCTTTCAATTTTTTTAAAAAAAATTATCTCTTGTTCTACAATTTTTCCCAGTTTTTTCATAAACTATTATACTTTTGGTTTGTCAAAATTTTCCCCAAAATATTTTTGCTGCTATGCATTGGAAGCATGAAGCACATACGTGAATACACACAATATAGGTGAAGTATACATGTGAATAAGTGAGGCAAAATTAATTGAAGTATTCCAAAGGATAAAAACCACCACAATGGAGCTTATTTACACAATACGCTTTAGATGGGGCTTATTGAGCATTCAACAGTAATTAATTAAGCATTAGATGTAAACAAAATTCATGTCTACATCATTCAAGCATACAATTTACATGATACACATGATAACATCATTCAAAAATGGCAGTAGCAAAATAATATTTTCTTTAATCAAAAAACCGAAAGGTTATACAATGATATATATTGATAAAAGTATATACAATATATCTTAAAAAACCATACAGGCTTAGTACAAAGGAGCCATATGGATATAAAATGTCATGTATATATAGATAGTACAAAACATATGTTCCAAAATGTCACATAGACATACAACAAACAACACTAATACATAGTCATTTCCCTCTAAGGGAAGGAAATAGATCATCTGTTGCCTTTGAAATTCAGTTGGATGGAGTGATTATTGCTTCTCTTTTCTTTTGAACACGCTCGCTAGTACTCTCTTCACTCTGGACCTTCAACTGATACAATAAAAAGTAAAGATGTTAAAACATAGAAATTGAATTATGGAATGGCATATAACAGAATATATAATCACTTACCGCATACATATAGTCATCATGCACATTTAAAACATCACCACGTCCACGATCTAGAGTGACAACCACCTGTAGCAACCATCAAGATAGAAATTAAACTACATAAAAGTATCATGAAATTTTTCTATAATAGACCATAAAAGATAAAATATAATGTCAAATCGAATAACCTATTCCATACCTCTCTCAATGGGTCAGAACTGGCTATTGTTGTAGCAACTCCATGGTTCATCGTGCCACCAACATCACCAGGGTTGTCTCTTGTCAAAAACTACAAATGAAACAATATCTCAGGTATCATGTTGATATAAAGACCGAGAGGGGATAATGGAACATAAGGTGAAATAACAGAGGGTAATGGGACGATAATAGAAGGCTGATGCAGATAGGGGGCTCAAACTCATTCAAAGCGACAACTTGCATTCAAGAGGCATCTAACAAGATTAAAATGGCCTATTAGAATAATCCAAACAATCCTCAAAGCTTGACAACAATCGGGAGTCTAATTTCTCACTTTCACCCATGTAACCTAGTAGTAGTGCAAACTCAGTTTTTGGCCTTTAAATCCCATTCTTTCTAAAACACTTTACAATTAGAAGGTGGATTCAGATACCCATTTCAAAGCTATACAACATGTCTCCTAACTAGATACAATTATTTTGGACCAATCCTTTGAAGTTACACCCTCAACGTTGTCCTGGGCCATGAATTAGGCCAGATTTACAAAGCAACATACCTTTAAACTTAACACAGTCCCTTGAAACCTTGGGGAAGAATTTCATATTCCCTTAAACCTCTAAAACCACAATCAACACCTAGGGTTGACACCTCCAACATAGAAAACTCCAAAACCCTCAATTTCATGTCAAGTCAAGAGGGTTTATTCAAAGTCCAACTTGCACAACCTCCTAGACCATGCCACTAAATCAAACATGTGTATTCTGACCCCAATATGCTCAAAGTTGGAAAAAATCCACACTCTCATTTATTTCCACAAACCCTAGACCCAAGGCTCCATTTCATGTGTTTTTCTTCACAAAACTCATCAAGACAACATGTTTATCTCCTTAGTTCCTTCTCCACAACTCTAATCATGCAACCTACAACCTACTCAGACTCCCTAGGGCCCATTACACTAGTTACAGTAAGTACAATCAGTGTAAGGGCCCTTAAATCATGATTTTGGTTTAAAAACCCTCAAACAGTGTGTCCTCAGCCTATCACAGGAAAACAAGGATATTTGATGAAAAATAGAGATATTCTTATTGCCAATGCTTCAAACTTCAAGCCAACGTTACAAAAAAAAATTCATGCCTTTTTAAAGGATTCTTCTCATCAAACCAACGATCAACTGCCTTACAACTACTTTTTAAACCTCTCATGACCATTGCATTACAAATTTGTTGCATTTATGCAACTCACAAATTTGGCACTTTCAAGTTTTGACTCTTTATTGTTTCCTAGACCCTCTTAAACACCTAAACTATTAAAAATAGTCTAATGAGACCTTATTCAACTAATAAATCATGACTTACTCAAGAAAACATCATCCTATCTACCTTGACACCCCTTGTCAACTTTGAAAACTCCTTCCACATGATTTGCAAACCTTACAAGATGAATACAAAAACCCCTCAAAGTTGATCAATTAAAATAGAATGGTCACATTGGACCTTATTAAGACTCAAGAACTCAACTCAAACATCCTAACACACCTTGCCTATCAAACACTTATGAAGAAACATAGAAAAGAGTGGTGCCCTTGCACCAAAGGGATTAATGGAACATAGGATGGACTAGTATAGATTCATGGGATGGGTTAGGATGGGATAAAAAAATATAGGGTGGACAATTAGAGGTTAATGGGATGTGATTATTAGGGAATAATGCAACATAGGGTGAATTGGGAGGTGTCTAGGGTTTGACTATATACACGAAGTGCGAACTTGACTTGTGTGTAGCAATAATAGAGAAGAGTTATCTAGGATGAAACGTGGATAAATATGGTATAACATAGGATGATATAAAGGAACATAGGGTGTAACATTTGGGATCATGGAAAATTTAGGGTGAAATAACAATGGGTACAATAAGATGGGAGTAGAAGGACATAATGACACATAGCATGGACTAGAAGATATTAGTGGGATGGGCTAGGAGGGGATCATGGAAAATAGGCTGAACTATTAAATGTTAATGGTATGGGATTAGGAAGGAATAAAGGAACAAAAAGTGAATTAGGAGAACATAATGTGACATGATCAAGGAATACAAATGCAATGTTTGTGTTTCTCATCAAGTTTTTAGATTTGTATATACACAAAATTACGAAAAACTAGCTAACATAGATTTACAACACCATTAGTGAATAAAGGCTACTTGAGTGTACGTTGTTTGAGGATATTAATCACAAGGTGTGGAGGAAGAAGGTGCACTAGGAAATTGTTTGAAATCCAAAGCATGTTATGAGACAAACATTCAAATATAACATTCAACTGTTCAAATGCAATAATATCTTTAATACTTGTTGCATACCTGTGGACTCATCATCGAGAATGTATAAGGGTCTGTAGGAATAGAGCATGTCTCATGAATAGTGCGACCCTGAAATTTCATCATATCAAAATTCAACTAATTTAGTTATTCTTAAATTTCAAAATATAATTTAATAAACATTAAAATAACTTGCTAAATTTTACCTGAGTGTCAATGTCGAATGTATCATTCAGAATATCATCTATGAAATCCATCACCTCCACAGCTGATGTAGGTTGTGTATTTGCATCATGAGCACTCTGATAATTGTACGTGCAAACAACACCACAAGCGCCACAATGGTGGGGTGGAGCTCAGGGCCTACACGTCTCCTCCACACCAAGCTCTAGTAGAGGACTTGCACACTATAAAATGGTCTGGGTGAATGAGTCAATCGACTTCAGTGTGTCCACCTCTACACTATCCTTTACAATGGAAGAAACAATGACATGCTCCACCATGGGTCTGGCCAAGGCTCCCGGTGCCAATTGTGGATTACATCGTGCAACAAGTCTATCATGTGTGGAGCCCCCACCTCTATCATGATAGTCTAGGATGTCAAAATAGTTTGGCATTTTATTGAGGACAAACTCGCAATAGAGTTTCCTCAAAAAGTATTGCGGCACCTCATGGTTATTGCATGGAGGTTAGTCAAATACCATCCACCACCGCTCCCAAAATTTATTTTTAATTCTCATGATGGCACCAATGGATGGGGAACCTCTTGCATGCATGAGACAAAGGTTCATTGGTTCTCGGGTCTATAAATAGTGCACACAATTCGGCTTTGCTAAATTTTTCTTTTTTGACATCTGCATATGACAAACCACTACCATAAAATTGTCTCATCTCATTTCTCTTATTTGACCAAAAATTCATTTGCTCGCTCATTTCTCCTACATGAATTACAATTGACTTCAATGATTCAACAATCCCTCTCCTATAAGGGTTGGTTTCGGCATGCTCGGTTAATCTTCCAATTAATTGTTGAATGTCTTTTTTATTGTTTTCAATTTGATTTTGAATATTTTCTTGTGTTCCTTGAGGATGCCTATGAATTGATGGAGGAGTTTCAGGTTGTTCTTGTATAGGAGGCTTTTCGTGAGGGGGTGATTGTGAATTCTCAATGTTTCGACGTGGAGATTCATTCCCTGAGAATTAGAACAAAGTTTTATTATAAAAACCTATTTAAATTTGCATCTAAATCAAATTCAAAATAAATAGAATAAAAATGCATACCTCTTTGCAATCTTCGACCTCTCCAACATGTTGGCGGCATCCTCATGGAAAATGGCAAGCTAAGGATGCAAACAATGGAGAAGATTTGGCGAGTGTGAGTTGCAGACCTAAAATCCTCTTCCTCAAGCCTCGGGTTGAAGAAAAATGAGGGTTTGAAACCCGATTTGTGACTTTTATGTCTACTTTTTCATTTGGTGTGCGCCAAATGGCCTATTTCGGGCTTTTTTTGAATGTTTTTTCAATTTGGCACCTAGATTGTGTCACAGATTGGTGCACTTACCCAAATACTAGTGTGCTACACTTGTAATCCTATAGTGCACAAAGGGTTGTGAGTAATTGGCTTGTGGCTACCTTGGCTCCTAATTAAGTTATGTGAGCATTGTTATATCCTTATTTAGATAATTAGGTCATCCTAGATGTTATATTTAGGTATTTAAGTTAACCCAAGTGGCATTCAAGAAAAAAGTAGGATTTATATAGAAGTTAGAGGTTAGTAATTATCATCATATTGAGTATTGTCTTCTTATTGAAGACTATTGGAGATAGCCCCCTTGTGTTGGTATATTATTATCAAGTATTTGGGCATATTATCTCTTAGTATATTCTTCTAATGTGAAATTTTTTTCATTACAAATGGTATCAAAGCATGATCTTGACGCCATGAAGGCAATAGATAAGGAAATTCTTGTTTATTTTGGAGGTTATTTTGGGAAGTGAATTTCTCTCATTTTGGTGAAATTTTTCCTAATTTTTAAAGGTTTTTTAAGGACATATTCAAGCTACTATAGTCTAGACTCTATATTTGAGGTTACTTAGAGAAAAATTCAAGGAGATATTTTAGAATTAGGGTTTACGCAATTAGAGAGGTGAATGCGGTAGTTTTTGGGGATGTGGCTCTCACAGTAGATCATGATCATGTCATTTGAATAGTAATATAGCACTACCCACCATCCATCACATCTTCCTTAAGGATGCACCCAAAGTTTAGAGCAATAGAAGAATGTGTTCAACACCAACTAGAGGGACCCTTTAGTCTTAAGGAGAACAAGGAAAAGGCACATAATAAAATGAAGAGGTGAGTGGATCATCACAAAAATTTGATACAATTAGTTCTACTTGAGCTAGATGTTGAGGTAAGACCCATCTTGGAACTTGAGTTAATTTTTTAGACACACATGAGGAAGCTTAGGACAGGGACAATCATAGAGTACTTAATTGAATGGAAGAATTTTCCTATTGAAGTTGCCACATGGGAAGATGAAAAATTTATACAAAAACATCCATAGTTAATTGGCATTAAGAACAATGCTTCTCTAAAGTGGGGTATGCTATGCTCTTAATCTTATAGCGCGCATAAAGCTATGAGTAGTCAACTTGTGGCTAACTTAACTCTTAATTAAGTTATATGATAAATATTATATACTTATTTGGATAATTAGGTCATCCTAGGTGTTATATTTAAGTATCTCAGTTGGCATGGGTGGCATCCAAGGTATAAGTAAGGTATACATAGGATGTAGAGGTTAGTTATTATCATCATATTGAGCATTATTTCTTATTGAAGACTATTGGAGGTAGTCCCCTCAAAGTGGTTTAGGAGGTTGTCCTTTCAAAAGTGACACTATTATCAAATATCTAGCATATTTAATGTTATATTCTTCTATTGTACAATTTGTTTCATTACACAATGATTCCATTTCCTAATTTTATTCCTACACATAGCATTACAAAAATATTTACATTATAATATATTTACTTTATGCTTTTGGTTTTAGATGCACTTAAGCTAAAAGCACATTATACAAAAATCTATTTGACTATCCATGAAGGTTACTAGATCAAAATAAGGGTTTGACCACTTTGGCAAGCTTGTATACAACCACCCCCCTTTTTTCTCAGTCTCAAATGCAAATACACCACTCAATGCATTACACATTTCAAAGGATCCCTACATGTTAATAGTTTGATTTACCAATTTGTTTAATTTAATGTTGATTTACTATGTGTTATGTTGTTTTTCCTGCCCTATTTATCCATAGACACTAAAAATTGTCCTAGGCCTGCAACTCTTAATTTCTTCATATGTCGTTCATCTTTATTTCTCATAATTAAATAATGTTAATTATTTAATCATTTTCTAAAATCATATGTCCTCTATTAATTAAATAACTTTAATTATTTAATTCATTCATTCCCATCTTTATTTCCCTTTGATTAATTAAATAAATATTATTTATTTAATTATGTAGCTAATTAAACCTATTTTCTTTCTAAAATTTAATAAATATTTATTTATTAAATTTCTTACGTCACTTTCCACTATAATTAAATAATTATTTTAATTATTTAATTATTTGTTGGCCTTTTCTCTCTTTAATTAAATAAATCTTTATTTATTCAATTTAATCAAAGATCCTTGAATTTTGAATTAAATCATTATTAATTCAAATTGATGATTCCTCTTTATCACAATCTTCTATAATTAAATAATATCTTTATTATTTAATTAGTAATTAATCACTTACGTCTAGATAAGATTTGATTTTCACTAACAACAGTGTTATCTATGTCAATCTTATCTTCTACATGCAATCCTCTATTAATTAAATAACTTTAATTATTTAATTAATTTATTCTTTCCTTTATTCTTTCTTGATTAATTAAATAAATATTATGTATTTAATTACATCACTAATTAAATCTATCTTCTATTAAATAATCATTTTAAATTATTTAATTAATTTATGTCACACTTTCAACTATAATTAAATAATCACTTTAATTATTTAATTATTCCTTAGCCTTTTCTCCATTTAATTAAATAAATATTTATTTATTTTATTTAATCTCAAAATCTCAAATGTTGAATAAAATTATTATTTAATTCATAAAAAGGTTTATCCATGGCATATTCCTCTGTGATTAGATAATCTCTTTGTTATCTAATTAGTCATTTATCACTTATCTCTAGATTTAATTAGATCATTTAGTTATCTCGTGATTTAATATCTGATTGTCTTTAACGAACAGACTTTATGTCTTAATCAATCAGTTATTTAGATCTTCTACATGCAAACCTTTATTGATTAAATAAATTTAATTATTTAATTAATTTATTCTCATCTTCTATCTATTTTCAACCTTTATGTTTACATGCAGTCCTTATTCTTCTAGTTTCCACTAGAGATTAAATTATTATTTAATTTAATCTCCATCATTTATGTTTTTTTCACTCGCACTGATCTGACCCTAATCATAATGCATGTCATATCTTTCAATCATGATCATTGATTTATCTTTTAATCTAAGCCTGTCATTTGAAAATCAGTTTTCTATAAATTGGCTTTACCTTCATCATTATTATTCTCTCTCGAAATCTTTATACTCTTTGGAAGCAATCAACTTTAGAATCTTCGATGTTTTGCTAATAACACTATCATGAGGCTATACTTGCACACTTAAGAGAAATATCGAGGAAATTATCATACAATGGAAAAATGGAGAAGTGCAATTGAGGTTATTCATGGAATTGTATAGATGTTCGATGAAATCTTTCTGTTATTTATGCTTTTTTTTATATTTCCATTGTTCTTGGTTGTTTCTCGTAGGTTTAGATTTGATTTTATTGCATCATATTGCTTAATATTGCTTGTTTTCCTATGTTACATTGGTGAACCTGACGTGAAGACACTGTTTTCAAAAAAAAATTGTAGAAATTTTGAATTTTGTAAGTACACGTACGACATGACGCATCTACAGCACAAAACAACGCAATTGACCTTGTGAGCTACATATGAATTTTCGTGACGCATCTGACATTTCGTGAAGCATTTGAGCCTCCATGCGATGCATTTGATTGGTATAAAAAAAAATCTAATGTCCAAATTCCAAATTTTTTTTTTAATTACAATTTTCATTACGACTAATTTGTAGTTTGCAATGTGTGTTTTTGAGTTAATATAGTGTTTGTAGGACGTTTCGTAGAAGACAAATATACAAACAGTGTTTGCAAGGTGATTGATGATGACATAGATCAAACTACTAATGAATTGTTTTGTAGAACGCTTGTCAAAGATTGGATTTTTAAATATGATTATCTTATTAGATTAGAACATGCTTTCATTTGGTGCATAAAATAAATCACTATTCTCTATATTTGGTGTGTTGGCACATTATGTTAGATTAGAATCCGATTTGATAACAAAAAGTATCATCTCCCCTTGCGCACTTGTGTGATCCTAGGTGTAAGAGAAATTGTTATCAACTCTAGATCTGAGCCTGTTTTGGCGAGAAAAAGTATTCACCCCGAAGCGACTCAAAATTGGTGATGAGCTAAATCAAGCTACTCCCAACCGATATACAAATTTTAAAGTTAAGGAAAACTCAGCATTATAGGACTTCCTGCAGATAAGCAAGTGATAGTGATTCCCTTAGTACCCTTTTGGTGTGTCAAAACCTATAGAGAATAACCTCTATAGGCTAGGAATCCTCCTTATTGGAGCTAATCTTGCCTCTTGTGTGGCCTTCTAAAAGGGTTCCCTTACTAAAAATCCAATTGTTTTTCTAGATTAACCAAAAATCCTTCTATTTGCTGGTGCAAGAGGTCTGGCCTTTGAAGCCATCTCACATACATATGGTTCTTAATAGAGATGAAAATTTTGTCATGAGAGATTCATGAGAACTGAAGCTTGGATGACCTGAGAAGTGAGTGTCGTGTAAGGGGGAGTCAGTGTGGTCAAGTTTCTAATCATCCACTCTGAATAAGCGTAGTTGGCGAAACCCAAGTGAGAATTCAACAGATATTGTCAATACCAGCCTTAGGATCGAACTTGTCTTCTGGAATTATACATGTTTATGTTCATCAAACCTGAAACATAGTATTTTCTGATTGCCTTTATTTGGCAAAATTGATCAAAAATAGACTGATTCAAGCCTGCAATTTACTAGAAAACCGCATTTGTTAACCAAAAACTCGCATCTACCATATTGAGTCGCATTTGTTTACTAGAAAACTGCATCTTCTTTTACTGAGTCACATATGTCAAACTTGCTAACACCTCTGATATTGGAAAACCACATTTGAAACCCCCTATGATGCATCTGATCTTGTGAGTCACATTCATAGTTTGAACGATGCATACGCCTGACATGGACCCAAGCCATATTTTACCAGTAAACAACCTCTTAGACCAAAAATCACATATAACAAACACTGTGACGCATCTGATTTTGTGAGCCGCAGTTGCAGTCTAGAACAACACATCTGCCTGTCACAAACCAGAGACATAGTTTACCAGAAAACTGCATATGACACTAAGAACCGCATCTGTTAATTTTTGCGACGCATCTGTCATCCTGAACCACAATTGCCTGATTACTAGAAAAATGAATTTCACCATCACAACCTGAGGTCAAGTAGTCATAACCAGTCTCTGTTTATCTTTCCATAGTGATCTCTAAATAGAAACCATAAAGATTTGCTCGCCCTAGCTCATCATTGCATTTTTCATATCATTTAGCCATAACAATAGACATATTAGTTGTAAATCCTAGTCAGATTTTAGTAGTCTTCATAATCTTTATATCAATCATACTTTTAGGATAGTTACCTTTGCAGATTTTAGAATAGGAAAACTTCCTATGCTTTGGATAAACCCTTGCTTCAATCAAAATTGTCATTGAACCTAGTCACTTGTCACACATATCTTTTTTCATTTTCGCGAGTCTTTCTAGCTCATTAGTCTAGTTTGGGAGCTCACTTTATCTCTTGGTCTTAGTCTTATAAAAGGTCCCTTGACAAACTAATTTGAAGCCTTGGTTAAACTTTAGATGGTTAGTAACCTCTTTCTCAAAATCTCCCAAAGTTGATCACTTTAGCATATTTAGACATAGTCATTCTAGAACATCATCAAGCATTTAGCATCTCTTATATCAAAAAAAAAAATCCAAAAACATAGACTAAATCATATCATTCATAGACATAGTTTTGCATCATTCCCATTTTGAGCATATCTTACATGGTTGAAACAAGGTCCAAAAAGAAACAAAGAGAAATGGTTGATCCACAAGACTACATCAATCCCTTCTCAAACATACCATCAGGGACATCAAGACCTCACAGAGCCTTTCTAGAAAAATTTGTCACTAGAGACCCACAAGGACATATTTTTGTAGAAGACATAGACGTCGCTGTTCAAAATCCATAATTTGCATCTTTTGTAAATGAGTGTTTGGAAAATGATCCTCAAAGATATCTAGAAAAATTGTTAGTAGAAGGTGCCACATTACCTCATGGATTTGACATCCACACATTGAGAACATCATCTACTCAAGGGACACAAATCATGACATCTAACGTCTTTATTCCTCAAATAACTGTGGCTATACCATCTAGAATACCTACCCAAACTGTCACAACAATACATACAACACCATTTGGTACATCGAGCATGACACAAGGCCTTAGTTTTTCTGCAGTAGCATTATCATCAAATCCCTTTGGCACTAATACCAAAAGTAAAAGGCCTAGAATTAGCATAAACACAACAAATGCTATACCACTAGTGCCATTCCACAAATAGGGATTATACAAACATGACACATACCCACACTAAATCAGAATCCATCACAAAATATTGGGTTTCAAAACACTTACATAGACCCCAACAACGCAACCAACATGTCTTTGACACATGTAGATTTTTTGCAAACACAAATGCAAGCCCTTAGCAAAAAATGGACAACATGGCAATGTCTGGAAAACATACCTTTTCAGCAAAAGATTTATGTCCATGTCCCTTTGACAAAGCTTTATACATGACACCCTTCCCACACAAATATGTTATACCAAATTTGCCTAAGTATAATGGGAAGTGTAATCCTTTGGAACATATAAGGGAATCTTCCACAACATGCATGGACATGGCATATGACCCCATGTACCTTATGAGACTTTTTCCGGAAACCCTCGTTGGGGTAGCATTGGAATAGTTTTCTAAACTTCCATATGGCATAAAGTCATGGGGTGAATTGGCTGAAAAATTTATTGAACATTTTGCCTTTAACATTGATAATGAAATCATGATAGCTTCCTTATGTCACACTACAAAACTTCATCACCTTCTTCCAGAGATGGAGGAGTCTAGCTAGTTGATGCCCTGTTGAAATACTTGAAAAGAAAAAGGTCACTATATTTCTAGAAAACCTTAATCCAAAACTGAGAAGTGACTTAAGAGTACATTGTTGTACTTCTTTTGTGGAACTAGTACAAAAAGGAATCATACTTGAGAAGGCTCTCATTGACAAAGGTTACATTAAGACGCCAAATAAGAATCCAAAATTTCAACACCAAAATGCCCCTAACAACAGAAACAAATTTTGGTCTTGAAACAAAAATGTAACTAATGATGGTATTGTCGATGTTAAGACCCTACACGCAGGACCAAGCATTATGTTTAGAGGACACAATCCCTCTCATGACATACCCAACAATGCCGATCAAATAGCAAATTTTATCCAAAATACACAACAACCATGACCGCAAAAAGTGTGAGTTCATCTCCCTAGGGGAATCGATCAAGTCAGTCTTCAAAGAACCGATAAAACAAAAACTCATACAGCCTCAAGAGACAAAACATTATGATCCTGGACAATTTAAACCCTCTTGGTGGGATGATAACGTTGTTTGGGATTTCCACCAAACTAAGGGACATAGTCTATCACAATGTCAAAAATTGAAGAACATTATACAAGATTTTGTTGAAAATGGAACCATAGAAGTCAATGGGCAAGAAAATACCACAAACAGTGACCACAAGGTCTTTACAGATCCATTACACGACCATGGGAAAGGAAAAGCCTCCAATTCAGGAAATAAGACCAATACCTTGGCCAACTATGCCAATGCCAAGTATGACAATAACCAAGGTACAATCATAAATCACATTTGAGCAGTTGATGAAAAGATCAACATCATTACCATAAAGAAAAGTCTTGAATGTGTTGTCAACACTCGCCGAAATAAGATAACCATCCCAGGTCCTCCATTGCAGCAACAACCACAGTCCTCCAAGCCTCCATATAATTTACTTGACCAATTGGGGAAGACCCTAGCATAAATATCCATCTTGGAATTGTTGACTATATCATCTGATCATCGAGCCATCTTAGAAAAATATTTGCAAAGGACAACTGTCCCCACCAACTTAGATGTCAATCCTTTCCAAGAGATGGTAGGATACTTAACCATTTATCATCATGCTACCTTCTCTGAACAAAATTACTCAACTAAGAAGACAAACCATAATGACCCATTAAACCTCGAAGTTCTTGTTCATAAAACCAAAGTTAGATGAGTCTTGGTAGACAGAGGAGCGGGGTTGAATCTTTGCACCTTGAAATTGGTTAAGGCATTAGGTTTCTCAGAGGCATGTGTGGACACTACGAAGAGCATAGTCATTAAGGCATATGATGATGAAGAAATATCATCCAAAATAGTGGTGACACTCCCCATTAGAATTGCCCTTGCGGTTATGGATACTAACTTCCAAGTCTTGGATCTCGTCCTTCCATACAATATCTTACTAGGTAGACCATGGATACATGCTATGAAGGTTTACCTTCCACTTACCATCAATGTCTTAAATTTCCATACAATGGCACTGAGATCATGATAGATGGTGACCCTGATCCTTTCCAATATTGCACTAGCCTACGTGGAATGCCACAATGACAGGTGCCTATTAATTAGGAGGCTTCATCCTCTAACTCATCCCAGTATGTTGATCCATCTACTCTTTCCAAATCATCTGCATCCCAAACACCATCTTCCACTCCTAAGGTCAAGATCCAAGACAAGGGTTGTGGAGAGTATCACATGAAAGCATCCTATTGTGTTAGTCAGTTGGTTCCTCCTATATCATATGGCCTACCAATAGCAAATACGAGACAATCCATTGTCACAGTACATGTCCCTCCGACAATGACTTTCAAAAAATGGGGAGAGTTAAGTAAAGAAGCTATGGATCAAGAGGATGTGACCTCTTGGTTATACAAAGAAGACAATGAAGACCCTCCTCCGTCCATTCAAATACCTATAGATCAATATGGAAAAGGTTTCATGATAATGCAAAGCAAAGGATATGACAAACATAGTGGGCTAGGACTACATCAGAATGGAAGGATTGAACTAATCATTGTCTCTCAACGACCAAAAAGCTTAGGGCTAGGGTTTCAATCGATTAAGATTGGTGTTCTTAGTACCTCGACACCATCACAAGAGGAAGTAAGTGCTTCTAAAGATATCAAGACATCCAATGAACCATCTGATCCATTCCATTTTGATTCCCCTAACGCAAACAAATATGAATGGGATTCCCTTTCCTCCACCTGCTTAATGGACCTAGATAAACTATATGACCAAATGCTTAATCCCTCACCAAATCCACTTGATTCCCATCCTCAAATTTCCTTGACAAAAGAAGAATGGCTCAAACATTACTATTGGGAATCCCTTGATCTTGTCTCTTGGGAACCTAATGAACCCGCTTCTGATGACCAAACCTTTATAGTGGGCCCACCTCATAATCTACATGACCTTAAGAAAAAGAATAAGGAGTTGGTAAGAAAATTTTGTGACCATGTCAATAGGTTTATCCTCACCTTGTCAACCTCCACCTTTGATAATTCTGATGATGACATGCCCCTCGTATATCCCTAGCTTATAGATTGGGATCAACAAGAAACCCCCATCTTAGATACATTTGAGAACGACGAAGCAATAGCTGAGTTCATGGGACTACAAGAAGGCATACCTAGTGGTGACCATAGGGCTGGATTTATCATAGACTTGGATAACATGGCCTATTTTGGGGAGTTTTTTCACCCCTCCAGTCGCAAAAGTGAAAACACAAAGAAAAACAATGAAAAAAATGAAAATGACGAGTCCCTAGGTGAAAACCGAAAGGCACCTTTGGACGATGAAAAAGTAAAAAATAAAGGACGTATCCAAGGGCGAAAACCTCTCTGAGGCACCCAAGGATGGAGGGTTGAACATTCTCCCAGTTGCTAAGGAAAAGTCACCAATGTTAGTTGAGGAATATGTGGAGATCAACATAAATACTGAAGATAATCCTTGGGTAATTTATTTTGCAACATCTTTGACAGAGACAGAGCAACCGGAGTTTCATGACTTCTTCATAAAAAGACAGATCAACTTTGCATGGTCATATGCCAACATGCCTGGACTGGATCCTGGCCTTATATTACATCATTTTCCATTACAACCATATGTTAGCCCATGAAGCAAAAATTAAGGAAAATGCACCCACAAATTGCCTTATTAGTCAAAGTTGAACTAAAGAAACTATTGGATGTCAGCTTTATCATATCAATTGACTATGCAGAATGGATTTCCAATCTTGTATTAGTAACGTAACCATCAGGGGGGATTTGCATATGTACAAACTTTCGAAATATAAACAAAGCATGTCCTAAGGATGACTTTCCTTTGCCAAACATTAACATGACTGTGGACCCAACAACGAGATATGAAATGTTGTCCCTTATGGATGGTTTCTCGGGATACAATCAAATTAGAATCACACCTGAGGACCAACATAATACATCTTTTACATTTCCATGGGGAACATATTGTTGGAACGTCATGCCTTTTGGGCTCAAAAATGCTGGAGCTACATACCAATGTGCCATGACAACTATATTCCATGATCTTGTACACACTCTCATGGAAGACTATGTGGATGGTCTGATATCTAAATTATTTACAAGGGTTGATCACTTACAAGTCCTAGATAAGATATTTCAAAGACTAAAAGAATACAAAGTGAGGCTAAATCCAAAAAAATGTGTATTTGGCATTCAATCAAGATAACTTTTAGGATACATTATTTCTAGACGAAGCATTGAAGTGGACCCAAAAAAAGTGAAAGCTATAATGAGCATTCCTCCACTAGCCAACATAAGTTAGTTAAGGACATTACAAGGGAGACTGCAGTCTATCAGACGATTCATAGCGCAGTTAGCAAATAAGATACATTTCTTTGAACATCTACTCAGAAAAGGGGTATCGTTTGTATGGATAGAAAAATGCCAAGAAGCTTTTCAAAAGATCAAGGATTACCTACTTACACCACCAGTGTTAATGCCACCTACATATGCACGACCTCTGATACTCTACATTTCAACAACCAAATCAGTGCTAGGAGCCTTACTCGCACAAAATGATAATGAAGGTCATGAAAGATTAGTGTATTATATCAATCGTACTTTGGTGGGATATGAGCTAAATTACAGTCACATAGAACATGTTTGTCTTGCAGTAGTTTTTGCTACTCAAAAACTTAGGCACTACATGTTAAACCATCAAACCATGTTGGTCGCAAAGATAGATCCTTTGAAGTATCTCCTAAGTAAAGCAGCATTAACAGGTCGACTGGCTAAATGGGTAATGATACTTAGTGAATACGACATCCAGTATGCAGAAAGAAAAGCTATAAAAGGACAAGTTATGGCTGACCAGCTAGCAGATGCACCAATTAAGGTAGATCATCCTCTAGTTATGAATTTTCCTAATGAGCTCATCTCCACCATTAACACAAGAACGACATGAAATATATACTTTGATGGGCCCCACACTAATCATGGCTCAGGGGCTAGCATATTATTTGTCACACCACAAGGTGAGACTATTCCAAAGTCATTCAGAACCGCTTTTCCATGCACCAATAACATAGCAGAATATGAAGCTCTTGTAATAGGATTATGAATGGAAATCAAATGGAAGATTAAACATTTACAAGTTTATGGAGGCTCTCAGCTAGTAGTCCAACAAGTTAATGATGAATATAAAACTAAAGATGAGAAGCTTGCTCCATACAAGTGGATGGCAGATAGTTTTAAGCAATATTTTGACAACATCAACTTTCATCAAATACCCCACATTCAGAATAGGGAAACAAATTCTATGGAAACTATTGGTTCACTCTTGGATATACCTAGCAACATGCCTAAATTTGATTTTTTGGTAGAATAGCTTTTGGTCCCTACCTTTGATGTCCCAGAATCTGTGATGGTGTGTGAACTTGTTGGTCCCACTTCCCCGTGGTACAAAGACATATATGACTACCTTCATGCCAAAATCCTACCCTTAGACCTTTCAAACAACCAACATAGGACATTTATCAATAAGTCTTCCAAGTATACCATCATCAGAGATACCCTTTATAGACGTTCCCTAGACAACACTTTGTTGAGATGTCTTGATGTTGAAGAAGCTCAAGCAACCTTACATGCGATACACAAAGGTATATGTGGATCTCACTCTAGCGGTCCCACCTTAGCTAAAAATATTATGAGATTGAGCTATTATTGGCCTACGATAGAAAATTAATCATACGACTTTGTCAAGAAATGTCGACAGTGTCAAATTCATAGAGACTTGATACATGCACCAGCACAGGAGCTTCGTCCAATAACTTCACCATGGCCCTTTTCCCAATGGGGACTCGATCTCATCGATAAGATACATCCTTGAATGGTCATAATTTCATCATTACTACGACCGAATACTTTACCAAGTGGATCGAAGCCATTCTTATGACCTACATTATCGACACAAAAATTTCTAACTTTATCCTTAACTACATCATTTGTCGGTATGGTATTCCTCAATCCATAATCACGGATAATGGCCGCCCTTTCAAAAACCAAGAAGTTCATCACCTTTTCCAAGAATTCCATATACAACACCAATTTTTTACACCATATTACCCATAGGGTAACAACCAAGTTGAGGCGTCTAACAGAACAATCATCAGAATCCTCAAAAAAATTATCAATGACGTTGGTCGTGACTGGCATTTACAGCTTAATCCTACCCTATGGGCCTACCGCACAAGAATTTGCATGCCCACTGACACCACTCTATACTCCTTGGTATTTGGTTTTGAAGCCATCTTACCTATTGAGATCGAAATTCCTTCCCAAGGGTATTTTTGAAAGGGCATATTGACGATGAAGAGTACTGTGTGTCAAAACTGCATGGATTAGAGTTCCTGGATGAATGAAGACAAAAGGAACTCGATCATCTCCAAGCATATCAAAATCATCTTCATCGCAACTATAACAGGAAAGTCTTGAGTCGACGTTTTGACATTGGTGACCTAGTCTTAATGGAAAATCCCAAGAATAAAACAAAAAGAGAAAAACCAGGCAAGTTTGAACCAAACTGGTTAGGACCTTACATTGTTACAAAAGCCTTTGGATTAGGAGCATACCAACTCTCTACCCCTGAAGGAGAACCACTATCAGCGCCAATCAACAGTCTTCATTTGAAGAGGTTCTATGCATAGCTTCTAAGAGCCTTGTCTTAATCATAAAAAAATACAAAAAAATTGTTACCTTGATGAAAACTTGGCAAACAAGCATCTTTGTAACACCAAAAAAATTGAAAAATCAACAAAATAGTAAAGAGAAATAATTAGTCCAATAGTGAAAACCACTTTGGTTGCGCTTTGGATAAGTACCATGGTGAAAACCTGGCAAACAGGCGTCATGTGTAATCGACTTTGCTCCTCCATCTACCATCATTTCAATCTGATTTTCCTAACACTCAGAATAAATGGTTGTCCTTTCCATAACTTGGAACGATTGACATCAAGTACCCTCTGTATCTCCATCCCATCCTATTGGTCTTATACCCAACTAGGGGAAAATACTCAACCTATGTCATTTGGATACATCATACAATGTCCTGAAAAAATCCAAAAACATCATAAAATGTCTTGAAAAAAATCCAAAAATATCATAAAACCTCAAAAAGACAAAAACATCAAAACATGTCAAAAACCCAAAAATAGAGTCAGAGTCGATTATGTCAGTCAGTTGTGGACATTGTCGAACTATGTTGCCTTTGCGACTGGACGTAAGCAAGGCCATCACTTGATGTGCCCTTGAGACATTAGGTCCATCTTTTTAGGTTTGTCACATATCATCACACATGAAATCATGACTCATTCTTTGTACATCAAAGTCATTGGTTGAGTCGAACTACGAGGTCTATGCATGTATAACATAGGTAAGGTCATCAATCGATGAGCCCTCGAGGCCACACTAGGTTAGTCCATTAGGGTTCATCCCATTCACTATCACACACGTCAATCTTGTAAATTAATCTTTTTGTCAGAATAAAATCATGGCCTAGTCCTTTGTCTATAAGACAAAGCCATTGGTTGTGTCCAACTACGAGGTTTCTATATGTATAACGTAGGCAAGGCCATCAATCAATGAGCCCCCGAGGCCACACTAGATCAGTCCTTTAGGGTATATTGTGTCAGTCAACATAAGTCAAACACTGTCATCACACACAAAGAATGATCAAAACATCAAGACAAGTCACGCATCAACAAGACAAACAAGTCAAGAATGTCATCAAGTCAAACCAAACAAATTGTCAAAACAATCAACTTATGTCTTATACAAGATGTGTCCTTGACAACAAACATTATCATTTAAACAAACATTATCAGTGCCTTAAACAGGTGGCCACATGATCAAAACTAGACTCGACGTCTTATACAATGTGTCTTTTTGAAACCAGGCTTCGCCATTGCCTTAAACAGGTCGTCACATGATCAAAACCAAACTCAACATCTTGTACGATATACATCTTTCCTAAAATTAGGCTCTATCAAACAAATATCAATTAAACAACAAACAAATCAAATTTTAGCAAATATTTTTACTAGTTATTGACTTTATGGCTTGTTTTGTCTTATCTTTTCATTTGGCTTTGTCTTTGAGTCCGGTTACTAGCTTTCTCGAGGATGTCCTACGAAGGATTTAGAGAAGCAAGGATGTCCTGGGACTCTCTTTTTTTTATTGTTCTATGTCTATTGTCTTTTGGCTTTGTTTTGGAGTCAGGTTACTAGCTTCCTTGAGGATGTCCCACGAAGGATTTAGAGGAGCAATGATGTCTCATGACTCATCTTTTATTTGATTGATGTATGTGGTTTGTCTTAATAAAAATATTGGGGCAATTTCTCCCTTAGTATGAGTTAGGACACTCCTTGCCTGCGACTGTCTGTTTTTAGCAAGTGGATGACTTTGTACACCTTGGTCTATCTCATGTCATGGTGTTTGTTATCCATTTGTATCATTTAACACCCAATGATGATTCACACAAGGCCTATTATGTATTTGGCAAAGTATTGAAGATTCCGAAAAAAAATTAACATCCATGTCTTATATGCTACTATTCATCTTTTTTGCTCTAACATTTCTTCTTTTCAGCATCTTCACCACCCTTATTTATGTTCCTCTATCATTTTGTCCTTCATCTTCTAGTTCTTTCATCCATGTCGAGAGCACGCTCATGTTCTTCGAACCCACCTATCCTCTAGAGGGGGTATACCACTACCTCCTCATCATTCTCCTTCACTGGGGCCTATTTTTGATTAATTTTTCTTTAACACAATGCAATAAACAACATTGTATCAAAGAGGGGCAAGCTGTAGACACTAAAAATTGTCCTAGGCCTGCGACTCTTAATTTCTTCTTATTTCGTTCATCTTTATTTCTCATAATTAAATAATTTAATTATTTAATCATTTTTTAAAGTTATATGTCCTCTATTAATTGAATAACTTTAATTTTTAAATAATTCATTCTCATCCTTATTTCCCTTTGATTATTTATTTAATTATGTTGCTAATTAAACCTATTTTCTTTCTAAAATTAATTTATTTAATTTCCTATGTCACTTTCCACTATAATTAAATAATTATTTGTTGGTCTTTTTTTCTCTTTAATTAAATAAATCTTTATTTATTCAATATAATCAAATATCCTTGAATTTTGAATTAAATCATTGTTTAGTTCAAAATGATGATTCCTCTTTATCACAATCTTCTATAATTAAATAATATATTTATTATTTAATTAGTCATAATCACTTAAGTCTAGATAAGATTTGATTTTTTCTAAGAGACAATTTTATCTATATCAATCTTATTTTCTACATACAATCCTCTATTAATTAAATAACTTTAATTATTTAATTAGTTTATTCTTACTTTTATTCTTTCTTGATTAATTAATTAAATATTTATTTAATTACGTCACTAATTAAATTTATTTTTTATTAAATAATCATTTTAAATTATTTAATTAATTCTTGTCACACTTTCAACTCACTGTAATTAAATAATCATTTTAATTATATTTAATTATTCCTTAGTCTTTTCTCCATTTAATTAAATAAATCTTTATTTATTTAATTTAATCCTAAAATCTCAAATGTTGAATTAAATTATTATTTAATTCATAAAAAAGTTTATACATGGCATATTCCTTTGTGATTAGAATCTCTTTGTTATCTAATTAGTCATTTATCACTTATCTCTAGATTTAATTAGATCATAGTTATCTGGTGATTTAATATTTGATTGTCTATAAGGGAAAATAACTTTAATTATTTAATTAATTTATTCTCATCTTTTATCCATTTTCAACCTTTATCTTTACATACAATCATTATTCTTCTAGTTTCCACTAGAGATTAAATTATTCTTTTTCACTCGCACTGATTTGACCATAATCATAATGCAATTCAATTTATTTTTTAATCTGAGTTTGTCATTCGAAAATCAATTTTCTATAAATTGGTTGTACCTTCATCATTATTACTCTCTCAAAATCTTTATACTTTTTGGAAGAAATCAACTTTAGAATCTTCGATGTTTTGCTAATAACACTATCATGAGGTTATACTTGCACACTTAAGAGAAAGGAATTACACAAATGTTCGATGAGATCTTTCTTTATTTGTGTTTTTCTATATTTCCATTGTTTTTTGTTGTTAGGGTAGGTTTAGATTTGAGTTTATTGCATCATAATGCTTAATCTTACTTGTTTTCCTGTTACAATATCTTTTATGATATTTGTTATATTTTGCCATTTTGTAGGCCTCTTTCACTATTTTTATTTTTCTTGTGTATAGAGGACTCAAACCAATTATATTGATGTCCTTAGAAGCACGCTGACATTGTAACATCAAAGACCCACTCTAGAGGCCTTTTGACTTTCTACAACAAACCGCTTATCTAGACTATATATTTCATTTGGTTTCTTGTTGAACATTTTTTAACATTCTAATTTTTTCATTATATATTTAATTGTTGATAAATTCAATTAATCAATTCTCTATTTGAATCTTATTTAAGTTAGAAACCTAATTTAATAAAAAATATTAATAATCTAAGAGAAAACACAAATAACTAAAATAATTATTGGTAGCATAGTTGTGTATGTTTAAATGAACTCTTTCATGTTAGATTTTGCTATGAATTTATAATTGAAACACAAATTACTATACATTAATTTAAATTATATTTTTCCTATTTATACATAATTTTTGAAATGACTTAAGAGGAAAGGACCCAATACTTGAACATGTTTCAATAATTGTGATAGCATTTGTTTATATAATGTCCAATATTTTTAACAATATTGGACCAATAGTTGTGACTTTAAAGTTGTTAGTGTTGATAACGACTACCCATAATTAAATGAAATGTATTCCTTCGATCTAAAAAGCAACAAATTATATGATGCCACATCTGCACCCAATAAAACATGATGTAGATATAAGTAGGGGACTTGTCAAGTAAGCTGCTGTAAAAAATTGGTAGTGATTTGAAATTTCCATGTAGAATTTTGAGAAGTGCAAAGTTAGGATGCTCAACTAGTGGGTCCTCTCCCCTATATTGTAGTAATAAAAATATTTTTGTTAGGGTTACAATTAGGTAAAGAGCCAAGATGAACTCACTGCAAAAATGAGGTAGGGGAGGGACTGGGTAGTTGAGCATGTTTCAATAGTTGTGATAGTAGTTGTTTATATAATGCCCAATATTTTTATCAATTTTGGATCAAAAGTTGTGACATGACTACCCATAATTAAACAAAATGTATTCCTTTGATCTAAAAAGCAACCAATCATGTGATGCCACATCAGCACTCAACTACCCATGATGTGAATGCACAAGTATTGGTCAACTACATCTTGCCAAAAAGCATATTGATGTGGCATCATATTTGATGTTGTGGCCCTGAAACGAAAGTTATAAGCAGGGGACTTGCCAAGTAATCTGCTGTAAGAAATTGGGAGTGATTTGAAATTTCCATGTAGAATAATTAAAAACGCCAAGTTAGGGTGCTCAACTACTGGGTCCTCTCCCCTTATGAGAGAAATGCATTTTTTTAATCACAATTTTTGGGTCCAAAAATTGGTTTGACCGATTACTTAGCCAGATAAAAGTGAATTTTTCAGCTACAAATGTCATCGGGACCGAGTCGCAATTAATCAGAATAGGTCGAGATTTTTTAAAGATTTTTGCAGTTCGATTTATATATTTTCTTTATTTAATGAACAACCATGATTTCTGTAATGAATTCTTAGAACAATACCTAGTACAATACAAGATGCTCGTATCATTCTCCATGTCTGTCCTTTCAATCGAGGGCAAGTGATTGAAATGACCAAGCAGAACAGTAGAGTAAAAAAATTAGCAAACAGCTAGAGCAAGATGGCCATCTGGTCCTGTTTCTCAAAAATTGCAGGCAAATTTTGCCTCGAAAAATACTTGCATACAATCTATGATATATGTACATTTGAATGACACTCAAATAATTTAACACACTGGATCTCGTAAACAGCTCTGGACGAATACAATACAGCACTAAGATTTACACTGCCATGGCAATCGCCACACAAATCAGATTTGCTTGTAGGCAATATGCATGTACAATGTTTCAACTTGATAATTCAATTCTGAACTACATTACAGGTAAAGGCGGTACCTTTACAGTCCATGCTGGCCTTCTCAGGAAATTATATTAATTCCGCATCCGAATTACCTGATGAATTGGTAGCACTTTAGTCGCAACAAATGATTGCACAACAGAGATCAAGAAGCAGCTGAACCAGTGATTTGACTAAGCTCCACAGCAGAAGAGGCAGAACTTCCTGTAATTTCTATTTCCCTAGCTATCTGAATATCTGAAGGCCAAAATCTCTGTTTAATTATTTTCACCAGAAAGCGAGGAAGCAATGCCGCACATATTATAAGGAGGAGATTCAACCAGTACGATCCCCATGTAATTATATGGAAAATGGTCCTGCAATAAGCATCATACAAACATAAGTTAATTTTTGTGCAAATATTTTATCACTTGCTTGATGAAAAAGATAATCCTCCCCAAAACCAATCAACAATTAGAATAATGTTCATTACCCATAATTTGTTAGGTCTGGAATTGCATCTATGATAATAAGGCAGATCCATGTGGCAATAATTGATCCCCATACTGCAATATGCGTAATAGATATCCAGGACAATATGTCCATGGCAAGGGTGAGGTTCACAAGCACCACCACAGCGATGGTCCACAAACTCCCAATGCTCCATAAATCTATTGTACTGTGCCTGTATGCAAGGTAAGGAACATATACAATAACAAGACTTTGCCACAATGTGTCCATCATTGTGAGCCAGAAAAGATGTATATTATAGGCTTCCTCCCTATGCCCGGAGGCATATAGTTTGGGGAAGCGAATTAAAGTCTTGTCACTTAGGTCTTTGTCCAACATGCCTACAATTATGGTCGGCAGTGCAGTATAGATAATAGAATATAGGTTACCACTCCATTCATTTATAGCAGTTGTTGCAGTGAACGCTGTGTACAGTACATACCTGAAAAATACCAAACAGAGAAAAGCATTAGTATTTGGAAAAATAATAAATTAAATAATGTTCATGTAATCATGAATCTCAGTTATCACGATAGAAATGCCACAATAAAATCAAAAAACATGTGAAGAAAAGCAATGTTAGGAAATCACCCACATTTATGTTAGGAAAACAAGAAATACAAACATAGAACAAGTCACGTAAAAAGACTCTTCATCTTCTTCACCTCATATGAAGTAGAGCATAAGGATAGAGCATGATAGTTCACTCAGGCCAACAGGCAACAAAGGTGATGTCCAGCATCCTGACTGCACTGGACAGATTTAAGGCTTGTTCTGATCTATTTCAGTATCATAGCTTAACCAACATATATTTTTAAGTTCTTTCTACTAGCACAAGATCTGGTAATCCTCTAATATATCTCTTAATATATTGGCAGGCCAGGCAAAATCATAAACTCTAATTAGTATCACGTCTTTCCTTTTAAGGACTGCCACTGCCATTGTTTAGCATTTGTAATGGGGCTTTGGCTGTTAAGGAATGGATTTTATCCTAAGTTGTTGCCCGTTGAAGAACGGTGCATTTTCTTGGGGATGTTGACCGAAAATACGATCCTTGCAATTAACATGGCCATTGGCTAGTTTAAAGAAACCTCCTTTCCAATGAATTTTGCATGTCGTAACGTTTTTGTCATGACCCCGACTTAAAATTTCTCAAACAGAACCATTTTCTATTTGAAACAAAAAAGATAACACATCATCATCATACGTAAAGATTGTACATTGTTTAACTGAGCATGCCAAAAGCAAATAAAGTGGGAGGAAAAAAGCCTGTTGTATTAGGGTGCAGTTGCATGGGGTTTTTAAGATCTATTTTGAAGAAGCAGGGGTTTATGAAGAAAAAAAAATATGCTACAGGATTAATTAGAATCTTTTTCTCAATAATAGCTACCTTTTTTTAGTTTGAAATTGTAAGTGGGTGCAAATGAGGTGGGGTTGGAAATTGTCCCATCAGCTTAAGCTTTTTTTCTTCCACTTGTCAATCATATGAAGTTTTTAAATTCCCACCATTCAATTTTTATTTTATTTTATTTTAAATTTATTTACTATGTTCAATTGAATATACAAAATAATAAAATTCATGAGACTGCCACTTTTCATAAATTTTTAAGCTTAAACATTTAAACTTAAATTACACTACAAAATTCATGAGGCCACCCACTTTAAAATAATCTTACAAGATCTCACCAGCATCCATTGAAATTTTTTAGGAAACCCCCCTCCATGAGACCTTACCCTTAGAAGGACTACCCTAAATGTAGAGAACATCAAAACTCATATATTAATCTTGGAATAATAAGATTTAGGGTACGAGGGTAAATTAATTAAGTTATTTCTGACACATGTAAAGAATTTTTATTGATAAAAGAAGAAAAAAAAGTACAAGTGCACCCTTAAGACTAATTTTCCTAGACTTCTAGCCATAAGGGGAAGAATAACTATATATAAGACCTCAAGCCTTAGCATGGAAGTTATTTGTGGAATATTTATGCAGGCAGTTTGTGAATACAGGGTTTTGGTCAATGCGGAAACCTAGCTGTTATTGGAGACTCTTAGGAATATGTTAGTGTCTATAATAATCTATACATTCTTAGGGAAGCATAATTCTACATTATGTACTGTCTATACACTGTCTGCAAATGCTATAGTGATGTCAATTGAAGTTTTATATTGATTTGTTTGAATTCCTAGAGTTGTGCCTCTTGGTGTTCTTAAGTCTTTGATCTTTTAGAAAGGTCTATTTCCAGTTCAGAGAAAAAAAATCAAATTTATTAATTGGTAGTTTCAAATTTGCCAGATTACAGCAGAGTTAGAGGTTGCCCAAAGCAGTTTCTGCTCAACTCCTAATTTGCATCTACATATCAATTTCAGATTTAGATGTCTATTCAGCTGGCCTTTTCTGTTTACAAGATCGCATACCTCTATTTTAAAAATTGAATATTTCATATTTCAAGAACTCATATGTTAGGTTTTCACTCTCATTATATTGGCAGGTTTCAGATTGTAGCCTCACCATTGGTGTCAAAACCATTTTCACATTTTCTTGACCTCGTCAGTGGACACCAGCGATGGCTTCTTTCTCAAATATCCATGGAAATGATAACTTGAAGTCTGAAATCGCATTTGTCTCTGGATGAGGGATTAAGAAGTACATTGAAGGAATAAGATAATTAATAGAAACATTTCTATGTTGCAGGGTTCAGCAAAACCCTCCATACCCATATGGGTCCGGTTCCAGCTCGGGTTAAGGTTGATCCAGGGTTTGCCCAGGGTTCATCCTGGGCACCCTAGGCGAAGGTGGATCTAGGCAAACCCAAGGTGAATTTGGGTAAATCAAAGAAAATTTCAAAATAATAATAAAAAACAATCTTTTAAAATAAAAATGTGTCAAATATCTAATTTTGTTTTTAAATGATAAAATTGTGAAAATGACATGCATCATGAAGGTTTGTGTAGTTTCAAAAGCCTCAATTTGAATTTGGTGGTATGGGGCCTACTAGGAGTGCCACCCCTCAACTCCACTAGCCCCCAAACCCCCATGAGGGGCATTACCCCTTGAACCCATGAGGAGCACTACCCCTCAATCCCATTGGGGTCTCCACTCCCAAACCCTTTCTAGTTATTGAGATCTCTTATCACACAAGAAACATGATTACAATGAAGGTGTGACGAGAAATTGGGATCTAACTCTTGAATGTGCTGACTTAGACGTTATTATTGTACAAGTTACCAAAATCTGTTTATATGAGATAGCTTCTGCATATGACAGGGCTAATCGAAGTGGCATTGTAACTCATTGTGGTTCAAATGAAATTGAACTGAAATTAAGTCTGGTGCTCTCATGAAGAGAAATATAAAGATTATCGAATATTAATTGTAATTATCATTGTGTATTGACATGACATATCACGGAATTATAATTATTAATTTATGAGTTTTGTTTTTACAAATTATAAAGTACTTAAATATTTTGTTTATTGACAATTATGACTTATCATTTATTTTTTGATTTTACTTAATATATATATAATTATAAATTATAAAATTACGAATCCATACGTACCCGAGAAAAAAAATATTGTACTGACAAACCCAAACCTCAAAACCTTATTGGAACGGGTAATCTCTACATTCTTTGATTGTGAAATTGGAAGGAGGACAGGGAAACGCGAAAAATGATGAAGAACAAAGTCGTCAAAAACCAGCAATCAAAAAAACTAAAAGCCTACATACAAATAAGTTTCAAATTCTGGAATCCAAGACCATCCTTTCTGCAAAAGATCTAGATCTTAATTCTGAAGCTAGAAATATAGACTGAGGTAGGTATCCTCAATCAAAATGTTCGAAAGAAGCCATTTCTATAACTAGAATAGCTAAGGTTCATCTTGAAGCAATCAAAAGAAAGGTTCTTGGTTCTGGTTAAAAGAGGCGTATGTTTTTAACAGAATGACTGAGAGTAAAACAATTAAAACATCACAACCTCAAACTTTTAGCTGTAAGTCAATCCAAAACTTTAATCCCTTTGTGACTCAAATTTTCATCACAAATGTTTCCATGCTTCAACCATTAAGGATGTAAGGGACACTTAGGTGGCCCAAGGTATTTTATGTGCAGGAAGATGTGTGTCTCCTAATAAGGATGATGTCCTTGAGCAAATTGAAGTAAAAAATGAACGGAAACCAATTCCTTCCCACCTACAATTATTGGATGGACTGTCTTGACATCTTTAGAACTCGGCTACCAGGTACGCAGGGTCTGGCCCCCATAGCCAGCCTAAACAGGTTTGGGCCCTGGTGACCCACAAGCAAACCGGTAGGTGCCCCAGGCATATTGGGCACCAGAAAAATCTTATTTTAAAACAAAATAAATTAAAAATTACTACTCCTAATGTCCGTAAATTTCTGTTTCATAAGTGTGTGCAAATTTTTGAATTGTCGTCGAACCATTGAAGAAACAGGAACAGGTGCCACTACGGTTACATTACTCGGCTCCAGTGTATCAATCGAATAGGAGAATCTAGCCCTATTGACGGAGAACCGATCAATATTCGATTTCTTAACCTGCAGCAACCTTCACCTCAGCAATACATAAATTGGACTTCATAAATCATAATGAGATTGGGCTTCTTATGATGATATTGGGCTTCGCAGATATTGAGGGATATTTATATTTATTTATATTCACATATATTTTATATGTCTTATCTTTATTAATAATTTATATATTTATATAAATGGATGTATACTATGTTTCTTATTTTACATATATTTAATATGTCTTATCTTTATTAATAATTTATATATTTATATAAATGGATGTATACTATGTTTCTTATTTTACATATATTTATATTTATATTTATTGTTGATATGTATATTTGAACCCAGCCATACCAAACCGAGGAAAAATAAAACGTTGAACCACCAAACCGGAACCCTGAACACAATCTGGCCACCTATCTTCAGAATTTTTATAAAAAAAAAAATAGGGTTTTGGTCATGTTCAATTCTAGGAGTATATTTGAGATTTTGGATAAGAAACAAGCCTAAAGAATGGATCTAAACCTCGATTTCTTTGAAAGATTTCTGATTAAAATTCTCATTCATCAAGAGATTCAATGTGGAGAAAATGCAAAATGTGTAAATTTCAATGGTAAACTGTCCTCAAAGATAAACTTGTGTTGTGGGCTTTGGAGGATTGGATGTGATTCCAACATTTTTTGGTTGTAGACCTTGGGAACATAATCCATCTAACATCAAGAGAAGTTCCTTTCCTCCAAGCAAGATGGTCATGTGTATGCAAACAAATCCTTAACTGCTAACGGAATTGAATTTGAATTCTAGGAACATGAATTTTTTTTGAAGAAGAGATATTACAGTTTCTTAGTTGGCTTGAATAACATGGATGAAGATCCTTCTCACCAAATACAAACCTCAAGAATTATAAAAGTACTTCATCAGTATATGATAGTTTTCCGTAAACTACTCAAGATTCTCCCTCTAGAAAATGGTATACACTGCATAATTAAGCTTATCCAATGAAAGGCCTTGTGGTCATCCACCCTAATAGGTATGGACGTCTATAGAAATTTTAGATTGAAAGACCTGTGCATAAGTTGTAACAGACATTCCTTATGCCATCCAAGTAGTTTCGGCCATGAAGAAGGATACATGGTATGTCCTACCATCATCGTATAGATTACAAAGAGCTTAGTTAAAATATCAAGTTGCAGAAATTCCAGAGGAAGAGTTGATTCTGGGCTAAGTAAGCATTTTGGAAACAGAAACACATTAGAGATGTGTTCCAAAACCTTCTCCCTCATCATGTCAGATATAAATGATGATTGCTGAAAGCATCATCATCATTTATATGTGATCAAAGATCATTCTTCATATAAATATTTCTGGAAATAAGTATCTCGAATTTATAAGCATATATAAGATTCGAAATAAATGATGTTTAAATTCTGCATTTATATAAATCGGAATTCATATTACTACCCACACACATGTTAATGTGTGTTAACCGAATTATTTCAGTTTTGTTTGAGACCCGCGCGCGCCCAAGGGACACGTCCTCTCATGAGACGCGTCTCTTGTAGAGGCGTGTCTCCATGGTATATATGGTAGTTCATTTGTTGATATGCAAACATCGAAATTTATAAATGTTCTGCAATCAGCACATTCAGCATTAGAGAATTAAATCTGACTTAGAATTTTGAGTAGAATTCTTACACTTAGAATTATCCTAGAATCCTTAGGCTCCTAGTTTGATAAAAGATTTGATTACATTTACATCCTGACTTGGAAACTATACTGGAAACATTTCTGAACATTTTTGATACGTTTGCAAGATGTGATGCCTTTTGGACAAGATAATGCCCCAACAACATTCCAGATTATTGAACACTAGGTGTGCTTAGACTACCCCAAACCTTTTCTCTTGTTACATCCCCACTTGGAAATTTTCGAAAAGTTTTCAAAACATTTCATTTTTCAAGCAATCAAAGCCTTACGGAATTCATAAACACCTCAAAAACCTTCCAATAGTCAATGAACAAGATATTCAATAAGAACCTGGCATATGTGTCCTCTTTTTATATGATAACACTGAAGATGTGTTTGGAACACCTGAGGCTTTTCTCTCATCATATCCTGATTGGAAACTTTGCTGAAAACAAATCCAAAAATTTTCTGCACATTTCCCCTTTCAACTCTGAAACGTACTCAATGAGTAACTTGGCACGTTTGTCCTCTTCTTCTAATGATCTATTTGATTTACAGTGAATCATTGGCAATACATATGGAGCATCTTGATATTGTTCTTGACACTAAATAGCTAAAGAGAAGTTGTGTGTGCTAAGGATTCCACATATAAATTTGCTAGGTCATATCTGGTATCTTGGCCCAATTATTTCAATCAGTATGTATATAGACCCTGCATAGGATAGATGAATGGCTTTTACCCAAGACTTGTAAAGAACTTTGTGGGTCCTTAAATCTTCATAGGTTTTTCATTTTTTCATATATATGTGCCAGATTTCTGACAATATCTCCTCTCCTAACTAAGCTTACCAAGTATGATGCATTTGTTAGCATACTCCAGCCCAAACATCCTTTGAAAGTCCTAACGAGTCTCTTCTACTCCATTATTCTCTGCCTTTTGTTAACAAGTCCTTCGTTGTCATCGATATAGTCTTTATCAGTAAAGAAATATTATTCATCTTGCATGATGGCCCAAATGCACGATTTTCTCCTAGAAAGTGAGTTCTTCATGAGGACTAAATTATTCCAAAGCACCTACTGACTAAGGGACACTTACAAAGGAGCAACAAAGATGGATTGATCATTTGCAAGCTTATGACTTTGAGATAATATTTTCAAGGAGAAACATATCGTGATGGCAGATGCTTTTTCATTGTATAATGAACCACCTGCTCTTTATCCTAGCTCCAATTGCCAACCTACTCAGCCAGAATAACTACTGAGTATTGGTAAGTGATCCTGCCATACTCCACCTCCGTCAGATCATTATAGAGAGAAAGAAGAGGAAATCTTTCATTAGAGAGGACAATACGTTCTTCTTGAAAGACTACGCCTAAAATTGTAATTATGGTCAAATGAAAAGTCGTCAGTTGATTGGTTGTATAAGTTGATCTCAAGAAAGGGGGAAGAATACAAAAGTTGCTCAGCATGTAAGGTTCTCTAGGTAATTTACTGGCAATCAGAAGAATTCTACCTCTACAAGGGTGATGTCAACTTAATGGGGCACTTATTATTCCAGATCTTCCTGAAGCAGCAGGCAAGCAGGCTGAGTTTAGCTAATAAATTAGTTACAAGCATCTATCCATATAATATTCTTCGGTGACTGGAGAAAACTGTGACTAACCACACACATGTATCCATGGATGTTCATGTAGCAGTATCTTATCTTCTCATTATTTTATAAATTGTTCAGTTTTCATATTGTGTATTGCAGCGGGTAAAGATCAGAATAGTAACAACCCCTCATCCCTCAGAATAAGGGAGTTGAAATTGTTAAAAGTCAAACAGGGGTTGACTTTTCTTGTTGAAATTTAAAATTAATGTTTTGTTACATAAAGAGGTTGAGTTATTGCCTCTTGAGGCACAATTTCAAATGTTATTTTTTTGGCCATCTTGGCGAGAGATTTTCCATATAACCCCGTTATTGAATTGCTGTAATTACCTATTCCATGATGTAATATAAGATGCATTTCTTTAAAAACTCAGAATTATAATCATTGTAAGAGGGGTGTACGTTAGTTACATAACAGTAGAATCATAGTTACAAAGTCTGAAATTTTTTATTTGTTTAGGATGCCAAAAAATTCTGAAATACAGAATTTAAAACAAAAAATTGATAAAATTTCTGTACGAACTGAAAAATCTCAACTATATCAAGTGAATCCGGACAGTCCAAAACAAATAAATCTGGTTGGAATCGGTAACAATAATAAGAAAACATATAAGATCACATTTAGTTTTAGGCATGTGATCAAGGCAACAATTGATGTTATGGTTGGTGATTGGGTGACTAAACCTCCATTATTGTATTGGTGCTGTAAATATGTAACATGATGTTGGCTTAAATTTTAATATTCATACTTACGATGATACTCTATCTTAACTTGATATTGCACCTATTATAAGTCTATCTAGGATATTATGATTATTTAATTTCCCTCACCTAGGTGGCTAATAATATGTGTAGACCTTCACTTGAGGTATCCAAATGCCACCATTGCCTCATCAATCTTTGATTGACAACAGTAAGGTGCCACTTTTGTCTTAGTTAGACTAAGTGACTTCACCTCTTCATTGGAAGTGATTGAGCATTAACTCATGACCTCTTGGGCATGTCATCTCCTTGAGTCATGCATCAAAGGAGCCTATTTATTTGTACTTCATCCATCCCTTTGGTGGTTGAGCTAATTGCTGTAATCCTTTATTTTGGAATAGCATTTAATTATATTGTTGTAACTTGCTTCTCTCTGTGAGCACGAGTTCAGAATTTAAACCAGAAAATGAAATATAAACAAATGTACTTCTATTTTGAACTAATTGTGAACCTTGGATTAAGCAAAATGGAATTCAAACAACAACATGCAAATAAACAAAGTTACCAAGTAGAATTGTTGCAACATTTTTTGTCTTATGGCGTCGTCGGGCGTGGGGGTATCCATTTGAAATCTCAGGAGGACGATGGCGACGAAGGCGGTGGAGATGACTTAAATAGGGATGAGTATGGCGTGGAGTGGCCCGTTTCCTGTTGGGCTTGCTCCTGTTTGTGCAGATGCGTTGGGCGCGGCTGTCCTTTGTGCGCTCTTTGTTGCTTCTGGCAGAGGCTTCCTTTGTGGCATGCTGGATGGGGGCTCGCCTCTGTGGTGTGGCTCTTTGAGCCTTTGTGTGTGGGGTTGGAGGTTATGCCAAGGTTTCTTGCAGACAGTTTTTCTGAGGAGTTTGGTGGCCTGTCTTTAGACTCTGTTGGGCGTGCAGAGTCGGATGTGGTGTTTTTTTGTTGTGCCCTCTCTCCTCACTTTCTGTTTGCAGATTTTCCTGGTCTTCTCTGGCTTTCTGGGAGCTCTTTTGCTTCTGTGTGGGGGCTTTATTTTCTTGGAGAAGTGGATGATGGGCTGCTTCTGGTTCGGGTTGTGGACAGTTTATGGCTTGTTTCTTGCAAACAGTTTTTCTGAGGAGTTTGGTGGCCTGTCTTTAGACTCTGTTGGGTGTGCAGAGTCGGATGTGGTGGTTTTTTGTTATGCCCTCTCTCCTCACTTTCTGTTTGCAGATTTTCCTGGTCTTCTCTGGCTTTCTGGGAGCTCTTTTGCTTCTGTGTGGGGGCTTTATTTTCTTGGAGAAGTGGATGATGGGCTGCTTCTGGTTCGGGTTGTGGACAGTTTATGGCTTGTTTCAGACCCTGACTAGATAGCAGGGTTGGAGGGTGTTCTTTATTGTTTGGTCGGCTATCTTCTTTCTCTGCCTAGTGGTTGTCCTTGCTTGTTCCTTCTTCTTTTGGTTCCCTATGTTGTGCTAGTTGTGGAACTTGGGGTTCTTGATGATGGGTTGCTTGAGGAGTTGGATGGCATTATCTCAGACCTGGACTGGTATTGTCGGGTTGGAAGTGGTTTCTTGTTGTTGTGTCTCTACTTTTCTTGCTTTGTCAGCAAGCTTTATGGGCTCTTCTTCCTCTGTGAGGGTGCATTTGTGGTTTTGGGATACGGTTGTTGGTCTGCCTGTTATGGAGTGGACTGCAAACATGAGGAGGCCCCCCCTTTGCCTGGTGTCATGGCTCCTTTTTTGCAGGAGGATTGCCTGTTCTTTTGCAGAGGAGGCCTGAGGGTTTGGATTTATGATGGGAAATGGTGGGTTTTCTCCATGACCCTTGTTCGTGTTTCTTTGGGATCCATTGTGTGGGTCCTTTGCTCCTTTTTGTGCAGAGTTTTTTATTTCGTGTTCTTACTTTTGTGGCTCTACTTACTGGCCCCATGGAGATGGGCTCTTCATGCTGGTTTGGTTGTGAAGGGGGCTTCTTTTACCTTTTCAATTGGTCTGGCTTTGATCTCTTATATTGAGGAGGATTGCCTGTTCTTTTGCAGAGGAGGCCTGAGGGTTTGGATTTATGATGGGAAATGGTGGGTTTTTTCCATGACCCTTGTTCGTGTTTCTTTGGGATCCATTGTGTGGGTCCTTTGCTCTTTTTTGTGCAGAGTTTTTTATTTTGTGTTCTTACTTTTGTGGCTCTACTTACTGGCCCCATGGAGATGGGCTCTTCATGCTGGTTTGGTTGTGAAGGGGGCTTCTTTTACCCTTTCAGTTGGTCTGGCTTTGATCTCTTATATTGAGGAGGAGAGTTCTTGGCTGGGTTGGGTTGTTTTTTTGTTTCAGCATCTTTGGTCTTCTTTAAAAAATCCTATTGAGGTGGTGCTATCTTCTATGGAGGTAGAGATGGTTTTTTTCTGAAGAAACTGGGAGGTGCTGCTCGGGGGGTTGAATGGTACTTGGTTGGTTCAGCTTGAGGTTTGTTTCCCTTCAGCTCCTATGGAGGTGGGTCTCCTTCATATTGAGGTGGTAAGGAGTTATGTTGGGGGTGCTAACTTCCAGCTGGTTTGTCTTAGCTGAGTTCAACTTGTTGGGTTTGGGAGCTATTTTGTATGGTTCTCTCTTGGGTTCTTGGTCCTAGAAAAACCTGGTGGAGGGTTTAAGGTCCCTTCAAAACCTTTGGGTTTAAGGTCCCAAGTAAAACCTGTTTATATTCGGTTAAGGTGTCTTGGCCCTTGCCTTTCTTTGTGCAACTTGTTAGTTCTGTTGTATTCTTAATGTTGTTGTTGAGTGGTTGTTGTTTGTATATGTTTTATCCTATGTTACATGCCCTGTCAGGGACGGGGACGGTAGGGGACACGTTTCCAGGACGTTTCCTAAGGGGCAATTTTTAAGGGACGGCGACATACAAAATACATATATATATATATATGATTTTTTCAAAATTTATTAATATATTAGAGAGAGAGGGAAAGAGAGATATGTCAATAAATTAATAATTGATAACAACAATATCAATATGTAAATAAATCGCGAGAGTAGTGCTATAACAGCATAAGAAATGTCATTAAACTTTAAAGCATTATAAAATTTATCACAGCAATATCAAACATCTTAGCATGACTGTAGTTATCAATTGTTAAGCAATGGAGTTATTTATATAATGTGTCATGTTGCTTTTCATCTCTAAGCAGCATGGTGAAATTTGGTGAATGTTTCTTGGAATTAACAAGATTGTCAGATAGTGCTCAGCCCTCACCCATCACTGCAAATGTGTGCCTTAAGCACATATGATAATATCAGAAAAAAAAATTAAAAAACCAGTGTCGCCCCTGCTGCTAGCTGGTCGCCTGAGAAACAAACCAGTGTGTTGCCCTTGGTTCGAGCTTCCCACAGTCGGCTCAAAAAATGTCTGGCATCTGTGCCTTCACCCGTGAGAAATAAAAAACTTAATTCATTCTGTATAGTTAAGAACTTAAGACAAAATTTTAATGTTTTGTCTTCATAAAACATTAGTCTCCCCAAAAAAATATATTTAATTGACCTGGAGAGTTCGTGGGCCCCACACAAGAAGGAAAAAGATTAAAAAAATAAAAAAAATTAATGTTTTTTAATTTTTTAATAGTTTTTGCCTACAAGGGACGGCTAGCTGTCCTCGGTACGATTTGGGGATGACTAGCTGTCCCCAATCCGTATCAGGGACGGGGGGACATCCCCAAACGTCAGGAAACGTTTTCTGGCGTTTCCTCTTGATTTTGCTATTTCGAGGACGACAGGGGGATGTCCCCTATGCGTCCCCTCGTCCCCGGGACGGCAGGGGACGGGGACAAGGGATTTTGGGGCAGGGGACGCGTCCCCATGTAACCTTGGTTTTATCCTTTTTGTAGAATGTTCTTCTTGGATATGGATAGGGTTGCGGGTCCCTTCAAACCCGTAATGTAATGGGTTTCAGGTCCCATCAAAACCTGTTTTTCCTCTAATCAAAAACAAAGTTACCAAATGCAAATTCCATGGTGAAATGGATTTGCTCAATCGATTGAGATCTAGTTGCTTGACTGAATGGCTTCAAAATACTGGCAGCATGTACCTATGCATTCACATTGATATGTTTTGGAAGCTTTGATGCTTCATTTATGATTTTTTTGGCTGGGAGGATGGCTGCTTGTGATTTTCTTGGGGGATCTATAGTGGAGATAGACCGAGAAGATTTCCCTTGGATCAAGGAGAAAGTGAATGGTGTTGATTTATTTTGTTCAAAAAGAATGGATGAGATTAAGTTGGCTAAAAATTAAAAAAAGTCATAAAGAATTAGTTGATGAAATTGATTAAAAGTCTAATACATTTTAAATGCCAATGAATGGCATGGAGTTTAACATGGAAATGAAATTATTTTGTTTCAAAAAGCTTTGGTAGGAAAACCACTGTTGAGATATTTGCTAACCAGCACTATCTCAGCCATTTATTGGCATTAGAAGAGCCTTAATTCCTGTTGAGTACTGTGTGGAAATTGGAGTGATAGACTTAATATTATTTTGGAACCCTAGTTTTTGGCATTTTTGGGTGGTGGTTGCCGAGGGCAAAGCCTTGCTGGCAGCCCATCTGCCATGCAAGGAGTTTTGCCTGTAGTTTCATTGATTGTTAACCGTAGTGAAGCTTATAGCATGGATATTGGAAAGTTATGGTTAACTGAAGAGGACTGCAGCGATACAAGGGATCAGTTTTTGCTTTATTATGGCAGTATGGTGAGAGAAAAGGGAGTTGAAAAAGATTTTGTATTTTTTTCCATGCAACACCTAGAGGGAATATATGTTAGATTTGCTGCATATTTTAAATGAGAAGAAAAAGTTCTGAAAAAGAGTAGAAAATTCTTTTCATGAATGGCAAGGAAGTTTGAAGTTTCCATTCAAATGTAATTTTTTGTTTTACCTTGATTAGCCATGGCTATGGGTGCTTTATGGAAGAGTTTTGTAAAGCTGATTTAGTTTCTCTGTTATATATTAATGTTTAATTGGTTATATGTGACTTACATTCAGCTATGTAGCTTCTAAGAATCTAATGTAATACAAATTATTTATTTCTGCATGCTTAGACCTATCCACTTAACTAATTAAACTAGACAACAACAAAAAAAATTAGGTCAATTTTAGTGAATCTTCTCTCGCAGCACCAGTTTGTTGTGACAAACAAAGGCTCCATACAATATAATGGTGCACTAAAACCATGATGAACAAATAAATGAAGCATAATTGAAATACATAAAGTCACAAAGAGTAAAGAATGCTGTAAGGGGTAAGAGGAAAATCTTTCAGCTCAAGAACAAAAGAGAAACAGAAAGGATCATCACACTTTTGCAAGTCCCCAGCCCAAGAGGAATTCCTTAAGCAGAGTTACAAAAGCTTAATAAATCTTGAACCATATCTGTTAAACTATAGCTAGATCAGCCTTAAACTTTGAAACCATGCCTGTCAAATTATAACTGGATCAGCATTAATAAAACCCCATCTTAATCATGCATTTCAATCCATGTGTACTCACCAGAAAAGCATCATAACATATACAGCATTTCTGTAGAAGTTGTATAGGATCATATAGCCCATTCGATTATAGTTCCAGTGGCCATGAACCAGCAACAAGCGTTCCAGAAATCTGAACTGGCCCATGGCAAAATCTGATGCCATTACAGCTTGTCGGCCTTCTTGGCCACTTATTCCTACTCCAACATCTGCCATCTGGATCATGGAAACATCATTTGCTCCTGCAAATAATAAAATGAAATGCTCTTTATAAGTGAAGAGACAAACTATAACCAGTAGCATCTTTATGCAATGGAGGAGATGAGCGGTAAATAGATTCCTTCAGTGGACATAAAGGATAATTTGCACATCCTGGAAATTCAGTAGTACAGATTCAAGTACTTCATTTAGTTTCCAAGCAAAGGAAATGCAACCAAAACTCCAACATAAACAAGCAGTAACTAGATGGCATTCTACTCATGCCCAGTCACAAAACTGCAGATGGCAAAGGAATGATACCACTCATAAAAATATGAAATCCTAAACAACTTATTTGAGTTCTGTAAAATCAAAGCAAAATCTGCATGAGAAGATCAGATGATAATGATGCATTAACAAAAGGCACTCACCATCACCAATAGCCAACGTCATATCATAGGTTCTGTTCTTTATGAGGGCAACTATACCAGCCTTTTGCATAGGTGCAACTCGACAGCAAAGAACTACTGTGCATTTTGTTGCCAAATCAAAGAGCTGATCACAAAATTAACAAACATAGGTTATATAAGTTTTAGGCAGAAATTGCTGAGATAAAAATTCAGTCATTATTCTTCAAAATAGAAGAAAAGAACAGCAATCAAGCCTAATAGAAGAAAAGAACAGCAATCAAGCCTCTCCTCAAAACTATTGATTAACAAAATATTCTAGGCAAAGAATAACTCTCAAATAAGATTTTCTTTGTGAAAAGACTCTTGTTATTCATTGGAAGGGTCGTGCAAGATTAGCAATAATATTATAGGAAAAATGCAATACTGAATCTAAAGATACAGACTTCCATGAGAATGATGAAAAGTACCTCCTCCTCCAAAGTGCTTTCCAATATATAGACAAGGCTGGTGCCATCAATTATAAGCGCCAGTGGCATATGCATCCTTTTTTCAACGACCTGTGGCATGTTTTCAGAAAATTTTGTACCAGACATATTACTTGATTGTATGTTGTCAACAGTGGCATTATCAATATCTTTATGTCTTTGCAATGAACTCTTTTTTCTCTCTGCTTTAGTAATCCCATACATTGCCTTTGCATCTGCCAGAAGCTTCTGGCAGGCTTGTTTGGACTTTCCATTGATTATAATCTGCTGCATGCTTGCAGTAAGAAGTTTACAGGACACACCAATAGAAATTGCAGTCTCCTGTTTATCCCCTGTCAGAACCCAAACCTTAATTCCTGCTTGTCTTAGTTTCTCTATTGTTTCCGGAACACCTTGTTGCAATTTGTCTTCAATCCCAGTGGCTCCCAGTAGATTAAGACGGCATTCTATACGAGTCGCAGTTGCTCGAAGCTTTCTTGCCCTGCCTGTTAATGCACTGTTTGCTTCTTCATAGCGATGATGCCAATCTTCATATTCTTCAACACTGAGATCTCTAGCACCTATAACAAGTGTCCGTAAACCCTGTGATGAATACTCATGCAAATGGTTCTCTGTGGAAGAAATCAAGTCAGTGGAGGATCCCTCAGCATCTGTGCTCAAATCAATGTTCAAAGACTTGTCTATAATCCCAAGCATAGAACTATCTGCTCCTTTCACCAATAATTTCAGAGTATTATCAGGACACTGAACTATTACTGACATGCGCTTACGGTCACTGTCAAACTCATGAAGCCCTAGGACATCCAACCTGCACAGGATATTAACGCAAGAGGATAAATTAGATAAAAACGCCTTTGAAGAATATACATAGATAGATAGATAGCTACAGAAATATGCCAGCTAAATTAGTACTCATTGCGGAAAAACTTGATGTAAATGTAGTGCAACATTGCTAGAAACAAGCTAAGGATACCTCTTCCTTTTGCCATGCACATCAATCACAATGTAACCAGATGTTCGCTCTATAAGTGTGTATCCATAGGCAGCTGCAGCATAAGCTAGTGCCTGCTCATCAGGAGATTCACCTTGATAGTCAACCAATTTCACACCTTCTGACGTTTCCGTTATAATGGGCACTACTGTATTACAAGCTGCTAGAGCAAGGAAATAATCATGTGCAAATCTTGTCTCCTGTGTAACATTATCTTTCTGAAGCAACTGCACAAGTCTGGGTTCCACTCTAACCTCCATTTTTGCCTTCCAAGTCTCTCCAACATTTACACCTGTACCATGCACCAAACAAACCACACAAAAATATCAGCCAAAGATTGACAGGAATCAAAATAGATAACAACCAACCGTAGATGTAATTGTGGGGATGAGTTAGAGCGTAATCCTGTTGTAAGATCCCTGAATCAACTGTAGTTAACCCAAACTAATAACCTGTGAACAGAAATAAAAACAAATTACAAACCTGAAAAAATCTCCTTCTCTTCATTCTCTAAAGAAGATTTCTGATAATTATACTCTGTCAAAGTCTTTGAAGTACTGTAATTTCTCCCAAACACACTTGCATCTCGAAATTCCATCTTATTTTCTGTCAGAGTTCCTGTCTTATCTGAAAAAACATACTTTATTTGTCCAAGGTCTTCATTGATATTCAGTGCTCGGCATTGGAACTTTGATTTGGAAACACTGTCATACATCTTTTTATCTCTAATCATGAAATAAGCCTGTCCCAAACGGACCAGCTCCATGGATATATACAGAGAAATGGGTATCATAATCTGAAATATTATCACTGCCGATAATATTGCAATCACTATCTCTGCTCCTATACCATAGTAATTATAAACTTTGTTCTCTGAAACCTTGAAATACCTATCTCTGAAGTAAGGTAAAGTACTTAGTTGTTCCTTATGCCGCCCCAGCCACAGTCCCATGCCTAATCCCACAACTGCACAAATGACCATGAGAAATAGAGACAAATAAATTGTTTCTCTGTTCATGTGGGATTCCAGTCTGCTCCTTTTTGATGGTGCTCCTGAGTTGTTCAGCATGACTTTGGTCTCTTGACCAGCATAGACTACAACTCCAATAATCCAAGCAGTATTTTTTAGCTCACAACCACGCAAAATTATGTTTGACGGGCCAAGTGAAATCCGTTTGCCTTCAAATTCCATGTATGCATGAAATCCATATATGTTTCTATTTGGCTCTTCACAGCGAATGGTACCTGAAATGGGCTCTCTCTCTGGCATCCTCAAGAGTGTTTCCTGCTTGGCATATCTGGTTTTCAGATTTGATTCTCCATCAAGATTGATTGTTTGGATATAAGCAACCCCACTTGAATCACTACTGCCCAGCAATACAATGTCACAAGGAAGGGTTTCATTTGCACTAATTTTCACCACCTCACCAACCCTAATCTTTTTCCATTCCTTCGGCTGAAAACTCCCATACTGCAATATCTCTGCCTTTCTGTTGTTCTCTGTTCTGTCAGATCGGTGCCTGCGCCAATCTTCATAGCCATCTTTAATAGCAGTAACAAGCAAAACAAATGCAAGTGGAAGAAAAGAAGAAGCTCTGCCAAAAACTTGAAGCCATGGAAGTTGATTCAATATAATAAGCAAAAGGAAATAGATATAGGCAACTCGGTGAAACTGCTCAAAGAGATTGCGGGGCAAGAAGGTGAAGACTGTATATTTGCTGGTTCTAATTTGATTTCCAGCAAACTCGTACTTGTCATTTGTTTGATCAGGATCATTGATGAATATTAATCTTGAATTTTCATCTGATATTTCCCTCTGCGAGGCTCCTAGAGCATCCGAATCGGTGCCTCTCGATCCGTACCTCTTTGGGAAGCCCTGCTCTTTTTCTGTTTTCTGAGACAAACGATCACTTGACTGTCGAGAAATTTCAAAAGCACTAACAGAACTCGGTCTGCTGTTGTAGCCTTGAAACAAATTGTCGGAAACATCTGAGTGGTGTCCCTGCCTTTTGGAACCTGAATGTGATAGTGAAGGACGAAAGCTGCCTGGCTCACCTAGTCCTAAATTTACCTCATTAGTGGGGCCCTCCCGCTTTGAACCCTTGCGCTCCATTCTTGAATTGAAATTGGAACTGGGAGCTGCTTCACCAGGGATTCCAAAATTCAATAACCCAGTGTTAGGAAGAGGGGAATTATAATTGAAGCTCCAACTTTGTACCGGTATTTCTGTTGATGTCGGGGTACGAGGGGAAGGGCTCAATAATGGCCGAGGAGATGTCATATGCCTTATAGATATGATTGTATATATTTTGCATAATGCCTACACTACAGGTAAATATACCATTACAATAGCATTATAGCACAAGCTCACTCATTCACAAAACCTGGCCTCTGGCATGAGCAGAATCCTCCACACCAAATGTTTTCTCTGTATCGTATTTACTGACGACTCTTCCTGGCTCAAAATAAAACTAAATGGCGTGCTTCGAGTTAACCTCGTCCCGCTAAAATCAATGGTGGCAACCAGACCTAGATTTTCCTTTCCTCCCAAGGACCACTAAATCCTAGACACTTTCATCTGCTCAAACGACATAGAAATCACTCAGATTGCAATAGAGATTCATGGTGATTTTTTTTAAAATGGGACCCTGCTTGAATTATCTAAAACCATAATTTAAACACAATAATGAAAACTTACAGCTTGGGCCCGTTCAGAGCTGAGGAACATGAAAAGCAACGAATCTGACTCGAGAGATGATTCCCGGTCTTGCAATTTAAAAAATTGGGCGACCCACAGAGTTGAACTTCATGCAGTGATAAAACAGCCCTCCTAAAAACCCACCACAATTCAAATCCTGCTAGGCAAAGTTGGGGCTGGGTTCAAATCCCAGATGGATTCCCCTTGTGGGCAATTATCAAAAAACAAACAAATTATGAACAGCTGAAATATTACATTGGTTCAGGCCCCAATCCGAAAACTTTTCACAGCCTCAGATTGCCTCAAAAAATTCCCGAAATTGTCGTAACGTGCTTCTTTCCCCCCCTCTGAAAGACTCTACAAAAGATTAGGCCTTCCACAGGCATGTCTTCCTAAGGTTAAGCCTTACACAATTTCAGCACTTCAGTTTGAAACGCAACCAAATTCGAACCTTCGTTCAATGGTAGGCGAATAGTCGTTAATATCCCCATGCCAATGATGGTACCTCGTTGAATTGCAACCTTCAAAGACAAATAGTGTGAGATTTTCAATATTGTTCGAGATGGCCACTAAAGTCAAAGACCCGGAGCCGCCTGCTAAATGTTGAAAACTTGAAACCATGTGTGTTGACGTAATTTTCTAAATATCAGATAAGCTGTCTTTCCAATTAAAAAGCGTCTAGAAGGATTCCTCCATTTTTGACCATGACTAACCTAAATTAACACTAAATTGTCCACAACTACCACGTTTCCAGCTCTCCATCAGGTCCTTCACCTCCTTCTTCCTTCCTTCACTCTTTCCTATTGTCTACTGTACCTAGTCAACGCTCCTACTATTACTCCCCGAGAAAACAGTGCAAAATTTAATTTTTTTCACTTCAAAATCATCTGCCTTTCATTTATTTAGTAGTGAAAGCAAGTAAATGACACATTTGGGTTCTAGCGCCCTTAATGACTGATAATTCAATGACATAATCCTTATAATCCCACCTTACTGGATCAGAGATCTCTTTTCTATCTAGAGTTAAATTTGATTTAATGACTCTGCCAAACTTTTCCCGTCAATCATTTTCTCTCTGGCATGACAGATCTGAAGGAGACATTTCTGATTCCTCCAGCAAATTCAGTTAACTGACGGTAAAAAGAGAATAATTGTAACATCCATCCGACGTGTACGGCAATCTGTCACCATGGGATAACCTGCTATTCTCCGGCAATGCCTGTCCGGCATGCTGGATCCACATATTTGACCGTAAATATTAGGTTCGAATCTCGATTAATTAATATTTACAGTCAGATGAATATCCAGCATGCCGGACAGACAGTACGGTACCTGACGGTCTAAAGCCTGTTATCATGGTTTTAGCCCGTGTATGACGTACCAGATTTTTAGCAGACCCTAAATATCTACTCGTAATGGTTAAGTATAATCCCAGGGATTTAATGAGCAGACTTTTAACATGACAATTGAGATCGATACGAGGTACCTATTACTTTAGGTGTTGTCATAATTATGCTATTTTACTAAGTATTTTGAATTTGTTTTACATAAATCAATTTTATGCTTTAGATTGGGTTGTGTTATAATTTTGTTTTTCTATGAAAAGATTTTATTAGAATTTGATTATTATTATTTAATTAAATATATCAAGTATTATGTATTTTAGAAGTTTGTCATTATGGTTTTCAACATAATTCTTTGTTGAGAATAAGATATAGAAGATAAGATTATAATATGAAGGGCTAAATCATCAATAGACAAATCTATAATAGAAGAATTGGATCGTGTGACGAAAAAGTATTTCGATCAAACCATATGATGTGACCTGGTCATGTATAAGCTCTAGATTGTGAATCTACAATTAGAATTTTAGTTTTAATCATTTATCAAAGCATAACAACAAAACTATCATTCATTAACACATCAAAGTTGACAAGAGCTAAGCCCTATTTATCCTCCTATTACATTTCAATATCAACTCTATTGATTTAGATATGATTTGTTTTGTTGTTTAGTACATAAACATTTAAGTAACGTTTTGGATTTAAAAGCATTATTATTTCACTATAATTGGATATTTAATCCATCATCAAAATTAAAAAGGGATATTTGTAAAGGAAAATAAAGTTTCATTATTAAACTTTATTTAGATTTATATAGTAAGATACATATAGAAGTATAAATTAATTTAGATTGATAATTGGTGTTTGTCGGAGTAGATAATTCAAAAGTAAATGCTAAGGTGGGAAGTTAAATATAAATGTATTTAGTTCTAAGAATGATGATGTCAAATAAGTATGTTGATAAATTGAAATTAGAATGCATCAAGACTAGATAGGTCTATGTTTGTGTTTATGCTCGAGTTTTGTGCATAAATATTAATTTTTCTTGGGTCAAGTTCACATCTATAAATTGCTTCTACATCTTTAGGTTTATCTTCTAACACACAGATCTAATCATGGAACATATGCACATTTTCTCCTTGATTCACCAAAATCTCTTATGTTTATTCTTGTGAAGACTAATATTATTTAAGAATACATTTGAGAGGCTACTAAATCATTGGGGGACAAGTTCTCCTAGGTCAACTCCTAGGAAAAACACCTAATTTATTGGTGTGCTAAGGGTTGAGGACAATAACCTTCAAACATGGAAATACACTAGGATGATGTAATGCAAATTTAGATTATTTTTAGGTGGTCTAATCAAAGTGTTCTAGCATGCTCCTTTCTTGACATGGTACCAAGTAGATGTTGGCAAAACAAGAAGAGACAACTGAGGAGGGGGGGTGAATCAGTTGTCATAGAATTAAAACTTATTCAAACCTTTTATCCTTTAAACTCAGATCTGATGAACAACAATGAAGGCATAAATTAACAATACATCACACACACATGAACACCAAGATTTAATACGTGGAAACCCTGTTAGGGGAAAAACTACAGTGGATGTTAGTTCACAAGATTATACCTTGTTAGAAGTATAATGAAGAATAAAATATGGAATGCACTTGCATTCAGGCACACTGCCTAGAGCTCACTGCTCAGAGGAAGGCTCACTGCCTTACATACAATAATCAGATTAAAACCATCTGATGAGGATGAACTAAGAGATTAGCTTCTACAAAAGCCTCATGACAGTTCCGATTAGGCACAAAAAAATTCTTTACACTCTAGTCAATCTCTTTTACACTTTGCTCTACACTTTAATGATTTGATATTTATTCACACATATACTTCGTGCACACACACCAAACATACATCGAGCATACCTCAAAATGAGGAAAACAACCTCTCTTATATGTTCGCTAAACGGATTTACATCAACAACTCTGTCGGCCACAAATAAAGAATAAATTACAACTATCAACCTCAATACATCAATAAATCTTAATGTGCACCAACACAAGTCGATCACAACATAGTGAGGACCCAAAACAACATCCTCGAACACACCAAACAATAAAAATTTAATTCATAAGGATCCACAGCACGCTACACTCATCATGTCGGCCAAGAACATGAAAATACCAACACTCGACGAAAAATTCTTCGATCATGATCGCACCAAACAATGTGGACGTATAGAAAAGATAGGATACGTTCTAGAAACATCCATGAATGTCGCAGAAACATGCACAACAACTGAAGTTGCCAGAATTCTATCCTCTTCTTCTAGAAACACTTGCTACAGTAACAAAATGACTGTAGGAACATCAAAACTCACCACCTGCACAAATCTTGATGCGTACCACTAAAAATTTTGAACAACATACTAGATAGGCTTAGAAACAAACCCTTTAAAGCGCACCTTCAAATTATCAACTTACAGAACTTTTCATCACTTTGACCTTCACAGCATCATAGACTGCTTGCGATATATTTATTACAATTTTCTCAATATCCTTGACATATATAGTCTTAAGCATCACCAATGCTAATAGTGTTGACATCAATGACAACCACATATCAGCAATGCAACCACAACACCCAACAATCTCCCCCTTTGCATTGATGGCAACACATGATGTGAAAAAAATATACACCATCAACGCAGCTCACCCTTCTTCTCATACTGCACTTCTCCCCCTTAGATTGTTCTCTTCATTTATGCTCTTCTCTCTCAAGGTTTTTCACATTACACTTCTCCCTATTTGACATCAATGAAAAAGGTACACAAGCTCTCAACCACATATTAAGCACATTTGACTACTCCCCCTGGGTAGCAGCCACCACAACATCAATCTGGAATAAGATATAGCTATGAATTCATGGACTGATGCAAAGACCTGCATCAATTAGCTCTTATCAGGAGGGGAAATCACCCCTAGCTTGCCTCTAAGATACTCAAAATTATCCTTAGGCAATGGCTTAGTAAAGATATCTGCAATTTGCTCCTTGGTAGGTACATTCTCCAGTCTAAATTCTTTGTCACTCACCTTATCTCTCAAGAAGTGATATTTGATGGATATATGCTTTGTCTTTGAATGCAACACTAGATTCTTAGAGATATTTATGGCACTTGAGTTATCACAGAATATGGCAATTGGTTCTTCATACTCAATTCTTACATCTCTCAACATTTGCGTCATCCACAATACTTGAGTACAGTTGTTTGCAACAACAATGTATTTTGCCTCAACAATAGATAAGGAAACTGAATTCTACTTTTTGCTCATCCAAGATACCAACTTCTTCCCTAAGAAGAATGCACCACCACTGGTACTCTTCCTGTCATCCACATCTCTTGCTCAATTTGCATCAATAAAAGTGCTCAGGATAAGATCATCATCCTTAGGATACCAAAGACCAAAGTCAATTGTCCCTTTTAGGTATCTAAAAATTATTTTCACAGCAGTTACATGAGATTCTTTTGGATTTGCTTGATATCTAGCAACCATGCATACAACATTCATTATGTCTGATCTAGTCCGAGTCAAGTAGAGTAATCCACCAATCATTGACCTGTATCTTGTTTGATGGAGAATCATCATTCTATGTAAGTTTTCATCTAGTCACCATAGGTGTACCAACTGGCTTTGATTCTTCCATGCCAAACTTTTTCAGTAACTCTTTTACATATTTGGACTAAGATATAAAGATTCCATCTTCTAACTGAGTGATTTGTAATCCTAAGAAGAATTTCAACTCTCCAATCATTGACATTTCAAATTCACTTTTCATTTCATCAGCAAACTTCATACACAAATCATCATCACCTTCAAAGATAATGTCATCAACAAAGACTTCAATGATTAATTATTTATTTTGATCTAACTTGAAATGCAAATTGTTGTCAACAATACCTTTACTGAATCCAAGCTTTAATAAGTATTTATCCAATCTAGCATACCAAGCCCTAGGAGCTTGCTTAAGTCCATATAGAGCTTTCTTCAATCGACATACCATGTTTTCTTTGTTAGTCAATTGAAATCCATTTGGTTGCTCAACATACACTTCTTCTTCTAGCTCACCATTCAGAAATGATGACTTTACATTCATTTGATAGACTTTGTAGTTCTTGAAAGTAGCATAAGCAAGAAATAATCTTACAGCTTCTATTCTAACAACAGGGGCAAAAGTTTCTTCAAAATCAATACCTTCCATCTGTGAGTACCCTTTGCAAACCAGTCTTGCTTTATTTCTGACCACTTCACCTTGTTCATTCAACTTATTCTGAAACACCCATTTAGTTCCAATCACATTCTTGTCCTGAGGTCTAGGTACAAGATCCCATGTATCATTTTTCTCTATCTACATCAGTTCTTCTTTCATGGCTTCCATCCAATATTCATCTTTGCATGCTTCATTGATATGGCTAGGCTCAGTTTTGGAAATTAGACAATACTTTTCTATAATTCTCCTTCTAGTTTGCACACCTTTTTTCTTATCTCCTATGATCTGATTATCATAATGATTTCACCTCACATACTTTGGAGTTTTAGTATTCTCTCTAACTTCTGGTTCTTGTGCTTTTTCTTTTGCACTTCTGCTAGCTTATGCTTCTTGACTTCCCTGGTTCATCGGAACAATTTGAAGTTGATTTTGTGTCTGAACATTATTTCCATTGTTAGTACTATCATGATGATCATTTGAATCATATCCACTAAATTTGGATGATCTATCAATATCTGCATCAACTTTGACATTTGCACTTTCAACCATTTTCTTCAACCTTTTATTAAAGCACTGGTAAGCTTTGCTTTTAGTAGAGTAACCTAGAAAGATACCTTCATCACTTCTAGCATCAAACTTGCCTATATCATTATCTCTCTTGATGTAGCATTTTCTTCCAAAGATTTTGAAATACTTGACAGTAGACTTATAACCAAACCATAGCTCAAAAGGGGTCTTACCAAAATTATTATTGACATTTACCCGGTTAATAGTGTACACAGCAGTGCTTACAGCTTCTCTCCAGTAGAAATGAGGAGCATTAGCTTCCAGCATCATGGTTTTAGCAGTGTCTAGAATGGTTTTGTTCTTCCTTTCAACAACTACATTATGTTGAGGGGTTCAGGGTGCAGATAACTATCTTTGAATTCCATGTTCTTCACAGAAAGAATTGAATTCCCGAGAAGTGAATTCACCACCTTTGTCTGACCTTAAGCATTTTATCTTCTGACCTATCTCATTCTCTATCATAGCTTTGAAGCTTTTAAATTTCTCTAGTGCTTCATGTTTTTCTCTTAATAAAGCAACCCATATCATTCTAGAGTAATCATCAATAAGCAACATGAAATACCTTTCACCTTGAAGACTTTTGATTCTGGAGGGACCACATAGATCAGTATGTATCAATTCCAGCAATTCATTATAGTTATACTATTTTCTCTGAAAATATTTTCTAGTCTGCTTTCCCATTTGTCATTCCTTGCACATATTTTTAGTAGGCTTCACTATCTTAGGAAAATCTATGATTGCTTGAGAATAACTTATCTTGATAATGTTATCAAAGTTCACATGACACAACCTCCTATGCCATAACCATCTTACATAAACTTGAGCAATCAAACAACTTTCACTAGCAGAACTTAAGTGGAAAATATTACCTCTTATCTTTGTACCTAAAAAATTATGTTTCCTGAATTTCCCAGTATCTTGAACTTACCATCCTTGAACTGAAGATTGTAACCCTTGTCTACCATCTGTCCAACACTCAACAAGTTATGCTTTAAGCCTTCTACACAAAGAACATCATTAGTAGTGTGCTTACTACCAAAAGAAATAGTGCCTCTGCCACGAATCACACCAGAAGTGTTGTCTCCAAATCTTACAACACCACCATCATAGTCTTCCAAGCTTACAAACTTGCTTTTATCACCAATCATATGATGTGAGCATCCGATGTCAATTACCCACTCATCCTTTTCTTCAATCTTGGCTGCAAGAGCTTTCTCAACATTCACATTACTAGTAGATTTAGTGGACACCTAACCATTTTATTTGATAGCAATAAATACCCATTCATCTCCATTTCCAGTTTCTTTATCAGATTCATCATCAGTAACACCTTCTTCAGCAAAGTAGCATTTCTTTTGAAATCTAGACTTATCAGGTTTGTACTTAGAAGTTCTTTCAGGACACCTTGATGCAAAATGACCTATTTTACTACAAGAGAAACATTTGATAGGTAACTTTCCTTTGTACTTACCATGACCTTTGGCTTCTCTTTTCACAATTAATGCTTCCAGTTCTTCCAATTCTCTTTCTTCATCTTCAATCTGCTTCATTTCGTCTTCATACTTGAATGAATTCTTGGAACTCTCTCCTGAATCATATCTCTACTTGCTTTTCTCAGATACAGTAGCTTTGAATGCAAATTTTGTCTTAGGTGTAGAATCACCAAATTCACTTAACTCAAAGGCTGCAAGTTTTCCAATCAACATTTCTCTTGTCACATGTGTTACTGTCCCGAGTTCATCAATAGCATGAGCTTTTGTCTTATAGAAAGGAGGGACAGATCTAACTATCTTAGCCACAATTTCTTCTTCATCCAAACTTCCACTGGCACATCTGATGCTCATCACCAATTCATTTACCTTTTGAGAGAAAGAATGGATGTTCTCATCTTCACTCATCTTCATGTCCTCCGATTTTCCTTTTAAACTCTATAGCTTAGCACTTTTCACTAGTGGATCTCCTTCATACAATATCTCCAACTTTTTCTAGATCTCATGAGCAGTCTGTAGACCTATCACATTTGACATTTCAGAATTTGTCAATGAACTCACCAATGCTTCAATAGTCCTGGTATTTGTTTCAGCTTCTTTGATTTCTTCAGTAGTAGATGGACCATCATGAGGAATAGTATATATGCATTCTTCATAATCTTCCAGAAAGCTTCACCAATGCACTTCAGATGACATTCCATTCTGACCTTCCATGGAGAGTAGTTTGTACCATCGAATCTGGGGCTATCCTTCTTGTAAGATGCCATCATGGATCACCTCAAGTTGTTAAGCTTTCCCCTCAGAGGAACTAGATCTTATACCAATTGTTGGCAAAACAAGAAGAGACAACTGAGAGGGGGGTGAATTAGTTGTCACCGAATTAAAACTTATTCAAACCTTTTAGCCTTTAAACTCAAATCTGATGAACAACAATGAAGGCATAAATTAATAATACATCAGACACACATGAACACCAATATTTTATACGTGGAAACCCTATTGGGGGAAAACCACGGTGGATGTTAGTCCACAAGATTATACCTTGTTAAAAGTATAATGAAGAATAAAATATGGAATGCACTTGCATTCAGACACATTGCCTAGAGCTCACTGCTCAGAGGAAGGCTCATTGCCTTACATATAATAATCAGAATAAAACCATATGATGAGGATGAACTAAGAAATTAGCTTCTACAAAAGCCTGATGACAGTTCTAGTTAGGCACATAAAACTTCTTCACACTCTACTCAATCTCTTTTACACTCTGCTCTACACTTGAATGATTTGATGTTTATTCACACATATACTTCACACACACACACCAAGCATACATCAAGCATACCTCAAAATGAGGAAAACAACCTCTCTTATATATCCGCTAAACAGATTTACATCAACAACTCTGTCAGCCACAAATAAAGAATAAATTACAACTATCAACCTCAATACATCAATAAATCTTAATGTGCACCAACACAAGTCGGTCACAACATAGTGAGGACCCAAAACAACATCCTCGAACATGCCAAACAATAAAATATTAATTCATAAGGATCTGCAACACACTACACTCATCATGTTGCCCAAGAACATGAAAATACCAACACTCGACAGAAAATTCTTCGATCACAATCGCACCAAACAATGTAGACGTACATAAAAGATAGGATACATTCTCGAAACATCCATGAACATTGTAGGAACATGTGCAACAACTGAAGTTGCCAAAATTCTATCCTCTTCTTCCAGAAACAACTGCTACAATAACAGAATGATTGTAGGAACACCAAAACTCACCACCTGCACAAATCTTGATGCATACCACTGAAACTTTTAGACAAAATACTAGATAGGCTTAGAAACAAACCCTTTAAAGTGGACCTTCAGATTATCAACTTACATAACTTTTCATCACTTTGACCTTCACATCATCACAAATTGCCTACAATATATTTATTACAATTTTCTCAATATCTTCGAAATGTACAGTCTTAAGCATCACCAATGCTAATAGTGTTGACATCAATGACAACCACATATCAGCAATGCAACCACAACACCGAACAATAGATTGGTAGTCAAAGATCAAATTCAACAAAAAAAAAGACAATGATTTATATAAACATAAACTACAAACTTAATTCTAAAATTGATTAGTTTTTTAAGAACATTTATATAAATATATAGGCATAAATATGTCAAAATTATATGATTGGAGAATATCTTTCAAATCTCAATGTGGAGTACAAATTGCAAGAGTATAAACTAAAATTCAAGATTTCTTAAACTCTATACCATTAGTAAATTGGGGAACCCAAGTGTAAAAATCTAAAAGGCTTTTTGACAATATTCATTCTATTTAAAATGGGATTAATTATTAAGCAACCGAGTTGAAGGGATGAATGTTTAAGGATTCATTAGAAAAGGAAGGCTTAAACAATTGGAAATAATTGAAAGTGTCTCCTAACTATGATGGATGTCAAGGTTCAAAAATCATTGTATAAAAGGATCCCAAGATGGAATTGTAACAAGAATCTAAAGGAATTGGTAAGGTACATACTATGTTGCAACCCACCACATTAGTATCTATTAAATGTGTGAGATTTAGAACTTTTTCCATGATAATAAATGAATTAAATTGAGTGCCTTAAATACAATGATAGTAATAAATTACATGAACATATGTTTAGTTAGTTCATAACAATTAGTGAAATATATGAGAGTTAGCAATTTTAAATTTTAAAATTTTAAAATTTAGGGGCCAAATTTGTGGGTGTGGGATAGATCTTGTATTTTTAGGATTGATATGATACAAAGGGTGTTAGAATCAAGGTTGAAACACAGTATTTAGGAACGAGTACATGGATAAGCATATTAAATAGATGATTTGGGTGAATGGCTAAGATTATATGCATATATGGATAAACTGGGGATAAATGTATGGGGGTGTTTTTGAATGGAGATGAGTAGAAATATGGGGTAATGAGCCCAACTTCACACTTGATATTATATCATGTGTTGGTATGTAAGTGTATTAAACTATTAAATAGGCATAAAATTAAAGGAATTCACATGGGTATGCATATTTCACTAGTACAATATTATGGAGATTTGATTTTGAAAATAGATATATTATTATGTGCATTATTTAATTTCATAAATTATAAAAATATCAAGTTCTTAGTAAATAATTTTTCATATATAAAGAATATATGGTATTCTATTTGATATATAAGTTTGTAGTGGCAAAAATTATATCCTAATGTCATTTCCCATTTAATTTTGTGTCTACTTTGACAAAATGTATTTATAGTACATATTGATAAATGACACAATATTGTGCAAATTTGCACTCATTTCCTTGACCTTTATCATCTCTATACACATATACCTATCATGCATTTATCCCTCATAATATTCTTATACATAGATAGTTTAATGCATCCATCTTATTTATGCATTTATTACACTTATGCATGCAATTGCCTAAATATAGTTTTCATCCAAGGTTGTTTTTATAGTTGTAAGGTTGACCCCACAATCATTGAATTTATTTTTTCCATTTTAAACATTCAAAATTAATTTTTGACCTACTAACCCACCTTATTTTTTCCCACCCTAAGATAACCAAGTATATGATTTTTCAAATTTGACGTTGTGTGATATTATCTAAAGGCATCATTAGTGTTCATTTGGGACATTCACCCATAATTCTTCTCTCATTTTAGAGCATTAAAGGAGTAATCAATAGTGAAATTTTTGGATTTGGTGCACTAAAAGGACTACCAAATTTACTCATGTTGCATCATTTTAGGAAATGTGTCTATTATTGTTGAATCTTTACACACGATTGAAAGGATTGACCTAGGAGAATATGGCTCCTTGCAACATGATGCAATTCCTTTCTAAATATTGTTAAATATCATTAGTGTGGAAAATTATAGTAACTTGATTGCAGTAGAACTTTAAATTATGTGATCAAATTAGATATTTTTCTTACTCTTATGAATTCAATTAGCAAAGCATTATGGAAGAACAAGATACTCAGATCTAATATCCATAAAATGTGTGACACATAAGATTTAACCTAGGAAATATTTTTAGGAAAAATCAACACCTAAAGAGAGCAAAAAAAAATATTAATTTATAAACACAAATATCCATATAATATATGAGCATAATGTTTAACCTTAAAAATCCTCCAAGAAAAAACCCAAAAACAAAAGAGAGGAAAAAATAATGCAAACACAAAATCCAAACATAATATAGTATTATCCTCATGCTATATTTCTCAATTTACAAACTTCCAATGTACAACCTTTATGCATACATGATTCAATCACTTTCTCATCAATTGTCCATATTTCATGTCTTGGATTATATGTAAACCAAATCATTATGGAATACCAACTAACTCCACATCCCAACCACTTTTGGAATTTCAACTATCACACTACCAAACAAGGACATTGTCATGATATCAAAACTACCACATGTCATTCCCATGAGAGATCTCCAAATAGAAAAATAGTCAATCTAGATACCCATGTTAATGGTTCAAGTTATCAATAGTTGGCCAAGAATTTATAGTATGAAGAATAGTAATATAGTCTTCTATAGTACTACCAAGACCATTTTGATGGCTTACAATAGCAAGAAAACACTCTCATGACCCATGATACTCCATGGCCCCTTCTAGAACATCTACATATTCTCTAATGATGTTGCATGCACTCCAACAATGTCACACATACAATAAAAATGATTTTTTCACAAGTTGTGGTAACCATATTATAGTCAAACCTCATGTTGTTGCTACCATGGCATCAATAAGGTATAATACACATCCAAATCAAATCGTAAAGTCTAATTCCAATTCCATTATACTACATGGGATATCAAAACCATTCTAATATTTGAAATCAAACTTCTATAAAATAAATAAGAAATATGGCCCGTTAAGGGGTTTGGTTGGGCTAATCTGACTCTTTTGTCTTTAGAGGTGGAAAATGGGAGAAAACAAAGGAAGGATGGTGGAAGGTAAACTTCGACGAGACTTCAAAAGGAAATCTAGGACCATCAGGAGCCAGTAGCATTGTTTGTGATTGAAATGGGAATGTGTTGGCTTTAGGTGCAATGAGGTTGAAGGATGGAACTAATAACGTAGTTGAAGCAACGACAACGTTAATGGCAATTAAGATAGTCAGAAAGATAGGGGGAAGAAGGATTCATTTGGAGGGTGATTCATTTATAATCATCCAAGCAATAATGAAAGGAGGAATTGATGCTTGGCAGTTGCAGGGAGTAATTAGAAAAATTATTGAAGATTTAGCTTTTTTTTAAGATTTTAAGGTTAGTCATATTAGGAGGACTGGGAACATGGAAGCAAATACCCTATCAAAATGGGCTCTATCGTTCACGAAGGTGGACGAAATTAGATTTGAAGATTTTAGCAGGTATACCTTGGAGGATATTATTCCGATGCAATTGAGATAGGAAGGAATTAATGCTAATAAGTGGAGGATGGCTTTTGAAATTCCCGAAGGAGTTGGAGCATCAATGAAGGTATTATTTCTAGCACTGGACGTACGTTCGACATTAATGGAGATGGTTGGCAATGCGATGTGTTTTAAAGATACACATTATTTTTCTTTTGGTGATTCTCGGTATGCAGTGGAAAGGATTGTGACAAGTCTACGGTGTGAGGCATTTGAATTTTGCGTAGCAAAGAAGAAATGGAGGCCAACTTCACACTGCACTCGAGGATAAAATTGGACCCGTTTGTCAGCAAAGCGATAGTAAAGAGGTTGAGAGGATTGTTTTTGTTCAAGGACGTGAAGGTGGCACAGTCTGTGCAAATCATTTTGGGAAAAGGATTCGAGGATTTGAAGCAAAGATATCGGACGAACATGGATATATACTCATTGATTGTGGCATGGGGGATGGACTTAGGAGAGCCGATGGAGGTAGTGAGGAAAGTAATGAAGGTGCTGGTGCACAAGGATTTCCTAGTAAATCTGGAAATCATTTTGGAATGGGCTATACCAGGTGAAGGTTTCGAAGTTAACAAAGGCATGGAGGATGAGGAATCTAAAATAGCAGAGGTAAACCATCCTTTCATCAAGTGGCCAAAAGGGAGCATCAAAGCGATGTGGAGAGAAGAAGCGGAACGGGGATGGAAAGCGTTGAAACTATGTGTAGAAATAATGGAGGTAGAGGAGGTAATAGAGAATCTCAAAGTCGTTGCTCGAGAGGAGATGCGAGAGAAGAAGGGTCTGCGTCTGAGAAAGAAGGTGAAGTCAGGTTTGGAATTGCGTCCACTGCTCCTGGAAAGCTCCTCGGGAACTTCTATGTAAATACATGCATATATTTTGCTTAAATTTATGTTTTTATCATAGTTTTGAAAAACTTTATGGGGTTTAGCCCTAGTCCATTTTGTAAAAAAAAATTCTTGGGGGCTTGGGTAGAAGATGGTAGGGTAAGTAGCAGATGGAAATGGTAGGGTTTTTCTTTTTCATTGGAATTGTACTGGTTAAACAAACATGTTTGGAGATGGCTAAAAGGACCTATTTCTGAAGTTTTTTGTAAATTTTACAATATCATGAATAAAATATAATATTATCACCGATAAAAAAAAATATTTGTAGGTGAATAACACACCAAATTCTAGCATTCTCCTACTTGATATTTTGTACAACATTGCTTATTTTTTATCCTTTTATGATTCTATTGTGATTTAATTACATGATAAAATTAGATGTGTTATATTGACTTATATTGGATGTAAAGTATTTATTTAACACATTTGTGTATCATATGTGATTATATATTGCCATGATTAATTGAATAAAGGTGATTATATGATCATATTATTCCCTAACAATGTTATGAAAGTATGTGTGGAAAGATTGTCTTGTGTAATAGGTACAAGTATTAGGAAAGGAGAACTAGATCATAATGTTGAAGTTTCCTAAAATAATCTAATTGTTTAAAAAATTAAATAATAAATTAAATTAAGATACATAATTAACTCAAAACAAATTAATTAGGAGGTTGGTTAATTTATTTGAATGCATAAAGATAATTTTATTTATTTATTGACACTTAATTTTTAAGTTAAATTTAAAAATTGAAATAAATAGATAAAGCAATAATATTGTTTTAATTTTGTATTTAATTCTTAGAGTTAATTTTCAATTAATTTTCTAGTTAGATAATTATGATTTATAATATCTTTTGGAAATAGAATTAATAATATATATTTTATAATTAATATTATAATTCAAAAATAAGGAATGTGCATAATAGAAGAAGAATTATTGGTATTATTTGTGAATTGGAAACTATAATTCCTAATATAAATATATTTAAGTAAATTCTTTTTTATGAAGAATTGGGAAAAGATAATATTTTAATATTTTTATTTTTTTTAAGAATGTATATGAAGAAGAATACAAATATTTTAATATTATTTTCTTTTATAACTTGGACCTAATATTAGATATATTTTTTTTCAAACTTTGATTTAGGTTTTGCAAGAAAATATAGATTTATTAAAAGGGGATGAGTTAATTTATGTTTCATTATTGCATCCTCGAGAAAGAAATAAAACAAGTTACTAAAGCTTGAGTATTTGGAAGTTTTTTCTATGAAGAATTGAAAGATTTTTGTTTTTGTGAATTATTTTTTATTCATTTTTACTGATTATTGAATTTGTTATAAAAATTGAGGCATGGCTCTTATCATGAAAGGATTTAATAAATAATTACTTTAGTTAATCAATGAGTCTAATATTTTTGATGAAAATGAATTTATTTGTTGATCATATTTTAGTTTTAAAATAATAGAAAAATTTAAACCAAAAGAATTATGTTTCATATTGTTCAATTTGGAAAGAAACTAGTTATATTGTAGGTTGAAAACTAGAATTGTTTGGGGTAGTAGAAACCTATTGAAATTTAAAAGGAATTATGTGATTTATATAATTCAAGTATATATTTAATTTAGAATTAAATATATATGTTAATAGGATTCAAATTATGTTTTTAATAGTGTATCTTTTATATCATTGAAATTTTATTAGAAAATATTTTTTTTAGAAAAATTATAAATTAATGAAATTGTCATGAAAAAAAAACTAATCTTACATCTTCAATAACTCTTGTCTTAGGAATTAGATTTCTTTGAATCTTGTATGGAGGGTAAGCTTTCTAAATCCTCACAATAAATAAATCATGCCTAATTTCTATATTATGAAATAGAGATCCATTAGTGACTATTTATTTGTGTTCCTATTTTTAGAATTATGTTTCATTAGTGATTATACTACTATTAGATAATTATGTTAAAGAGAGCTATTGCAAAAATATTTTTTGGGTTTTATATGTCTCTATGTTATGTTTTTAATACATTTGAAAAATTGATGAAATGTTATGCTTAGAGAAAGTTATGTCCATTTTAGTGAAAATTATTTTTGTCCAAATTAATTTAAATAGAAATTGCTAACATGAAAGTCTTGCTTGGTCTATGTGATCTCCCAACTTGGTTTGGTGATTTTTTTTTTCTAAGTGAGAATGCTAAAAATTATTCTAAGGATAATATTTGTAAGGGTGTGAGCATGATTTACACCTTATTCCCTATGCTAATTGTACCCTTGAGTATAATGGTCTTGCATTTAAGAATCTCTTGGTGAACTTAGTCATATGACGGTTTGTATGTCATGATTGGAATGATTTAATTTTTATTTTTTTTATTTGAATCAATTTATTTTGGGTGGATATGATCTCTTTAATGGGATTATATTATTATGTTGTATAATGTTATCTTTGATTATGTGCATAGGATAAGTTATCCTTATTGTGATTGTACAAACCCATCTTGGGTTGGTGTTATATTGTCTCCTTGGAGAGATAATTCTATTTGGCATCTGTCATGTCTTGGTTGATTATATTTATATTCGATATCTATTGTGTCAAGGTTGATTATATTTATATGTGGCATCCTTTGTGTCATGGATCCACTCATGAGAGGAGGGTAATGTCTAAAAGGATCTAGGGTGCATGAGAGTTCTATCACATGGATTCCATTTAAAAGAATGCAATGTGATTTATCCTCTAGTTTAGAATGGTTGATATATTATCTTCTCTACTTAAATCCCAATACCTTGAGACATTTTTTCCCATAAAAATAGTGTTTGAAAGTCAAGCTTGCTTGCCTCATTATAGACACCAAATCATCATAGGTGCTAGTGTTCTCTTGATAAAGGGTCCACAAAAAAATTATATTATGATTTTCATACACCACTAAAGCTAGGATATCTCTAAGCTAAGTTCTATCACCCATTGTATTGTCATACATGTTTCTACCTTATGGAAGGGGTGCTCTATGGTTTCTATATATAGTTAACCTTCTTCTCTTGTGTGAGGCAATGATACTTGTATTTATTGTATCATTGGGACGTGCCCTCTAGATGGGTTTTGGGGACTAGGTGTGTGTGTCATGTTTGATGAATATTTTTGTGATTCCTCATTGTTGTGATCTTGTAATGTATGATGTTATTTTATTGTGTTTTCTACATACTTGCTTTATGTGTATAACTTATGTGTTTGAGTTGTGAATATTTGGATTATGTATTGTTTGTATGGTATTACTTTTATATGTGTTTGTGTTTGTGTATTTGAATTGTTATTATAGGTATGTTAAGATACTTGCATTGTGCAAAGGTTATGATAAATTTTGTATGGGATGTATGTAATCCTATCTTGGGAATGTGTTCTTAGTAAGACATATAGAATCACATGAAGAGAGCTTTTTTTGTATCAGGTGTGAGTATAAGTTTATGTGGATTTTGAATGTGTCTTGGGTGTGTTGTACTAAGTCAAACCTTATAAGTTTGAAAGGACATGTGGTTTTTATTGATGGTAATATTTGGATTGTTCACGTCATTACATTTTTATGTTTGTTAGATGTTAAAAGGATGTGTTATGAAATCTATTCCATGTATTTGAGATGTCTTGAATAGATATAGTTTCTTAATTATGATTATGTGTTAATAAAGGAATGAACTAAACAAGATATCACTAATCTTGTAGTATACCAAACCTTTGGATTGTAGGTGGTGTGTCTTCATCTTGACTAATGGATGGGGAGAAAAGGGAAATCCTCACGATGGGTTTAAACCCTTTCCTAATCAACAACAAGAGTATGGGAGCTTGGAGGATTAACTTGTGAAGTTGATCTTAAAGTTTTTTAGATAATGTTTTTGGTGTAACATTATTTTTAGATAACTTGTATTTGTGTGGTTGGCTTCATGGAATATTTTATTCTTATCATGAACGAGGGTTGAATTTTTGACTACTTGTATATCTTTGGTATGATGATATTATCTTTATTGTTGAGTACTATATATACTTTTAAGACTTTCATATTATTGTTTAATGTACTTGATATGTAATTATTATCATACTTCCTTATTGTACTACTCAAGTGGGGGTTACACATTGGTCTTTTTGGATATAACTTGCATGCATTTCATATTTTTGTAATATTTTATACCATGGAATTTAATAGAATTTTATTCTATACCTTTTTGTTATCATCGAGATGCTTGTTTTGATTAATGCTTAAGAATTTTTTAAGTTTCATTTTGAGATCGTTACATATTTATCCCATGATATTTTTAAAATAAACTTATAAGAAACTAATTATGAGAAATGGATAAATGCATTGCATCCCTACACCAAAAAAACTTTGCAATGCTTACTAGCTTTGTTAAAGAGTTTTCTACATTTACCAAAGTATCAACTTTTTATATCTGAACCTTCTAGTCTCTACCATCTTTTGAACAAAATTGATATTGCACATTTATATGTTTGGCGTGAAAGCATGGTATATCAATGTATTTTCTAAACATATTACTCTTTGACTATCATTATCTTACTCTTAGATCTAATAACACCATAATTTTACAACCATCTTACTTCTTTCCAAGCATATATTTCATCTTTATACTCTAATTTATTTTAATAGACAATATAATTGTGGGTCGTCTTTTATTCATATAGAAAAACAAAGTAAAGACATAGCTACTTGTTTACCTACTCCTATCAAAATCTCTAACCAAATATAAATCCACAAGGTCGAGCATATTTAATATCTTACTAATATTATCAACCCCATGATAAGAAATGTATAATCATAAGTTCCTCTCAAGTACTTGAAAACTCTTTTTACAATTCCATTTTTTAAAGATTTGATATGAACCTATTGAGAACTCCCACTATTTGACGAGTTCCTCGTCGATTACTAACCATGGCATATATTTGGATTCTTACCACACTAGTATGAGGAACATTGTAAAATCTTAGAAATCCTCTTGAGAATTAGGACACTATTCCAATTACAACTTAGTGCCCACAAGTAAAGGGACATAATTTATAGGTTTACTATCTTGCATATTCAACATCTACAAAATAGTTTCAATGCACTTCCTCTAGTTCAATCACAACTTTATGTTATCCTTGCCTTTATTGGTTTTATAACTATTATGTACTTAGTAGCTCAACTTCTTCATATCAAACTTCTTTTAAAGCTAAGCTTTGAGTCCCCTGAGTATTGTCTTATTATTTATAATGATTAATATATCATCATCATAAAAAATAGTAATCAAAATATAATCAATAACTTATTTTTAGTAAATAGAATGATCAAAATTTCTCCTAGCATACCCATGGTTTAAAGCATATGAATCAAAATTTTGATACCACATTCATGGTGACTACATAAAACCATATAGAGACCCTTATAACTTAAAGACCAAATATTCTTTGGCATCAACCTCAAGTTCTTTAAGTTGTTTTGTGTAGATTTCATCCTTTAGACATCCATCTAAGAATGTAGTTTTGAAATCCATTCACTCCACTTCAAATTTAAAGGCAACAAAAATTGATAACATACATCTAATGTAGCTTAGTTTAACTATAGGAGAGAAAATATCATTAAAATGTACCTTCAATTTAGAAATATCATTTTTCATAAATATTTCCTTGTACTTTTTAATTGTTTCATCTATGTTGAACTTCATTTTATACACCCATTTGTAACCCATGGATTTTCTTCCTTTAAGCAAATCAACCAAGTCCCAAGTCTCACATTTGTCTAAGTCCAATGTCTCCTTCATTGTGTTCTTCTTCCAAGAATTATTTTATTTAGAAGTTAGAGTTTTCTTCATTGAACTTAGTTCACTATCAATACAAGATTGAGCAAAAATACAACAAAAATATGGTTGACTATACATGTCTTGACTTTCTCACAAGTGATAGAGAATTCACCTCGTTAGAAGCCTATTCTTCTTCTCTAAAAATAGATTCTAATATTTCTTCCAAGAATTCTTCATCTCCATCCTCTTTATATTGTCCATTATTTTATTCATTTGTAGATGCATCTTCTTACTCTATTTTTTTTCTCAAAATACATCTCATTTCTCTCTAGTTCCTTTGATTATTCTTTCTTGGATAAAACTCTAAGTTCCTTAGAACAACTTTCAAAGTTAAAGGATTCCAAATCTTATCTTTTTAAATTTTCACTATAATATATGAAAATACATTTTTCAACTTTAAATTTTAACTTAGATCACTTTTTTATAGGCACACAAATAAATTATCATAGCCAAATAACCAAAGGTGTGAAACAATAATATTTTTACCTATCCACATTTCATATGGTGTTTTATCCTCGAGTCTAGAATTAGGAGACTCGTTTATCAAATAACGAACAATACTTACCACCTCAACCTAGAACTTATATTCTAGCCATACATTACTCAATATACTTCTAGCTCTAATCATCACGGTTATATTGATCCTTTCAACTATCCCATTCCATTGTAAAGTATAAGGCCTAGTTTTCTATTTTACAATTCTAATGTGTATATGGAATTATGCAAGCTCATTGATAAATACTCCCCTCCATTATATAATCTCAAGACCACTATTTTATTATCTATTTGATTCTCTACAAGTTCCTTGAACTCCTTAAATCATAGAAAATATTAGACTTGTGCCTAATAAAAAATCTAATTTTATCTAAATTAATCTTCAATCAAAGGACATAGCACTAATACTTACCAATGGAAGAGAAATCCATAAGACTAAATGCATCACTATGAACCACTTCTAAAATCTCAATTCTGTAGTACTTCTTGAAACAAACTTAACCCTATTATATTTACCAAACACAAAATTTTCACCAAAATCACAACCAAAAAAATAATCTAAAAAACCAATCACTATATCTTTTCTCAATAATATTTTCAAACCATTTTCACCTATGTGACCCAAATTATGGTTCCACAATATATCTAATTCAAGTTCATTTGCATTAGCTAAATTACATAGATTAGATACCCCTAACTTAAAGAGAGTACCATGCCTAATCCCTTTAGTGAACATGAATCCCATCCTATGAACCTGCAACCCTTCTTATCAAAGGTAACATGTACTCTAGATTCATTCATATTATAAATAGAAATAGTATTTCTTTGTAGACATGGAATATACAACACATCTAATAGATATTTCACTCTCTAATCACCAAAATATATTTTTTCCTTTCTCAAACCAAATACTCTAAGCTAGCTATTATCACCAAGGAAAACCTATCCTCCATCACACTCCTTGTATTTAAATTGCCACTTATAGTCCCTACGAGGAGTCATGTGAAATGATGCATCTTAGTCAATTAACCAAGAAACGTCATCAACACTATTAGAAAAATATAAAATCATGACTATTAATCTCATAATTATTAGAGGATTTATCAAAGGAATAATCAAATCTATCTTTCTTCTTATATTTATGCTCCTTCTTCATGCAACTTATCTTGCTACAATCCCAAAATTTAACTTTAGATTTCCCAAGAGTTTTGGACCTGCCCTATGTCTTTGATTTCCCTTTAACTCCTTATTTATTTTTACCTTTTCTATATTTTGACCTATCTCTTACAAACAAGATATCCATAGAGGAATTATCGATGGGTTTTCTTGTGATCTCTTTCTTACAAAAAATCCTACAATATCCTCAAGTTTAGGTGGACAACAATTTCCACTAATGATCATAATCCCATTTTCCCATAAACTAGGTAAAGAACAAAATAAAATTATGCACCTATATTATTTCTCTAATTTTATGCCAATTGACATTAGCTTACTAAGGATTACATTAAATGCATTGATATGATCATTTAAAGGATTCCCTTCTTTCATTTTAAAAATAATACAACTTTATTTTCAAGAATAGTTTGTTTATTAAACTCATGAATTAATACACACTTCATATCTTTATGAGGGTATACTATTAGTATTTAGCTATTCTTGCACACTTTAAAATAATATGATATTGAGTGGTTATTTTCACTTCCTCAATGATTTATACATTCATTTGACTATCTCACTAAATCTTAAATAATTTCAAAGTTAACATGGGCCTTAAAGTAATTGTTGCCAATCTATTTGAGTTTTCCCAAGGATCAAATAAACACATTAGAGATTATATCATTTGAATTATGTTGTTATTCCCCAAATTCATAACCCTCTTACATGATATATATTTATGAATTGTGTATTAAGATGTTACTTAGAGTAAACCAAAATAATGTGTACTTAAATAGCTTTATTTCTTTCATGGGTTTATGTGCACATGTAGAAACTGCAAAGTATAAATTTTTAGCATGGAATCACTTTAAGTATGGATCTTCAAGCTAAAATTATTCTTAAAATCATAAATACCAAATCCAAAAAAAAGTGAAGGGCAATGATGTGAAGGAAAGTGTTCATTTAGTTGCCCACATTTCCTCCTTTCCTAGTCATTCAAGTCAAATGCATCTAGAAAATATCTACTAAAATTTAAGAATCTATGGACAATATTCTTCATATTATGTTGAGTGATAATTTACTTACTCTCCCTCTCATCCACCCATTAGATCTCAACAAACCATTTCCTAGATCTTATAATGATCAAGCATTTTGTAATTGTCACTGCATTAAGGTTATTACATCCAAACTTGCATAGGTCTTAAGAAGAAGGTACAACCTCATTGAAAATAACGCAATCATAGTTCAAGGGATTAATGAACATGGAAATAAATTAGTTTCACCTACTAATATTTGATTACAAATATAAAATTATCCATTTTTACATCATTATTTATTTCCACATCATACATGAACAATGTTAAGGCACATGATGATGATACAAATAATAATAGCATCAAAAATGGAGAATTTTCACATGAGTAAAATTTCATGGTAACACCTTCCTCTCATCTAGTTTCCCTATTGATTATATTTTTTTGATGATGAGATCATATAGAACAAATATTATGGGCCATGATACATACCAAGAAATTTCAATCACTCATCACCCAATGAGCTCCTTATTGATCCAATAAAAAATAATAATATTTGTACTAAAGACTAACTCTTGAATACACATATTAGGCATAAATAATATGCACATTTTTGGAGTTCATTGAAAACTAGAAATGAAATATTAATAATAAATTAGGATCCATTGGTTTACAAGAGTTGAACGTAAAGAGCGATTGTGGATTGAACAATTAAGATTTTCATTTTCTACAATTAAGTTACATTATTTTACAATTAAGAGTCATCCAATACATTTGGTATATTTCCTTGGAAACCATAGATTGAACAATGTAAAGTTGTCCCTTCTATTTTTCATCAATGTGTTAAGTTTATACATGAACAAAAAGTGATAAAGATTGAAAGGGATTATTAAAAGCCAATATTTGAAGCTAGAAAATTAAATTTGGATAAATTTATAAAGACACCATGGGACATGTACCTTATAAATGGAATGATACCATATATGATTTGTACAAGATACACTTTTACGAACTACAAAAAATTCAAAAAAATGATTTTTTTTCAAAGTTGAAGCAACCTCAAAATTCATAAACTATAGTTAACAAGCATACACTAATAGATATGTGTATACCTTCTAATGATCCATACAAATGATAAGTTACTTATATACCAAGGAATAAAGAGAAAAAGACACAAACGCCCAATAAATGTACCCAATTTTCATGTGCAAAAGACTAAGTGGAAACCAAAACAATAAGTTGTGATGCACCAAATACCTATTTTTCAATAATAACCACAAGTTAAGAAGAAATAATGAGTAATAAAATGAATTCCTAGTGATATAATTGTTGATCATGTTATTACACATAACATGGAGAAATTTACCTAGAATAAACATGTGTAATTAGAAAGGAAAGAAAAGAAGAAAAAAACACAAAAGAACATGAAATAAAATTGTATGATGTGCTAAAATTTGTGGTGCCAAAGGTGACACCTAAAATTTTCATTAATGATTTAAGAGCATTAGTATAGTGTATATCCAAATATACCTATATCTTGAACTTTAACTTTACCTTCTTAATTTTTCTAATTTATTTCTCATTTTATCATTTTTTATTATGCCTTGTTTGTTGTGTTTTTATACCCATTTCACCTCCTATATTTAGTTTCATAAATATTTTATCCCATTTGGAGGCTCTTTTTTGGTTTTCCATTTTATTTTATTATTTTCATATCTCTATATTCTTATCTTTTACTTAACTTTTCCTTTGCTTTAACTTCCCACTTGGGTTGCCAACTTACCTTGTTACCTGTTATATCTTATTATATTATCCTTTATGCCCACTACCACTTTTTCACATGTTTTCTTCTTGATTCATGCCAAAGCTAGTTTCTTTATCTTTAACTACTACATATTTCATATTGATCTCATATTATTATACATTACTTTTTAGAGCTTACACATTGAGTCTATATTGCTAGATCACACTATCTAGAATTACTTGTTGAGCATAACTTATTATACCATGCTTCTAGAGCTTATATTTTGATACAATGTCACCACATTATACTTATAGATTTACCCTTACATTGGGGGCATCATGTCTGCCCCCTATCACACATAGAGCTTCCATTGCCACATATTTGCATTAGGAGATAGAATTCCCCCCCTTACATATCATTATGTCATTGTCATGTCCTTATATTTAGGGGCATCATGACTTTCCCCCTTATATCATTTTCTTCCCCCTCCTTGACATTATATCTACATTACCTCACCATAATTATACACAAATGGCATCACACCTTCCCCCACATGTTAGTATTTCCTACCTACATCTACTAAGTACCTATCACCTTACCTATACCATTGTACATGCTCATACTCTTGGATACCACATTGAGGGCATATACCTATCCTAGTGCCCTATGTACCTATATGAGTACTTTTTTCAATTGAGGGTCGCATTGCCATTTAATTTCACATGACAGGAGCAACATTACCTCATATATTTTTATCTCCAACCCATATGTTCATAACATGATTTACCATTCTTATCAATTATGTGCTTGTAACACAATCTATTCATTATTGTTATTTATTTTTTGTGATTTACATACTCACATTCTTATACATAGATAATATTTACTTTTCTACATGGTTTTACTCTCCTTAAATTCCTTCATCCTATGGATACAACCAATTGAAGATGGGGCATATATTCTCACCTACCTTCTTATGTTAAGTTTTGTAGTTAGTAATAGAGGCTAGGTTGAATCATCATCATGAATATATAGATCAATACCACATGAAGTACCATGTTCTCCACATTTCATTTCATTTCATGGCCACCAATCCAAACATGTCATTATCACTTTCCAAAAAAGTAAAAAAATCCTAACTTTATTCATTTCATATTTTCCTATTTCCCAAATAGTTAAGAAAGTTCATATTTTAGTCATAACGTTCATTTGGAAGATATAAGTTACTCATTGCATATTTTCCCTCTATTTTTATGTTTCTATGGATAACATATACCAAAGGGCACACTTACATGATGACACATTTTAGGGTCCATTACTTAAATGGAACCCCTTTTGCATCTTTTTATTTCTGACTATTTACGTTACATACATATTTTTTCATGCTACATACTTTGAGATGATTGATTATTTTAAAATTTATAAACACCTTAAAGTGGGGAAAATATAATGGTAAAATTTACATATCAATGTCATTTCCCATTTAATTTTTCCCATTTTGAGGAAGTTATTTAATGCATGTACATATTGACGAATGACACAATCTTGTGATAATTTATCTTCATTTCCTAACCTTTATCCATCCATATATATACATATTCCCACACATGTATCCCCTACCTTATCCTTATACATGTATACTCTAATACATCCATCTTATCCATGCATTTATTACACTTATAAGGCAACCTATCCAAGTGTAGTTATTGTTGACCTAGATGTGATTTTCACCCCATATAGGATCATTTATATGATCACAGGTTCAATGCATGGGTCATGGACTTTACTATTGCCTTCGAAATATTGGATTAAATTTTTTGCAAATTGACCCCTTTGTTTTCTCACCCTAAGCTTACTAAGTACATATTTTATAAAATTTGATGTTATGTGCTAGAATTTAAAGACATTCAATTGTGGCATCCATCCACACATCCACAATCCACAAGCCTTCTATCATTCCAAAGCATTAAAGTTCAATCAATAATGAAACATTTTGATTTGGTACGAAAGGAGTAACAAATTTGCATACATCATTCAACACATTTTAAAATTTTAACCTAGGAGAACACATCTCCTTGTGAAACTACAATAGCCCTTTCTAGGTATTTTAAAATATTGCTATTATCCCTCAAGTATCAGAAAAGGGCATAGCAAACAAATATCATTTAAAATTGAATAATAAAGTAGAGATATGCATTGTGCAAGGTCAAATATGTGACCACATATTTGAATTGATCCCAAACAAAGCACAATTTTTGAGGCATTTCATTGATGAAGAGATCATATTTTCTAGGTAGAAATGGTCAAGGTTTGAAATATTCATCAAATGTGTACTTTTTTTTAACAACATAGTAAGTACATTTATTTTCTTATTTAATTTTCATATAATTTGTGCCTAATTTTATAAGCATTAACCCACAACACTCATTTATCAAACCTAGATTAATTAATATATATAAATTTCATTAGAATAGCCTAGATCACCATAAGGAAAGTTTCTTCTCATTTAAAAATTTATGAAACATTATTAATTTATTGTTTTTAAATTAAAATTATATTTAATAAATTTTGATAGCATATTTTTATCTTATCCAAAAATTTATGCATATTATTAGATAATTTAAATGTTAAATACATTTTAATTGTTATGCTAATTTTCACTTATCAAATTATTAACACATGAGTATCCTTAAAAATTTACCATTTTTTCATTAGGTTTTGTGTTGAATGGAAATATATCACTCACAAGGAGGAAAATATGTAGTTTTTCTCAACATATAACTATTAAGTCATAAACCCACTCCTATGCATATATATCATATCTAGAACCTAGAGCCACACCCTCACCATGGGACTGGTTAGATTCAATGGTGAATTTAACCCATCAAGTGCACATCTCACTTTTTGACCATCTATGGGCACTAGGTGACACTTTCCCAATGTTGTTCATATGAAGCCACCTCCTTGGAGCTTCATTTTACCTTCACCAAGATAGAAGAATAGTATTTTTCATCTACTATACAACTAAGAGTATATAATCTCTAGCAACATAAGCAAATTATTGATAATCATACAACTGAGGGAGCTCAAATTAAATCTCGTCATCATTGGCTCAAGGTTGGGGATAAGGTTGAGCTAAAAAAAAATTCCTTGAATGCTTGTCAAGTTTTATCAAAAATCAAGTGCATAAGAGAGATTCATTGACTTGATGCAATTTTTCTTGATATTCTTTAGGCCTTTTTCCACCATTATCAATAGATCTTCAAAACTCAAGATCCTTTTATTAAGAAAGACCACACCTGTAGCAATGCATGAGTGTGGTCCCTTGTTGGCTTTCCACTTTGCAACAAGTGACCATCTATGACTAATTATTCACCTAGATTGATCTTCATGAGGTGGTTTTCACCATGAATAATGACAAAGGTCCATGTTATGATGGCTTCCCCTATAAATTCCATCAATATGTGTGGAACATTGTTGGTCCAAATATTTTATAGGTCTCTTTAGAAGAAAATAATTATTTATCTTTTGGCAATGTCAAACAAAGGAAACATTAAATCTATACCTAAATCTAGATTTAAAATACATCTGCTAGCATTGATCACACTATTAATGTTTCTTAAAAATTATATCCAGAGCCCTTGAGGTTAACTTGGGGCATTTGCTTCATCTTATCATTTATCCTAAGCAAATAAGATTCAACAAGAGTAAATATATCTTAGATAATTTCATTTCTACATATATATATAATGTATTTAGCTCACTCCTAGTAGTGTTGGTGTGAATTTGGTTTCCTCTCTTGTAGTGCGAACAAGGCACATTATATAACTATTAATTTGTTAGGACCTTTTCACACATGTTCACATGTTAATTTTACTTAGGGATACATGAATCTTTCAAGAATTCTCTAGTAGACATGAAATATTATTTTCTAGTTGCCACATATCATAGGATTAAGACACTTGTCACAATCTTGTCTAGTCCTACCCACCACCTTGCCTATGTAAGCAAGGTCTCTTATTATACATTTTAAGGGGTGATATATACCTCAATCAATTATTTCTCTTGTTTTTCTCTTTTAGAAGGCAATCTTTGGTCTTGTAGATGATCTTTGGAGCTTGAGTCCATTGGTGACTCTTACATGGTGTCAAAGCTTCTCAAATTGAGATATAATCAAGTAGGAGATTTTTTGGGTGTAATTTGGAGCAAAATAAGTCTCATCATTGAGTTTACAAGGAACATCAACCCCTATTTTCATATATGGCACTCTATATTTTGGAGTCATTTTTTTGACCATTTTTTAGGGTTTGAAGGAGGCTACATAAAAAATTATCAATATAGATATACGAAATCCATACATTATAGATATTTATGGTATTTACATAGTCATACAAGTCATTATTAGTTATGTCTATAGGTGTATGTTGTTGTAGGTAGAATATTCTTCAAATTTGCATCATTTTACATCAGTTGGTGTAATATTAGGTATGATGCAACATAATATTTAATTTTAAAAACTGGTTGACTAAATACGTGTAGGAACCTAGCCTTGATTTTTATCAAAAGGTTATTTCCAACCCACAAAGGCTAAATCCAATGGGTGGCATGAAAAATATTGCTCGCCATATCATTGCTAAGGCATGAACCAAACATCACCAAACTACTTCTACCACCCAACAAGAAAATCTCTACCCATATCTTCTACCCAGGCTAGTGGCACCATTCAAAATTGCCACTTAAATAGTGCTCAAACATTTTTTCATATCCTAAAGTAGCTATTTTTTCTAAGAAGGATAAATTTTCACCTAAGAGTCATTTTTTAAAAATATATCATTAGAAAGTTGGTTCTAAGCACTTTGACTGGTGCATGGCATTTTAAAAAAAATTCTACGTGTGCCTAATATTGCTAATTGAAGTTAATTCTTCATTTTTGGTCACTGGGCTTATAATTTTTTGCCTAGATCTCCAATTTTTGTGATTCTTGTAGTGTTGGAATGGTATTAAGGAGCTCTATATGACTATTCATGCACTTTACTCCAAATTTAGCTTGACACAATTTTTTTTACATATTTACATTTTTGTATGATTGCTTGGACGCCTTGGCATTTTGGAAAAGTCTTATTTTGATCACATAACTCTAATTTCAAATACTTAATATGTATTGAGATTCTTGATCTCTAATTTTATCATTTGAGGAGTGTATCATTGTAATATCATGGGTTATGTAACACATGCTTCCATAATAATTTAGACTGAGGATAATTATGAGTTTCAAAAAAAAGGCATCCTAACACATTATAGGTGGCTCAATTTTTCCTTATCTTTATGGACTCATCCTTGAGCTAGATACATGGTGCAGGAGCACCTAGGAAACACCTAGGAAACACCTAGGAAGCACTAGGCAATAGGAAGAAGTCTAGGATGCTTTTTGTTTTATTGTATTTCCATGAAGGTCATGTTGACCATTGAGTTTGAATTAGAGGTGGGATGACATGTCTTGATCAGGAGTGATCAAGAGTGATTAGGAAAGGTCAGTAGTTTAAGGAAAACTTACTTTTCCTAGTTCTCTAGAAATTGGCAAAAGTGGCAAAATAGGATATTTTGCACCTTTTCCACAAGACTAATGTAATATCTGACCAAGGGGAGGCATAACTACCTTCATTAGCCTATAAATGGAGTACCTCGACCTGAGAGAAGGGTTGGATGCATTCGAGTTTGAGTAGAACTTTCAAATTAAGAAAATAGTGATTACTAATGTGAATTTCCTGAGTTTTTGTTTGAGTTTTGTGTGTTAATGTTTTGATCAGGCACTGTGAGTAGTGTAGGATGTAGGGTAATTACATTCCAAGAATTGTGTAGGAACAACAGGAGTTAGTTTTCTTTATTTCAAGCATTCTTTTAATAGCTAGTTCATTTTTTGTATCTACTGTCCTGACTGGCAGACTATCAATAATGGAGAACTAGTCCACGTTCCCATTGTACCTGGTGTATGGGCTTTTGGGGATTGGGGCTAGACTCCATGTTTTTAAATATGTTAGAGGTAGGAGAGGTTAGGAGTCAGGGAGTCACTATGAAAGACTTCTCCTAGGCGAGCTTGACAGTGCTTGGCTAGGAAAGTCAAGGAGTGCAAAACACTTGGCTTGCAGGGGTGACCTTTCCCTGATAAACCACGTGGTAGAAAGGTAGATGTAAGCCTTGCAAAGGCTTGGTAACAAAGAGAATACTTCACCAGTCCTTCTGATTGGAGAACAAACTAACAATCCATTGTGTGGTCAGGAAAACCTAAAGAAGAGGCCTATTTTGCAAAATTGAAGGTCCGACCTGTGTACGGATAGTCAAGGGTTAAGACCTTTCAAATATTGAAGTGGTAGGCATCGGGACTAAGAATCCATTGAAAAGATTTGGGGTTCTTTGGAGAATTTAGGAGAGTTACCTCATTCTCTCGGAGGAAAGACCTAATTGGGAAGCCTAGAATTAGGGAACTAAAACCCTAGGTGAGGGTTTGGTGAAAGCGAAGGAAGAATGGAGTTTGGTGAAATTACAAGAACCCTAGGAGGATGGTGTGAATCTAGTAGAAACATCTCTACACCCCTGCAAAGTAAAAGTTGAGAGATGGGAGTAATTAGCCTTTAGGGAAGATTAAGGGTTAAGGGAGAGTTAATGGCAAGGCACCAAGATTGGCTTGGTAGATTGAGAGTTTGATGATAGTGGGGTTGGCTAGTAGAACCAAGGGTACCTATACATGAGATAGGACCTAAAGGTTAAGGTGGGAGAGTCACCTAGGAGTTCTTGAGCACAAGGACCCAGAGCATGGAACAGTGAGTGTTCCATCCAACCCTTCCCTATCAGATTGGTATCAGAGCAAGTTAAAGATTTGAGTTAGAACTTGTATGTCAGACCTTGAATCCAGTGGTTCCACAACCATGGTGACAAACATTGAGTTGGCAAAGAAGGTTGAAGATCAGGAGGAAGATAATAGGAGGTTGAGAGAAAGACTAGCTCAACTTGAGGAAGCATTGAACAATGTGCAAATCAAGGCCGATGAGGTTAGTGATAGATTGGAGGGAAGGGAACCAAAGAGTGAAGAGGTTGTAGAGGAAGATAAGACCCCTGAACCTGACCCTGTTCTACAAGAGGAGCCTTTCTTGAAGGAATTGAAAGCTTTGAGTGGGAAAGCACTTGAAGGTATACCACTGTTTAGTGGAAAATTGGAAGCTGGCCTAGTCCTAGATTGGATAGAAGGCATGTAGAACCATTTTGAATGTGATGGGGTCACTGAAGCATAGAAGGTGAATGCGGCCAAGTCTAGATTGAGAGGATCTTCCTTGACATGGTGGAAATTCATTCAGACAAAGAGAGAAAAAGAAGGCAAGAGGCCTATTTCAACTTGGAAAGGTATGGTGGCAAAAGTGAGAGAAGCATACATACCAGATGATTATGAGATTCAGTTACACAAGAAGAGGCAAAGCTTGAGGCAAAGAGACCAAGATGTGAACACTTGCACTAAGGAGTTTCAAAAACTTTGTATGAGGTCCAATGTCTCAGAAGATGAAAGTCTCAAGGTGGCTAGGTATCTGAATGGCTTGAAGTGGAACATCCAAGAAGAGATGACTCTTCTAAGTCCTAAGACAATACATCAATGCTATCAATTAGCTATCAAGATTGAGGAAAGAAGCAAGAGGAAACATGATCAAGCTTCTAAGAGTAGAGGCAAAGGCAGAGATCAAAGAGATCAAAGAGGACAGAGAGGTGGCTACCAAGGTAGAGGAAATTAACAAAGAAACCAAGGTGAATCTAAACTCACAGAACATGGAGGTGAAACATCTTCTAGAGGAGGTTATGGAAGAGGTAGAGGTTCTCAAGGAGGATCAAATAGAGGAAGAGGAGCAGGCAAGAGCAATTCATACTTTGCTAATATGAAGTGTTACCATTGTGGACAAGTAGGCCATCCAGCTTATAGGTGCCTGGAGAAAGCATCTTCATCAAACAATGAGAAGAGGGTGGCATATGCACAAGAGGACACCATGAGCATCAAATCACCTAAGATTAGTCATATTGAATCTGAAATGGGGGAGAATCTGATGTTTAGGAGAGTGTTGATCAGGCAATCGGTCAAGGAAGAACCAAAACAAAGAAGAGCTCTATTTAGAGTGAGATGCAAGATACTTGGAAAAGTGTGTAAGGTCATTGTAGATTCAGGTTCAACAGAAAATATCATCTCAGAAGAGGCAGTAAAGAAGCTCAAATTGGAGAAGGTAACCCACACTAACCCCTACAAAGTGACATGGTTAAACAAAGGGCAGAGTGTTCTTGTTAATGAGCAAGTAACGGTGGAGTTTTCTATTAGAGGGTACAAAGATAAGCTAATTTGTGATGTATTACCCATGGATGCATGCCATCTACTATTGGGAAGACCATGGAAGTATGACAGAAGTGCCATCTATGATGGAAAGGAGAATACCATTTCATTTAAGAAGGATGGGAAGACTTTTAAGTTGCAGTCACTGTCAGAGGAGGATGAAGGACAGTCAAAGACACCAAGTGTCTTGTTGAGTAGTGGCAAGGAGTTCCTTAAAAACCTACATCAAGGGGGTCAAGGTTATGTAGTCTTGTTGCAGTCCAAAGAAGAAGATAAGACTGGAAAAACAATCATACCTGGAGCAATCCAAAATTTGCTTGAGAAGTATAAGGACATAGTAAGTGATGGTACACCTGCAACTTTACCTCCTAAAAGGGCCATCAGTCATCAGATTGACTTCATACCTGGAGCATCATTGCCTAACAAAGTAACTTATAAGCTTACACTGGATCAGAATCTAGAGGTAGCTAGATAAGTGCAAGAGCTATTGGATCAAGGATTGATTAGGAAGAGCATCAGCCCATGTGCAGTACCAGTGGTCTTAGCAGCCAAGAAAGGAGGCAAATGGAGGTTATGCACTAACTCTAGAGTAATAAATAGAATCACAATCAAGTATAGGTTTCCTATTCCTAGGATTGAAGACTTGATGGATTGTCTTGGAGGAGCTCAGTACTTCACCAAGTTGGATCTCAAGAGTGGATACCATCAGATCAAAATCAAGGATGGAGATGAGTGGAAGACAACATTTAAGATAACATATGGGTTGTATGAGTGGAGAGTTATGCCATTTGGCCTCTCTAATGCCCCTAGCACATTCATGAGACTCATGAATGAAGTACTCAAAGACTTTACAGGGATATTTGTGGTTGTATATCTTGATGATATACTCATCTTCAATAAGACAGTAGAAGAACACCTTAAACATGCGGAGATGGTTCTTAGAAGGTTACAAGAGGAGAAGTTAGCCATCAACCTAGAGAAGTGTGAGTTTTTCAAACAAGATCTTGTATATTTGGGTTTTGTAGTGTCTCAAGGATCATTGAAAATGGATCCAAGCAAGGTGGAAGCTATCCTAAACTGGCCTACACCAACCACAGGGACTGAGGTAATAATTTTCCATGGATTGGCTCAATTTTATAAGAAATTCATAAGAAACTTTAGTGGCATATGTTCACTAGTATTAGAGACAATCAAGGGTGGTTTGAAAACTAAGTTTGTGTGGACTCAAGAAGCTGAGAAAGTATTTGAGAAATTGAAACAAGAAGTGGCAACTCAACCTATTCTCTTATTACCAAGCTTTGACAAGTTGTTTACTGTGGAGTGTGATGCTAGTGGAGTTGCAGTAGGAGGAGTGCTTAGTCAAGAAGGCAAGCCCATAGCTTTTTTCAGTGAAAAGCTTAATGAAGCTAAGAAGAAGTACTCTACCTATGATCTAGAACTTTATGCTTTGGTTCAGTCACTTAGGAAGTGGAGGCATTACCTTCTACCCAAGGAGTTTGTGGTCTTTACAGATAATTAGGCACTTAGTTATATCAACACCCAAGAGAAGTTGAGCAATAGACACTTGAAGTGGATGGAGTACATCCAAGCTTTTACTTTCACCATCAAGCACAAGAAGGGATAAATGAACAAGGTAGCAGATGCATTGAGTAGAAGATTGCTGACAGTCCAAGAAATACATATCAAGAGCATTGGAATAGAGAGCTTCAAGGATCTCTATGGGGAGGATGAAGATTTCTCAAAGGCCTACAAGGTATGCTCTAACTTTGAGAATCATTTTCATAGCCAATACTCAGAGTATACTTTGCAAAGCGGATTGTTGTTTAAAGGGAATCAGTTATGTGTTCCAAGAGGGTCAATGAGAGAAAACCTCATTCAGGAAAAGCATAATGGTAGTCTTAGTGGACATTTTTGCATCAATAAGACATTAGAACTAGTGCAAAGGTTCTACTATTGGCCTAAGTTGTCAAGAGATATCAGGAGATATGTGGAGAAATGTGTTGTGTGTATGAAAGCCAAGGGAGGAGCTAGTAATGCTGGCCTATATCAACCCCTACCCATTCCTAATAGACCATGGGAGTGTGTGAGCATGGATTTTGTGGTAGGACTCCCTAAGACCAAGACTGGATTTGATAGTGTGTATGCAGTGGTGGACAAATTCAGAAAAATGAGTCACTTTATTCCTTGTAAAACCACTCATGATGCTAGCTATATAGCTCAACGTTTCTTCAAGGAGATTTTTAGGATCCATGGATTACCTTTAAGTATTGTTTCAGACAAGGATGTGAAATTCATGAGTCACTTTTGGAAGACTCTATGGAGCAGATTAGGTACCAACCTATCTTTTGGATCAGCTTACCATCCTCAGACCGATGGTTAAATAGAGGTGGTTAATAGGGTGCTAGGTAACCTTCTAAGGTGCCTAACTAAAGAATATGGATAGACTTGGGATATGGTAATCTCACAGCTGAGTATGCCTATAATGATAGTGTAAACCAGACCACAGGGAAGAGTCCTTTTGAGATTGTGTATGGAATGCACCCAAGAGGTGTATGTGAGCTCAGGGATCTAGGAGCTATGGAGAATAGGAGTGGACATGCAGAAGAATTCACTCAAACCATGAAAGAGATTCAGGAGCAGGTAAGGAAGACAGTCACCGAGGCTACACAAAAACTGAAAGACAAGGTAGATATATCAAGAAAGGATTTACAATTTGCAGTAGGAGATTATGTCATGGTTCACCTTAACAAATCAAGGTTGCAGAAGGGTATGTCAACCAAGTTTCAGATGAAAAGAGTAGGGCCATGTAAGATATTAGCCAAGTATGGGAAGAATGCATACAAGGTGGAGTTACCTGCAGATTTGGGAATTTCACCAGTCTTCAATGTAGCATTTTTGATCAAGTACAAGGGATCAGTCAATGATATAGCTCAGACTAGTAGGGAGGTCTTCAAGGAAGTTAGCAACATAGCCTTACCTACTAAAGACAAATTACAAGCAGAGAGCATCTTGGAGTCAAGAGTGCAAAAATCTACAAGGAAGAGAGTGTACATGGAGCACCTCATCAAGTGGAAGGACAAGCCAGAATTTGAGGCCACATGGATGGATGAAGCTCAGTGCAAGAAGTAGGGCATAGATATCTCTCTACTCTATCCTCATATCCCTTAGAGTTTGTGCAGAGGGGGAGAATGGTGCAGGAGCACCTAGGAAACACCTAGGAAACACCTAGGAAACACTAGGCAATAGGAAGAAGTCTAGGATACTTTTTGTTTTATTGTATTTCCATGAAGGTCATCTTGACCATTGAGTTTGAATTAGAGGTGGGATAACATGTCTTGATCAGGAGTGATCAGGAGAGGTCAGTAGTTTAAGGAAAACTTACTTTTCCTAGTTCTCTAGAAATTGGCAAAAGTGGCAAAATAGGATATTTTGCACCTTTTCCACAAGACTAATGTAATATTCGACCAATGGGAGGCATAACTACCTTCATTAGCCTATAAATAGAGTGCCTCGACCTGAGAGAAGGGTTGGATGCATTCGAGTTTGAGCAAAACTTTCAAATTAAGAAAATAGTGATTACTTATGTGAATTTCCTGAGTTTTTGTTTGAGTTTTGTGTGTTAATGTTTTGATCAGGCATTGTGAGTAGTGTAGGATGTAGGGTAATTACATTCCAAGCATTGTGTAGGAACAACAAGAGTTAGTTTAGGATGATTTTTATTTTATTGTATTTCCATGAAGGTCATGTTGACCATTGAGTTTGAATTAGAGGTGGGATAACATGTCTTGATCAGGAGTGATCAGGAGAGGTCAGTAGTTTAAGGAAAACTTACTTTTCCTAGTTCTCTAGAAATTGGAAAAAGTAGAAAAATAGGATATTTTTCACCTTTGCCACAAGAATAATGTAATATCCGACCAAGGGGAGGCATAACTACCTTCATTAGCCTATAAATGGAGTGCCTCAACCTGAGAGAAGGGTTGGATGCATTCGAGTTTGAGCAGAACTTTCAAATCAAGAAAATAGTGATTACTTATGTGAATTTCCTGAGTTTTTGTTTGATTTTTGTGTGTTAATATTTTGATCAGGTACTGTGAGTAGTGTAGGATGTAGGTTAATTACATTCCAAGAATTGTGTAGGAACAACAAGAGTTAGTTTTCTTTATTTCAAGCATTCTTTGAATAGCTAGTTCATTTCTTGTATCTACTGTCCTGACTGGCAGACTGTCAATAATGGAGAACTAGTCCATGTTCCCACTGTACCTAGTGTATGGGATTTTGGGGATTGGGGCTAGACTCCATTTTTGTAAATATGTTAGAGGTAGGAGAGGTTAGGAGTCAGGGAGTCACTATGAAAGACTTCTCCTAGGCGAGCTTGACAGTGCCCGACTAGGAAAGTCAAGGAGTGCAAAACACTTGGCTTGCAGGGGTGACCTTTCCCTGATAAACCACATGGTAGAAAGGTAGATGGAATCCTTTCAAAGGCTTGGTAACAAAGAGCAGACTTCACTAGTCCTTCTGATTGGAGAACAAACTAACAGTCCATTGTGTGGTCAGGAAAACCTAAAGAAGAGGCCTACTTTGCAAAATTGAAGGTCCGACCTATGTACGGACAGTCAAGGGTTAAGACCTTTGAAATATTGAAGTGGTAGGCATCAGGACTAAGAATCCATTGAAAATATTTGGGGTTCTTTGGAGAATTTAGGAGAGTTACCTCATTCTCTCGGAGGAAAGACCTAATTGGGAAGCCTAGAATTAGGGAACTAAAACCCTAGGTGAGGGTTTGGTGAAAGCGAAGGAAGAATGGAGTTTGGTGAACTTACAAGAACCCTAGGAGGATGGTGTGAAGCTAGTAGAAACATCTCTACACCCCTACAAAGTACAAGTTGAGAGATGGGAGAAATTAGCCTTTAGGGAAGATTAAGGGTTAAGGGAGAGTAAATGGCAAGGCACCAAGATTGGCTTGGTAGATTGAGAGTTTGATGATAGTGAGGTTGGCCAGTAGAACCAGGGGTACCTATACATGAGATAGGACCTAAAGGCTAAGGTGGGAGAGTCACCTAGGAGTTCTTGAGCACAAGGACCCAGAGCATGGAACAGTGAGTGTTCCATCCAACCCTTCCCTATCAATACACCTTGGAATAAATTAGTTTTGTGCAAGAAAAATGATAATAACATAGGATTAATTAGTATAACCATTAGATTTGACACATTTTTGGAGACCTTTAGATACCAACATATCTCTCCATTCCTAGATTATCTTACATTAGATTTCCTCATTCCACTTGATGATATAAAAAATATACCCTTTGATGATGATACATTATAGGAACTTGAATATGATGTAGATATTTATCCATCTTGATGAAATAAAGACCACTCATGTTTCTCCTTCTTCTCCTATTGATATCACATCTCCATCTTGTGTTGCTTCATCAAATTTCATATTTGCTTCTTTGAGAGCTTCTAGTGATTCTTTGCAATAGATACATCATACTATTTTGGATTCAACTTTGTGGGATAATTTCTTGACAGGTATTTTAGATTTATTTATGGAGTCTCACATTTAATATTTGGAAGACATATTTTAGGCATTATCTCTTCTCTTTGATGATAGTTCCATCATAGTTGTTATCCCACCATCTTTTCCTTTGGATCTTTTTCATCATCAGTTACCTCTTGATTCTAGTTTTTTACCTTCTTTGATTGGGAATGTACCCGATTTGATTGTAGCATCATATTCTATGGACATGGAAACACATTAGTGGATTTGAGATGCACCATCATATACATATTGATCTTTCTTCCTACTATTTCCTATATGGAATGGGAAGATTTACTACATCTATACTTGGTTTTATTTCTTCACAAAGGGAGGAATTTTGTTTGTAGGAACTGAATTATCTTTTATCTTCAAGCATCCACGATTATTAAAAGAGATTAAATATTGTGGGGTAGCTACATAGTCTCCCATTTTCCCTCTTATGGGGGAATCATCGATTGTATATTGGTGACATAAGTAGTCCTTGGGGTGTCATATTGAGTCCTCCTTCTTCTTTCACTTTCATATTTTCTCTCTTTTGGAGAGGAGTTTTGGTCCACTAGATTTTTTCCTTTTCTCCATTTTTGAGAGATTGTATTTGTACATGCGTACCTAATATGGCCTAGTAGCCAAGACCCATAACTTTTGCATCATCTATACATCTATGATTTCTTGCATTTGTTTACTTCTCCCTAAGTTTCACTTGAGGGAGGGTGTTGGTGTGAGCATGGATCTTTCCTATCCAATTTCCCCTTTTGCAATGTGAACAAGGCACATTATCTAACTTGTCACTAGTTAAGACATGTTCACACATGCTCACATATTAAGTTTACTTAGAGATATATGAATCTTTCTAGAAGTCTCTAGTACAAATACGATCTTATCCTCTAGCTATCACATGCCATAGGATTAAGATGCCACAATATTATCTAGTCCTACCTCATCACCTTTCCCATATAAGCAAGGCCTCTCTTTTTATATTTTAAGGGGTGATATATCATAATTCATTTTGCACCATAATCAAGCAATTATTTATCTTGTTACTCTTTTGTGGAAGGTAATATTTGGTCTTTCAAGTGACTTCGGGAGCTTGATTCCATTGGTGAATATTATAAGTAGCAAGATATTTTTATAAAAATAATCACTAAATCCTATGATATTGTCCATGGTCATTATTCTTTTCATAATTTAGGCATCAAATTTTGGTTCTAGGTTCCTTCATTCTATTCATTTTTTATTGTTGATGTCTCCACTTTCCTAACCATTAATGGTTGGCAATCCCCCTGTTTTGGAATTTTCAATTCCATTAGACATGGTTGTCCACTTATCCCTACTCTTTATGTGTTGGTTGCAAAAGGCTTTGGCCAATCACTTACTAATCTAGTTTCTTAGAAGTATGTCAAATAAATTTCTCTTCCTAATACCCATCAACATCTTGTCAATGACATCTTTGTTGATGATTGTTTTTTCTCTTTGAAGAAGAAGATGACGTCGATTGAAAAATAACATAAATTATTGTAACAATAATGCCAAACTTAATGCATAGATTAAGTGTTCATGTATAAAAAAATATATAAATGAATTAAAGAGCATATAAAATAGAAAACCATAATAAATTAATATGACACTAGATGTGTGTGGAGAAAACATTACAAAAAAATACATCAAAGAGAGGCTCAAGTATATATTAATCTTATGAAACTATTATCTCACGAATCCACTATATAGAATAATAAGAGAGGAAAAAACCACAAATATTTTCCCAAAATAGTGGATACCAAAGAAGTGGTGTCATATAAAAAAATATACACCCCATTTGAAGAGTATCTTTTGAGAATAGTAAATTACAATAAATCAATTAACATGGAATTTATAAATTGGCATACTCAATCTATCCATGAATAGAAAAATAAATCCAAAGACATCTAACCAATAACTCTTTAATGAATCACATCTCCAAGTATAACACTCCATTATAAAGACGAAAACTCATGTGGGTCCTATTTTCCAAAACAAAGATCCTCAACTCCTTTTTCTAGTGCCTAGAATCGATAAAGTGCAACAAGTGAGACCAAATTAATTTGTAACTACCACCATTATTCTCCAAATCCTACATGAATACCACTACAACTAATATTGAAATACAATAAGGAGAATTAATAATAAAATAATAATATTTCTCAACAATATGAATGTCCAAGTACCCATTCCAATATCATTAGAGTTGCAACATTAATACACTAGTAAATTGTAATTAAATATCACACTTTTTCTAACAAGGTTAGTGATTTTTATTTTCTTGATAGTTTCTATTTAGCTTCAAGATCTAACATAGAGAGGCAACAAATCCAATACTATCATCAATATTTCTCACTCAAGCCTTCATAAATCAATTTATTTGATTGGAAATGGATTTCATGGTGAGGTCTCTAGGTTTCTTAGAATCCCTTATTCTTTTCATTCTCCTTCTTCTTCTTCTCCAAATATATATTTTTATATTTTTATTGCTTGTGGTGAGAAGAAATTGCATCATTAGATAACTAAACCTCTTTCTCTTTCTCAGATATTTTAGATTTAATCCAAGGTGCTTACAGCCACTCATATTTTTTACTCTTTGTGCTTGACTCCTTATAAGGCTTCCTAATATCTTATAAAAAAATGAAAACTTGTTAAGGGATTTATGATGGGATTCTTTGAGAAAGGAGAGGGATTTCACATATTCTCATGGGAATTTTTTTGTCTTCCTCATGTCTTTAGAGGACCTTGTCTTACAAATACCCATTATTGAGGTTTAGTTCTATGTGTTGAATGGATTATCAGAGAACATGAAGGAAATTATCCATAAAAATCTTGTTGTGACACTTAACTTATTCTAGGGTTCCTCATGGTTGACAAATGTGTAATGGGTATAATGGGAAATTGATTAGAAAGAAAATTAATACAATTAGGGTTAGAAATATCAAAGATCCAAAAATAAGAGATCAATTAAACTCATTAACCAATGAAGTAGAATGTAATTTTAGAATGAGTAAAATACAAAATCAAGAATATAGTTCAAAATCAAGATCAAATTACCTAAAGAGACAAGCAAACCTAGCACTCCATTATTAAATTTTGGTAGATTTGATGTGTTGGATTGCTCAAACCTTAGAACCCAATTATGCAAAAGCTCCTTGATGATGATGTTAATTCACAAAATGCTTCAAAATACTGCAAAATATGAATGATCAAGCTCTCAACAATGAATGAATTTACTCAAAACAATTGTGAATGAATTTGATGGAGGAAAAGGCTTGTTTTATAGACTTTTAGATTTTTGATCAACAATGGAGATTGAAAGTTGAAATCAATGGTGGAGATTAGATCAAGAAGATCTTGACAGTGGAGAATTGATGAGAGGTTTAGTTAATTGAAAATATCTCCATATTTTAAGAAAATTAGTTTGAAAAGAGGATATTCCATTTTTGAAAATAGAATATTCCTTTGAGAGGGAAATTAGGGAATTAAATGAAAAATACAAAAAAGTGATGCAATGATGATGAAAATGATGAAAAATACAAAAATTAATGTAATGATGATGAAAATGATGAATTTGGAATGTGTGATATGTTTAGAAAATTTGAAATGTCTACAACAAGCTTGCACTTTGATGGTATTCTTATTGCTCTAGAGCTAATAAATACAATACATGCACATAAGAATCATCATATTTAGCAACAATCTTATGCAGATTTAGGAGTTTCCATAAAGATGACTAATGAGATTTTGATTGAGAATTTAGATTGTATCATTTTTCTTTTACTCGTGGGTCTAAATGAGGTACTAGTTTTATTCCATGTAATTTCACTATTGAATACATTTTTAGTTTCACTTGGTAGATCATGATTAGAGTAATGCAAGGGAGTGCCATCTTATGTTACATTAATATATTAACTATTTTTGTTCAAGCATATTTATCAAGAGCACTACTTTGCATAATGATGAGAGCCTTTCACTTGAGGATCTTGAGATAGAATAGGGAAATATTTATCATAATTGGAATGAGGATTATTTATTTGGGGCAGTATTATTCATAGATTCTTGTTTGAGACTTTGAGCATTTAAGCATTATTTATATATCAATATTTATACTCATATCTATTTTAATTATTTTTTCTATTTTCTTAGTTAGAATGTTAATGAGGAAAATCCACCTTTAGTGGTGCATGTTAACCCAAGTGACTAGGAACATGTGTAGTATGCTTATTTAGCATGTCGTTCTTCTCTTGTTCTTTTCCTATGAATTTGGGATGATGTAAAGCATGGAGTGCTCAATAAGTGCTTTAATCATGTTGATACAAATATATCTTATTTGCTTCATGTATTGACTTTGGCCTTTTTTATTGTCTTGTTTATATTGGGATTCTCCTTGTGTTATATGATTTAATGTCTCATGGCATGTTTTAGCTTATGCTCTATTATGTGATCTTTTCATTCTCATTAAATATTCTATATTATTTCTTATTTACTTTTATGTCTTTCACATGTTATCTTTGTCTATGGTTCATGTCTCCACTTGGAGGAATATCTTTCATGTTTTCTTATCTTGGTTATTACATTATTACAATTTCATGTGACATGCTTATTTTATAGTTAAGCTTTTACATTCCTATAATCATGTGTTTATTATGCTTGCACTTATATTATTATCATGCTTATGTTTATCATTTTTACAACTTATATCTCGTAGGTGTATGATGATCATGCTTATATATATATTGTGATGTACTTATCTATGCTTATATGATGTTATGTAACACTATGGATTTTATTGCTTGATTTTTCTCCTTTATAATGGAAGAAATATTAGGGGCACCTTGATTCCCCTTCTTATATTCCCTTTCATGATCATATTTTATTGTCTTGTCACATGTTTTTCATACAATGCTATATATGAAATTTATTACATGCTTATTAGGGTTTTAATGATTGCATATTTTTGTCACATCTTCCAATATCTTGCATCCTTTGTATGCAACCAATTGGATGGGGCATACATTAGATCAACAAAATTTCATTTATTACTATGATTATAGTGGAAATTTTATGCTCTTTATGGATTCTTATTTATTACAACTTCATGTTCATTTTTTGGCTCCCACCATGCCCAATGAATATGGATAAAATGGGTAAGATTATTACTTAAATTTTTATTACTCACAACATGCTCGAGAATATCACTTTATTTTTATCTCTCCCACCATGCCTAACATAGATTGCTCCTACCATGCCCAACATATACTCTATCTCCTTCTTGAATTTACTTTTTATTTGTTGACATTATGAAGCAATTATGTTAGTGCCTATTTGATATTTTTATCAAATAATAATCATGATTTTTTTTATAGGTTTCTAGATGGAGCACTCATTATGAGGAGTATGCATGGAATTTTCATCCTTATCTATATCCTTTTTATGAGTGTAAATATTTACTTTATTCTTGATTACTTGTTTACTTTGACATGCATCTTCATAGTAGCTCACATGCAAGTCAAAGTGGGGATAAAATATAAGGGTCAAAATTGCATACCTTGAAAATTTCTCTCTATTTTAGACTCACTTTGGCACATTTATCTTGAATGCAATGACTAATATATGAGTGGTGTGTTTCTATGTAAAATTTGGCAATTACCTAAACTTAACTTGATCATATCCTAAAATTTTGGTCTTAATCTATAGATTTACCCAATCATTATATTGGATCTAATTGATGGCACAAAAAAGACCCCCTTAATTCCCAAATTTAACTTTAAACATCAGCCCTAGTCAACTCCCTTCCTACTAGTCATTACTTTCCAATTTGAGCATGAAACATGTAATTTTGATACTAGGGTGTTATATAAAAAGGGCAATTAGTTCAATTTTAGGCATCAAAGGGATCCACTAGTTCCTTTTTAATTTCTTGTTTTATCATTTAGAGAAAATCATAAATATATCTTGTACTAATGTAAGCATTATAGAAATAGACTAGGTATTTGCATGGTTTCTTCATGTGTTTCACTAATTGTTCAAACTATTAGTTTAGATTGAATGACTTAACATAAGGAAAACATCCGTACTTAGCAAGCTCCAAAAGATGTTTGTCAACACAAACTATTTTCCATACATATAGGTTCTAGACACGAAGGAAAACATATTTTTGACATTGAAAGGCACACACATCATTTTTATAGCCAAGGGTCAAATCGTTGAATCAAGTTCAAATTAGTAGGCATGGAGATCATTTTTGGAAATGGAAGTGATCTAGAAGAAATTATAGTACATGAAGCAATCTAGTAAAGTATATTAGTCCCATATTTGATTGCAAAGTGTTATTTGGATCATTAGGCATTGGGCTTCAATAAAGTATTTCATTTTCATAATTCAAAGATAATTCCCTGTACTCTCTTTTTTCATTTCAAAGAGTATGTAAATAGTTTTGTTAGTGTCTTAAATCATTGTTTTAGAGTTGATTTTTTGACATCATGTGTTAAATTACTTTAACCTTGCAATGATAAAATTTGTATATCCATGCAATTTAGTTTTGGGCCCACTTTTATAAAATGACTTAACAAAATTACATATTGCCAAGTGGAACACTCTTGTGCTAATTTAGGTTAATCTCCTAATGGTTATCCTTATTTTCTTCACCAGATAATTTGCATTTATATCCATGTGTTCAAATTTACCTCATTCCTATTTGCACTCATTTAATGTATATCTATCATTTGTAAGTCATTTATACATCCTCATCTACACACAATTCCATACTCTTGTCCCTAACCTTGAGATCTTCACTCCTTTGTCCTTGGTCAATCCTGAGTGCCTTGTGATGAACTCAATTTTAATTTGTTAAATTCAAATTCCAAAGTTTTCACTCCTTTCACTAGTCATTTTGAGTGAACTTGGCATGTGTTTCTATGACTTATCACTACACCTTGGTATTTAAATACATTCATTTATGAAATTAATTCTTAAAGAAAATGTATGTAGGAGATCATTGAGAAGAGATTACAAGAACACTAGAGCATATTTTATTTTCTAAGTGACAAAGAACTTAGTCTATATAAGAATTGTACAAGCCATTTACACACTATTGAATGTTGCCTTAAATTATTTGCTCAAATTCATAAAGCGAGTCTAGATAGAGGGTTAACCTAGGATAACTTGATTGCGGTGATATGACAATCTCCTCCAAGGTGTTCCTTAACATTGCCTTGATAGAGTCAAATATAGAGAAGATGAAGTCGAAGAAATTTTTGTTGCAAATTTTTACTATATCATTCCTACATGCCACATATCATTCCCACACATCACAACATTCTCATAGTGCTAAAGCTCAAACCTATAAATGTGTTTGGAACTACACAAAACCCAAAATATTCATTAGACCAAGAGAACTATTTTCTTTTACCCAACAAGTAGATTCTACATGAAATCAACATTCATTCTTCATTATCATTTTCAAAGCTAAGTGCACATATCCTCTTATCTATTTATCACATCTTTTGTCCATTTATTGACCTCTCTACATGACATCAACATTTATTCTTCATTATTGTTCGCAAAGCTAAGTGCATGTATCCTCTTATCTAATTATCACATTTGTTGTTCATTTATTGATCTATCTACACAACATCTACACTTGTTCTTCATTATTGTTTGCAAAGCTAAGTGTGCATATCCTCTTATCTAATTATCACATTTGTTGTTCATTTATTAACCTATCTACATGATATTAACATTTATTCTGATAGTACTATGATCTCTAGAGGCAGCTCGCTAAAGTCATCTTCTCGGGTTCTGATGAAACAAAACTAAAGGTGAAAGGAAAATCAAGTGTTCCCCCATAGGGAAAGGGTAAGAGGAAGGTTGTGGAGGACCGCTCCTATGAAACCAATCAGGATGATCCTCAGTTGACCCCTTCATCGGAGTACTCCAGCTACCCTGCAACTGATAGAGAGGACAGGCCTAGGTATCCCAGCGATCTTAAGGAGGATGACCATTACTTTAAAGTTGAACGAGAGTTTCCTGCTGATATCCTTGCTATCACTCGTAATGGGTCTGTTGACTTTTTCAGGTTGATTAGGTGGGTGTTTTTTGAAATAAAGGAGATTAAGTTGAATCAAAGGGTTGTTAGTAGCAAGTTGGAAAAGACTGATATGATGGATAACACTAACAAAGATAGAGAACAGGCCACCGACTTATGGACTGAGGAGGAAAAGAGATACATGGTGGATTGCCTAAAGAAAACTATTGAGGACTTGCAACAATTTAAGAGCAATCATGATGGGAAGCTATCTGCTATGGAGGAAAAGTTAAGAATGTTAAAGAGTCTATTTAGAAACTAGAAAGTGTTGGAAATGAGCCACAAGATCTTAAAGTCCACAACAAACACTATGAATATGATGGTTGAAAATCTGGTAAATGCTTATCAGGTAAGGATTGCTGCAGATTTGGAAGATGAGAAAGAACGAAGCTAGGTGGAGGGTGTCGGGCCGAGCAAAAGAACTAGAGCCAACCTGAAGAGGAAGGCTGACAAGATCCCTGTTAACATCCAGGGAATTAAAAAAGCAGCTTTAAATATGAACAATCTAGAGCAGGAGGTGGCGGATATCTTGAGGAATTTGGCCTAGAGGCTAGATTTTCGCTGGGTTTTTGCTGGTTTTTGCTGTGTTGCCTATGGGCTGGTTCTTTGTCTTCTTCTTTGTTGGTAGCTTTTTGTTTTTTGATATGAACTGTTTTATGCTTTATCTTTCGCCTCTTTGTTGTTAAAGGGTTTTGGGACCGCTTCAAAACCTGCCTTTTCCCTAATCAAAAACATTTATTCTTCATTATTACTTGCAAAACTAAATGTATCTATCCTTTTATCTAATTATCACATTTATTATTCATTTATTAGCCTATCTACGTAATTAAATCTAATTAATTACATGATTATTGTTAGCATTTCGTTTAGTAACCTAGATTTATAGTCTTGCTAATGTGTTAGAGGGGGAGCATATCTATCCTCCTTATCTATATAACTTTTTATCCAAAATAAAAAATAGAAAGATTGAGTCTTATTGTGTACCAATATAATGCCTAGGGCAAGTTGTTTGTAATACAGTCTATACCATTACACTTGAATTTTATTGTGTACAAGTATAATACCTAAGACAAATTGTGTGTAATAAGCCTATACCAGTGCACTATGCCACCTATAGAGAAATAAATAGTAAAGGTGTCACCTCCCTATGGGTTAATATGGTAGGCATGATGGAGGGAGGGTTGGTGCCCTTACAACCCTAAATCCTCAACAAGTAAGATATTTTTTTCTTTCAATATTTAAAATTTCTTGACAACCTAGGTATTTAATTGAATAAAACATGATAAAATTTCAATAGAAGAGACCAGGGTACAAGTGGGCTTAACTTTGACGGTGACAGCTCACAGTTGATCATTATTTTAAGTGACAGTTGAAATTTTGAACTGATCTGCATACGTATATACGACAAGAAAGCTCCAATTATACTGGCAAAAGGAGTCAAAAAGCATCCATCGATGGCCAAGAACTGGTCCGCGTTGGAGGGAGCAAACCCCAACCGTACGATTTCTGTGACGACGTTCATTCGCAATAATCCAAAGTCCCACTTACCACTGGCGTACACGCGTCACATTGTCGTCCGTAAAGATTCCGCGATTAACAAACACTAAAAATTAAAAGGAATTTGCAATTTGCTTACGGACTTAAACACAACATTATTCTGTTGCGTTGGTGAAGATCAGATTTGGTGACAAAACGATCAAATCCCTCCACGTCACCAACTGAATAAATAGCAATTAGGTCCATAGGTATAGGTTTAATGGGGAAAATAAATTCTAGAATTTGTTAAATGTTTTTGTTATTTTTAAGTTTATAAGATCTTTAATTTATTAGGTTATATTACTATTTGTTAAAAAATTATCTATTCGAGGTTTTTTTTGGTTTTATTTAATAAAGTTACAAGTATTTTGATTCAAGTATGAATAGGTTTTATTAATATAATAGGAGTTTCAAAGATATGAAAGTTTATGAGTGTGATTTTTCTTTTGTTGATTTATCTATGAGATAATATTTGAAATAAAGGTTTTAAGTTTGCATAATTAATAATAATATTATCAACCTTCACCTACCAAAATAAAGATGATAGTATATTGAATGATAAGTAGTACCAAAAAATGTTGGGTGCCTTTCATATTTGCTCATGCTTGCTCGCATCTCAAATGGTGCTTGCAAGTGAAGTTGTGCACATATAGTAATATGGGGTGGAAACTAATTACAAACTAAAATAAAAATTGGGATTTTAAGCATTAGGGAAATTGTCAAGGGTCTAACTAAGTCATTTTAAATGATTATGTAGGAATATGAGTAGTCAACATGTGGCTACCATTACTCTTAATCTTAATCTTATAATGCATAGGAATATGAGTAGTCAACCCCAACCTAAACCCAATTTCTTTTGTTCTACTCCTTCTTGCTATGCCCTTAATCTTATGATGCATAAGAGTATGAGTAGTCAACAAGTGGCTACCATTACTCTTAATTAAATTATATGATCATTAATATATTCTTATATGAGTAATTAAATCAGCTTGGATGACATCCAAGACATAAAAAAAGGTATATATCTACATATATATACATATACATATATATGTATATGTATACATACACATATGTATGTATGTATGTATATCTATGCTAGTGGTTAGTTTATCATCATCATATTACAAATTATGTTCTTATTGGAGACTTTTGGATGTTTGGCCCCTTAAAATGGCTTATTATTTTCAAGTATTAACAAGTGTTTACAATGTATCTTATTATTATTCTTCTTTTGTGCAAATTATTTCATTAAAAGTGATATCAAAACATGGTCTTGGCTCTTGGAGGGCAAGAATCAAGGCGTTCCTTTTGGATTAAGAGGTCAAATTCGAAAGCACATCTCTCTCAAATTAGTAATTTTTGTTTTTAAAGGTTTTGAAGGTTCATGTTGAAGCTGCTATAGTCTAGAATTGAGGTCATTTGGAGCATATTTGAAATAGTTATTGTGAAATTAGGATTTCCACTAAATTTGCTCCCAAGGTTGTAAATCAATAAACAAAAAAAATAAAAATTCTAGAAGGTTAATCAAGGATATATATTGAAGCTTCTATAATATAGATTTGAGGTCACTTGGAATTTATTATGAAATTAGTGTTTCTACCAAATTCACTCTAAAGGTTACAAATTAGTGAATTGATTAGAGATTTTTTCAGCAAGGTGAGATCTAGGCCCAAGTAAGTTAATATAATTTTTAGATCATTTAGAAAAAAAAATTGTGATTTAATGTAAAATTATTTTTCCCCATCATGATAGGGCCTACCACAAGAGGCAAAAAGAATCTTGTCACACCTAGAAAATCTCTAGACAAGGATGATATAGTAATTGAGGAAATTGATCCCAGTGATATTTAATTTATGAGGGAATAATACACCACTTAGATCAAGGAAGAAATTTCATCAATGAAGGTAGATATAATAGCCATGAGAGTAGAGATCAATACATTAATGAGGACATTCAAGTCCCTTGTGAGTGGTATGAAATCTAAGGGAGCATATCTCTATACTAAGAATTGAGCAAAAAATGATGCTTCTAAGGAATGTGATGCTTTTTGGTTTGACTTAGATCTAAAGATGGATCATCACCCAGATAATTATATGTCTAGACACTTCAAATCAAATACACACACATACACACATGTAAAAAATTTATGGTAAAGATCAATGGAGCAATTTTTTGATATTCATCATGTTCCTTATCAATAAAAGGTTGTAATGGAATCATTATACCTAGATCTTGACTAGTTCATTTAGTTTCATTGGCTATGTGAAGAGAAGAAAAAGAAGGAATAATTTTTCACATGGTTTATTTTCCAAGGGGAATTCACTACAAATTATGAAGACAATCTTATGGATAGCTACTTCAACCAACTTACCAAATTCAAGCAAATAATTTCGACCAAGGATTATATTCATCAATTCCAATATTTGTCTTTAAGAGGGGAGAATGATGTATACAAAAAATTGAAGGAATCATTCCTAGGGGATTTAAAGGACTATATTAAATGAGTTACACATTTTCTACCCAAATTCTATGTCCCAAGCTATGATTATGGCAAGGTAGATAGAGATTATTTTTAGCAAGTAGAAGGAGGAATTACCTAGCAATGGAGATTGGAAGACCTCTCCATAATAATTTATTCATATTATGAGATTGACACCTCAACAAATTTAAGAAAACAGGGCCAAAGGGTTATGTTGCAGCTATGATGAAAACTACAATAAGAGAGATAAATGTGCTAGGAAGAAATTTTTCTACATTGAGGGTAACTATGATGAATAAGAGATAGTTGTGGTTCTATCAGACTCATAAGATGCCCAACCAAATATCTCTTTCCATGCTTTGTCAGGTATTAGTACCCTATAAACCCTTAAGGTACTAGATTCCCTTAAAAAACAAAAGGTATCAATATTAATTGACTCAAGGAATACTCATAACTTCATCAACAATAAGTTGAAAAACAATTGAATAATTTTGTTTACTCAACCCCATAATTTTAGGTTATGATTGCAAATGTAGGTATAGTTAATTGTTCAAGAAAATTATACAGTATTAAACTCAACATTGGAGACTACATGATTGATTATACTATGTTTTCTATCCCCATGGCTAGAGTAGTCATTGTTTTGGGAGTCCATTGACTCAATAATTTAGGAATGGTTGATATTAACTTCTAGGAGTTCTTCATGTGGTTTCACTTAGAGGGTAAAAAAATTGAACTAAAGGGGTTGCATGTAAAGTATCCACAAATAGTAAGATCACACAAAATGAAAAAAATGATTAACAAGAGGATAGATATTAGGTGTGGTTCAATTATTGTCATTGGAAGTGTATTAGTGAGATTCCTACATTGCTAAATCTATAAAGTATTTTGAAGAATGGGTCAAAGCATAGAAGAAAATGAAGAAAAGCTAAACAATGTATAATTTTAACAAAGATAGTGCTACCAAAGTTAGATATGGAGGAAAGTCCCATATCGAATCCTAAGTTAATTTTATAGACACACAAAAAGGAGTTGAGGATTAGGACAATTGTAGGATGAAAGAATTTGTTAGTCCAAGATCATTTCATAAGGGATGATGAAGTTTTTGTGTAGAATAATCCAAAATTAATTATCATTCAAGACAATGCTTGCGTAAAGTAGGCATGCTACACCCTTAATCCTATAGTATTCATAGGAATTTGAGGAGTCATCTTGTGGCTACCATTACTCTTAATTAAGTTATATGCTCATTAATATAGTCTTAAATAAGTATTTAAGTTGGCCCATGTGTTATTCAAGGCATAAGTAGGGTATATATAGGAGCTAGTGGTTAGTTTATTATCATCATATTATGAATTGTGTTATTATTGGAGACTTTTGGAGGTTTCCCCCCTCAAATTTGTATATTATTCTCAAGTATTATCAATTATTCTATTATGTAAGTTATTTCATTACACTTCCTCTCTTAAAGGCGCCCAGATTATGACTTCATTTCCATTAACACCTCTTATCAATTATTGTAAAATCATACCACACATCAACCTCAAATTCCTATAAGATGGAATCTCATATTTTTATATCCCTATGAATTTTTTTACTTCCAATATTGAATACACCTCCCTATTTGTAAGAGAGATGTGATACTAATATTGGATACCACTTCATTGATTATAAGAGAAAGGTGTCCTTTGATATAGGCATAGTTCTTTCTTCAAGTATGGATGTGGGGAGTCTTCCCAAAGTCCTTTTTATAGGTTATATGTCCCAAGGAATAGAAACCATCATAGTTAGTAAATGTAGAAACATATTAAGAGTATCCTAATTTTATTCATAAGAAAATTTTAAGGAAGCTAAGGTAGCGGAACAACTTCCTACACTAATCTTGAGGGGAGTATAATGTAAAACTTTAAAAATCTTTGCAATAGTTACAAAAACTTAAACAAAAATAAACATAAATATCATGCATACTACAACACAATGATTTATGTGGGGAAAACCCTTTCGGGAGAAAAATCCCACTCTAAAAGTCACCCAATATATTATTCAAAAATCATAAAAATTACAATATACTTACAGAGAAAGCTTCTCACAGGAGCATCACCAACCATAGATCTAGAGGCAACACAACCATTATCATATTCTCAGAATACATCACAATACACAGTTGTAATATGACATCCTCATAAAATAGGGTTGTCTTCTAGGGCAAGTCAAGCTAACAAAATATCGACCATCAAATCTGAGACCTAATGATGAATAGTCTAGATTTACTATAATAAAATATAGATAAAATTTAGATTTTGTATCAACACTACCTTATGTAATTGCAAGGTTGAGACATATTTTTCCAACAAATCTCCCACTTGTTGAACACCTTGCAAGAGAAATGAGAGGGTGTATAAGCATCATCTCATAATTGCTAGGGGCCGAAAGGCCCATGGTATCTTAACACCATTTGAACTTCTTTGTGCTCATAGGCTTAGTTAAAAAATCAACAACATTCATCAAAGTCTCTACCTTAACTAGCTTCACCCTACCATCTTTGACTATCTAACAAAATGATGCTGTACATCAATGCGATTGGTCTTGGCATAAAATGCCAGGTTCTTAGCTAGAAATCTCGCACTCCTATGGCAATAAATTGTCATTGCACCTTGTTTTGGGTGATCCCACAAAGCTGGTTTACAATTTCTGAGAGGAATTGATTTTTGCTAAAATCACATATTTTTAGAAAATATAATGATTTAAGCCTTAAAAAGTTCCATTTTAAGGATTCCAATTGAAAAGGGTTTGGTCAAACCACCTTAGATCAAATCCCCTTGGATAAAACCTTGCTAGTTTTAAACCATACCTATAAATGAGTCTCCTTTACACTGATCAAAATGCTGATAAAAAAACACTTTTGATTTACCTTTTGGGGGATCAAATGAATTCATTTAAAATTTATTTCAAATAATTATGGTAGTCCTCAGAATGAGCTATCCAATGAATTTAATTTTAATATGTTTTGGTTTTATTATGTATTTGTTTTTTTAGTTTTATTAAACATAGGTTTTTCATTGAAAATGAAGGTCTCTGTTCTGCACATGTGGAAAAATAACAGTTTATCAATTTTTTTTTTGAAAAATATGAGTGCACCAGATATTGAAGTCCTTGATCCAAAATAATAAAAAATTGAATTTTGATATATACAAAAAAATTACGTGTTATACGACCATGCTATGTCTGAATTGTAATTGGTTTGACTTCAAAACTTGATTTAAAGAAAAAATATTCAATAAAAAAATATCTAACCAAGTGATAAAAACTATCTAACCAAGTGGAAGCACTAGATATCAGAGTTACAAATCTAAATTTGAAAGAATTAGAATTTTATCCTTCATGGAAAAAAATTATGTGTTATACGGTGTGTGTCACTTTTTAAAAATGTTATTTTCTGAAGAAAAAATGTTTTCGTGGGAGATGGAAAAAGAAGTGCACTCTGATTCCAAAATTTTTTATTTTTTGTTTTTATAATCTACAGACAAAATGTGACGAGACTCTAGTTTGCATCATCTTCAAATTCCTCACAGTTTAGTCGCTATAGGTGCCCGAATGTGAAAATTTAGTTAAAAATAATAATTTCAGTGTCTAGTTTGGCTAAAAATTGTAAACCACTATTGTGGGATCATCCTTTTATTCCAATATCTGAACACAATATACTAAGAAAAATGGATTCTTTACAAGAATGAGTAGCTTCCATATACTCAACTTTAATAATGGACAAAGCAACCACAACTTGTTGCTTACCCATCCAACTAATTGCACCACCAGATAAAGTAAACACATAAGCACTAGTGGATCATTTGCTACCAACATCACTCGACCAATTTGAATCCACATAACCATAAATATCAAGGGAAATCTCATCTTCAGTCATATTACTATGTTAACACAAGGAATATTTTGGGGTACCACACAAATATCTGAAGACTCTTTTAACTGTATCCCAATGAACTCTACCAACATTAGACATATATCTAGAAAGAACTCCCACTGCTTGGGAAATCTCTAGTCTAGTACAAACCATAGCATACATCAAACTTCTAGCTGCACTTTGGTAAGGCACTCTACTCATGTCTTCCATCTTTGATGGGGATGTTGGACAATATGAAATAGATAAATTTGTTCCAGATGAACAAGAACACACAATGGTCTACAATCCTACATATCAAACCTTTGTAAAATTGAATTGACATACTTACTTTGGCCAATCCATAGATTTATGTTCATTCTATCTCTTTTAATTTCCATCCCAATAATGTGGCTATCTACACCAAGGTCTTTCATTTTAAATTTAGCAGCAAGTTGAGATTTCAATTTTAAAATCATACCTTTCCCTTTACCAATAAATAACATATCATCAACATATAATGCAATAAACGAGAAATTATCACCATCGGTTTTATAATAAACATAATGATCTAATTTAGAATGCTCAAATCCAATACTCAACACATATGTATCAAATTTTTGCTACCACATCCTAGGACTCTATTTTAGGCCATATAAAGATTTCTTCAATTTTTAAACCAATTTACTTTTACCTTTCACCACGTAGTGCTCTGGTTGTGCCATATAAATATTCTCCTCCAAGTCACCATGAAGGAAAGTAGTTTTTAAATCCATTTTCTCAACCTCTAAATTTTAATAAAAAACAATAGAAAGCACAAATCTAATGGATGCCATTTTTGCAACAGGAGAAAATATCTCACGATAATCAACACCCTCAACTTGAAAGTAACCTTTCACAACCAACCTTACTTTGTACTTCTCAATACCTCCATTTGAACTAATATTTTTCTTCAACACCCATTTGGAACCAACATGGTTTCTTCCTTTAGGCAATGGTACAAGATCCAATGTATCATTCTTTTTCAAAGCTACCATTTCTCATCCATAACAATCTTTTAGGATTTTGCATCATTCATACCTAATGCCTCTTCTATCGATTTGGGTTCATCCATGTTAGTATTCAAAGAAAAAATACATCTCCTATCGTCAGGTGAATACTTTTCAAGTGGTTGTCTATGCCTTGTAGACCTACGAACAAGCTGAGTTGGAGGTTCTTCCTCTTCTTTTGAAGATTCAGAGCTAGATGAGCTCTCCTCAACTTCTTGTCTATCCATGGGCCTCAATTCAACTTTCTTAGGTGTAGAAGGAAGTTGAATCACATCTTCCTATTTACTTTGTTCTGGCTGCAATGTAACAAAAGAAGGCTTAGTTTCTCTAAAAATAACACTTCTACTATATATTACCTTATGTGCAATAGGATTCCAAAGCTTCTATCCTTTCACACCATAACTGTATCTGATGAAGATACATTTCACAACCTTGTTCTCCAACTTTGTTTGCTTCTCCTTTGGCACATGTGCATATGCCTCACAATCAAAAAATCTAAGATGTCTTAATGAAGGCTTATGGCTCGACCATGCCTCTATAGGTGTCTTATCAACAAGAGTTGATGTAGGAGACCTGTTAATCAAGTAACAAGCAGCGGCAATGAATTCAACCCAAAATTTTTTTTCTAGACCAAAACCACTCAACATACTCCTATCTTTCTCCATCAGTGTCCTATTCATTCTTTCTGCAACTCCATTTTATTCTAGAGAATACAAAGTTGTCTTTTATCTATGAATACCACAATCTTTCCAAAATCTATCAAAATCATTAGAGAAAAATTCACCGCCATTATCATTCCTCAAACATTTTATTTTCTTTCCAGTATGCAACTCAACCATTACTTTAAATTCTTTAAATTGACTGAAAACTTTAGATTCAATCTTTTATAAAATACACCCATACATCCTTCTACTATAATCATCAATAAATAAAAAATAAAATAAGGACTTACCAATTGAAGGAACATCTATAGGACCAAACACATCGAAATGAATAAGATCCAATATACCACAAGATTTATGAGAACTCAAGTAAAAATAAACATGGTTTTTTTTTTCCATAAATACAATGCTCATATAAATAAAATTCAAGATTACAATTAGATAAACCTTCAACAAGGTTTTTATTTTTCAAGGTTCTTAGACCCTTTTCTCCAATGTGGCCAAGTCTCTAGTGCCATAACATAGTTTTCTTTGTAGGTAACTTTGATTTAGAAGAAAGAACACCCTTGAGTACCCAAAAGCCATGACCATTTGTTGAAGATGAAACCCTCACCTCTTCCATAAACTTTATTTTCACAGAAGTACTATTGCACTCAACAGTGCATGCATCAAGCTTATACAATGTGCCATATCTGACACCTCTAGCAATCACCATAGCACCTCTTACCATCTTGCATCCTGCATCTGAAAATACTACATGCAGACCTACATCTATTAGTTTGCTCATAGATAACAAATTTTGTGCTAATCCAGGGATATGCAACACACCATTAATCATTTTTATTCTACCATCAGGAAACTTGATTCTAATTTTACCATAGCCAATAATATTTAAATAAGAATCATCACCCAAGTACACCTTACCTCCATCAAATTCTTCATATTCAAAAAACCAATCTCCATTAAAGGTCATATGAAAAGATGCACCTTAGTCAATTAACCATGCATCGTTACCTGCACGAGTTGCCAAAGTTGCAATGTATTCATCACCATCTTCCTTCTTAGACTCAAAATCATAATCAAATTTCTTCTTTTTCTTCTTCTTTTCTTCTTTGCAGTCCTTACAAAAGTGTCCAGGCTTACTACAGTTCAAGCAAATAACTTTAGAATTTCTAGGAGATTTGGATCTCCCCTTGGACTTTGGTTTATCACACTTATCATTCTTCTTGCCTTTTTCCTTAGGTCTTCCATGAAAATTTAGGGCTTCCTTGGAATTGATGGATACCTTCCTCTTCATCTCTTCAAAAATCAAAGAACCCATCACATCTTCAGTCTTCAATATAATAGAAGTACTCCCAATAGTCGTAACAAGAGAATCCCATGAATCAAACAAAGAATAAAGCAAGATATGGCATTTCTCCTCCTCATCCATTTTGACACTAACTGATGCCAATTGAGCCACCAACATATTGAATGCTTCTAGGTGGTATGTAATTCACCCACCTTCTTCCACTCTCAACTAATATAATTTCTTCCTCAAAAAAATCTTGTTCACTAAAGATTTGGCTTGATACATCTCACCAAGTTTCTTTCATAGTTTTTGTGCAAAGGCCTCTTTATGGACATTGATTAAAATAGAGTCCAAGAAGCACAATCAGATTAGACCCTTGGATTTACAATCCATAACACCATATTGAGCAGTTGAAGTAGCATTTGTAGGCCTTGAAACATTCTCATCAACAACATCCCACATATCTCGATCTATTAACATATCCTCCATCTTCAGTTTCAACATTTCAAAATTATTTCTAGAAACTTTATCCACCTCTATTCTCCTTGATGAACTTTCCATCTAAAAATTCTTGCAACAAGATCACAAAGTGTCTTTTGCACAAGCTCCCACTCAAATCTAGATTAGTTCAAAAAACCCAACAACCCATAAATGAAACAAAAGGTGATTAGGATCTGATACCACTTGTAAGGAAGCTAAGGTAGTAGAAAAAATTCGTACACTAATCTTGAGAGGACTATAATGCAAAACTTTACATATCTTTTCAACAATTACAAAAACTTAAACAAAAATAAACATAAATATCATGCATACTAGAGCACAGTGATTTATGTGGGGAAACCCTTCGGGGAGAAAAATCCCACACTCCAAAAGTTGTCCGATATATTCTTTAGAAATCACAAAGATTACAATATACTTGTAGAGCAAGCTTCTCACATGAGTATCACCAACCAGAGATCCAGAGACAACACAACTGCTATTAGACTCTCAGAATACATCATAATACACAGCCGCAATATGACACCCTCATAAAATAGGGTTGGCTTCTAGGGAAATTCAAGCTAACAAAATATCAACCATAAGATCTAATACCTAATGATAAATGGTCAAAATTTATAATAATAAAATATAAATAAAATTTAGCTTTCATATCTGTTGGCTCTTAGTTGTTTTTGGTTTGTCCTTGATGTCAAAAGTGGTTCTCTGTTATGAGAATATATGTGATGATATGCTTGATAGATGTTGATGCTTGATGGATGTTGATAGGATGCATTCTCAGATTAGGTGATATGATATTCAGTTACATTGGTTTGTTCACATATGGTTGGTGTTATGATAAGCAGTTACAGTGACATGATTTTGTTCAGATTGATTCTACAAGGTTACAAGTTAGGTATACTCAGTTGGTTATTATTAGGTTTTGTCTTTGGATGATATATTAGTGCATTATTAATCTCATTCTTTTGCACTACTATATTGTGTTAAGGCAGTCATGATATTTATACTTGATTTATATAATGATGTTTACATCTAGCTTTTTGAGATGACCTTGGCTCAGTTTGGTTGCATTGACATCATTGATATCACAGTGGTCTTTGCACTTGAAGTATTTCAGGTTGATCAAATAAGGTGATTCAAGTATATTCATTAAAGTGATTCAAGTATATTCATATTGTTTTGCTAAGGTTTCTTAAAGCTTCCTTGTTACATTCAAATGTAATGATATTGTTTAAGGAAGTTGATGTTCACATTTCTATGTGGCATTTTCAATACATATCTCCATGAGGTAATCGATATTTTATATGGTTATGAAACCTTTGATCAACTATATGGTTTATGGTTTACAAGTTATGGCATTGCTAGCAATCACCTTGTAAAATATATCGAGCACTAAAGGTGACATAAAAGTTTTCTATTGGAGAGTCGGGCATGCTAAACATGTGTTAAAGTTATCCTAAGCCATCAGGTATACTAAAGGATTCAAAGCTTGGTAAAAGGAATTTGATGTTTCATTATTCCAAATTCCTCATTAGGGCACGAGAGGTAGAGGTTCACATGGAAAATGCCAGGGTTTGTAATGATGTTTGATGACAACTTGAAGTGACAAAGCTCGAATACATTGGGTAACTTTGTTTTTCATCTGTTTGATAGTTATTTGTTTAAACTATTGGTTTTTCAGTTTGTATTTGTTAAGGGAAATGGATTTTTGTTTCAGTGGTTAATGTTGTTTAATTTTTCAAAACCCTTTTCTGGGTTTTCGAGGCTATGGTTTCCATTCATCATGTGGGTAAAGGTTTTTGTTTTTGACAATGGGTAAGTGGTAATGTCCATTCTTTTACTTGTCACTGCATACATGTAGTTTACAACTGAAAGGCAGTTTATGGTGACAAAAGTAGCTATGGAATTCTCAGCTGTTTGGTTGACAGATGGCAGCTTATGTGAATTTTTGTATACTTATATAAATAGTGGTTGATCATTGTTTGAGAATGGATGCTTTTAACAGAGTTATTATGCAGGTTGTGAAAATAGAATTGTGTGATTGAAGTTTTGCAAATATGATGCAAAACAATGAATATTACTGATATATTTGGTATTTTAGAGATTTCAGAATGAATCTTTAAGATATTAAATGTATTAGAATGAAAGTAATATGTGAATTGAATGAAACTGAGTAACCCTCTGATATATTACTATTATGAGTTTTTGTATAAGGGGTTGGTGCTCCTCAGAATTGGTGTTCCTAAATGTATAAGGGGTTAGTGCTCCTAAAGGTTGTGGAGTTGGTGCTCTTGAACTTTGTGGAGTTGGTGCTCTTGAACTTTGTAGAGTTGGTGCTCTAAGTGAATAAAGATAAAGTTTTTTCGAGTGGTTTTTATTTCCCAAGAGGGTTTTCCACTAAGGACATATAATGTGTTATGAGATGAGTCTTTGTGTGATTGTTTTCCATGTTTATCTGATTTTCATAATTTATCAAATGCATTATTGTCTATTATCAGTTCTTATTTCTGCAATGTTAATGTATTCTGCTATTACAAGTATTTTCACAGTCATATGTTGCAAACTGGTTTAAAAGCTTTGTTTAACCAAACATGTTTTTCATGTTGTGATGAAAAGTATTTAGTCTATCACATCACATGTTCTTTCCTTGACTCATAGTTCAAGATTGTTATGTTTCAATTTGTCATAATGTACTAAATATCTCTGTTGTTTCAATGATTCAATGCTTATCATATATCATTCAGTTACACAGTTGTTGTCGTGTCTCATAAATTTGCATTGAAATCTGGCGGTCTTAAAGTGATTCAATGATGTTGGTCTTCATGTACACAGTCTTATGAGTTGCACCTATTTTGTCATCATGCTCTGATTGTTAAACAATGTCAGTCACATCTTTTGCAAGTGCAAGAAATCTCACACAAGTTATATTGACATAAGTTGTCTAAATAAACTGAGTTAATGTTGTTATATCTTTGTTTACCTCTTTTCATGAATGCTCTCAAAGTGACCACTCTGCTCTATTATCGATAGAAAGGATATCTGAACTAAAAGTCTTTGTCAAAGTTTAAAAAGTTTAAATTTTAGGCCTATCTATTAGACACTGATGCACCCTCCCCTCTTAGTGTCTGTCCATACTCCAACAATATCAATAGTACCTTATGTAATTGCAAGGCTGATACACTTTTTCCCAACAAAAATAGGACAATAAGTCTAGGTGACAAGTCTACCATTACACAATAAATTATATTTAACCAAGATATATGTCAAGAGAATGACATTAAATTTCTAAAAAATATTAAACTAGGCTATCACCATGAGTATGAAGATATAAGAGAGTGTCTATCATTGCATATTAGACTCAAATTTGTATGAGACTTATACCAATTAGTTAATTTTAGAGATTTTTTTTATACCATAGCTAATATTAAGACTATGCTTCGGGAAGGCCACCAAATTTTGTTAGAGATCAATTCCAACTTGCAAAGCTTCCAAATATTAATGAAGATGATAATACATAGTAAGTAGCTATGTAAATATTTGCGTACTTAATAGGCATTTGTATTTGGTATCCATAAGGACCATCTTAATAATTTGAGAATACTTTTTGGGTTGTGCTAGCCTTGAGAAATTGCATGTGAACAACATAAAATTTATCTTTGTTTTGGGTGAAATTTAAAATCCCAACTTTCATCCTTGATTTTTTTCTCAATGATCAAGTTTGTAGATTTGATCTACACAAGATGACATTCTAAACTACCTTAGTCTTATTCTTGATACTAAGGTAGAAGAGAAAGGAAAATAAATTGAGTGATTAATTCCTACCTAATAGTAAGTACCACATTTTACTCTCCCTATATATTTTGATGCTAATCATGGTTAAATATCCATGATTAAAGGTTGCTACAAAGGAATAGTCTCTTGTTGTAATTTATAATATAATTTTCACTTAGATCCAAGGATAAAATACTTTATCATGAAAAAATATTTAATAGTTTATGTAGTTTGTACACACCATTAATCTAGTTTAGGAGGAAGATTAATAGGATAATTTTGATTTGTGAAGACACTAATCACAACATAAGATTGTGGGGACGATGAAAATTAATATCAATCCTACATAATATAGATTTTTTAACTCCATTATTATGTTTCTTTGAAGGAAAATTAGAGAATCATACACAAATTTATAATAAGATAAATATGCAAGCAAGCCGTGTGGAAGGCAGGTGGCTACACATAGAAAATGTTGATTTAATCTATTAGAAAATAAATACCTACTCACCAATTGTAATCTTATAAGATCACAACCTTTTCCACTTCAAAATCATATGGATGTGCTATTTAAAAGACAAAAGTTAGAAAATATGAGTGGAAAAATAAATTTAAAATAGGAATGTTGAGAATTAGATCAAATAAGATATTCCAACTATGACTATTCTAATCATCAAAGAAATAAGATTTACACAGTCCATATCAATGAAAGTTTCCTTTTTTTGAATTAAATCGCATGTGATTTTTTGCATCAACGTTTCAGATCACATTTCGTGATCCATCATCAAGATGAAAATGAATAGGAGATTGTAGACCAAGGTAGGTTAAAAAGAGATGGGGTAAGGGGAGAGGTTGCATGAAAATCAAGATTAGAATTTTTTAAAGATTGAATAGAATATGAAGGACAATATCTAAGCTAAAAAACTAAAAAAAAAAGACTAAAATTATATTATTGTAATTTCTAAAAAAATTACAATCTTTATATATATATTATTAAAGATATTAAAAAATAGTTAAAAAAGAAAAAAAAAAAACAAATAAAAAAGATAAAAAAAAAAAATATTAATAACTTTCAAAAGGATAAACTATACATATAACTATATTATTGATTATAATATTTAAAAGATTTCATATAAATAGGATCTTATCCTTAGCTTTTTGAATTCTAACTTTAGGTGGAAAAATATCTTCTTTAAATTAAAGAAACACATGTAAAGAAATAAGATAATTTATCTTATTAAAATAGTTTCTCTTAGATATTATATAAATTTAAGACATATAACTCAATTAATAGACCATTCAATAATAAAGAATATTATGAATGAATTAGCTTATTAATTAAATGTAAAAAGAAAAATAGATAAGAAGATCTATCTTGCTAGAAAGAGAAAGATACTTTTATAAAAATATACTAAGATATAATATGAAAATATAAGAATAATAAAATAAAATAAAAAAACTTACATAAAATTAAAGTATTTATAAAAAAATATGCGCAATAAACAATATCTATAATTGTAATCTTTATATATATAAAAAGAGAAATTTATAAAAAACTATAAAGTTAAACTCTTATAAAAAGTAAAAGTATTTATAAAAAATAAAACAAAAATTTATTTTTCTATATTTTAAAGATATATGTTCTTCTTTTATATACAAAAGATATATCATTTAATATATTAAATTATCTATACATAAAGAAAGATAAAGATTGATATTTTATTACTTTATATTAAAAAAATAATTTCTTCTTCTTTTATATACATAAAGGAAGATATACTATGTTAATTGAAATATATTAATTTATATTAAATGAAGTTATCTTTTCTTCTTTTATATAAAAGGAATATAAATTAATCACATTAATTTATATATGTGATTAATTTATCTTCCTTTTTTATATAAAAGAAGAAATGATAGCTTCATTTAATATAAATTAATATAACATTTCAATTAAAATAAATATCTTTCTTTATGTATATAAGAAGAAAATATAGCTTCTTTTAATATAAATTAATATTAGCACTTGTATTTAAAAGAGGTTCAAGGATTATACTGATAGAAAACTATATGTATGTTAATATGTCAGAGAGTATGTGTCTAGTTGCATGTGGTTGGATTAAACAATTAATAATAAACTGTTAAATAATGGAATGAAATAAACTTAGTCAAATCTAGTTTTTTCCTTAAAGAAATTAAGTATTATCTGATTATGAAATATTTGCATACAGATTTAAAACATAAAGCAATGCAAATGAAAAAATAAAGTTGCCATCAATTTGACAAAAAATACTACAAATAAAAATAGAATGTTCACATCAAGTTGTTAAATCAATATTTATCTAGCTTTTATGTGATAGGTGAGACTTTGGAGGCTTTACTTGATATTTTAGAGGCTTTTACCATTAAACAACAACTAGTTTACCATTAAATGGTAGCTAAAACTTGTTTTGCAATGACTCAATAGTGGTTTGCAAGCATGATGTAATATCCTGCCTCGTAACCCTAGAGGAAGTTGCAACACTACATAATCGTACAATTTTTTTTCTTTAAAAAGTGCATTATTAACAAGGAGGATGCACTACACTTTCACAACCTCTAAAGCACACGACAAAGATTACATATAAATCCATAACATATACAATACCCACATAAAGCAATTAACTAATTACTAACAAGAATTAAAATACATTCATCCAAGCATTTAATACATAAAAATAGTATATATATATATATATATATATATCCAACAATATATATGTATATATATGTATGTATATATATAAATATTTATATATATATATATATATATAAACATACATATATATATTAATATAAATTGATTAATTAAATAAAGTAACTAGAAAAATAATTTTCCCCAAAAAAATTCTACAAGAAACCTTTTTCCAAAAAAACTTCCGAAAAGCCACATACAGGAGATAAGACGAATTTTCTCAAATAAAAACAAAAATTTCTTAAATCTATCCAAACAATCAATCTTAAAAGAAAGAATCAATAAAATCCATAAGAATTATCTGGAGAAGCTTTCAACCTACATGAGATTTTTTCCTACAAAAACTAAATTTCTTCCAAATCCCTAAGTGTTTCCTTCTGGGTTCCCCTAAATTCACTATAATACCAATGTACCATTTTGCTAAAGTTTTCCACAAAGAAATTTCAACCTATAGAAGAAAATGATTCTACAAATAAATTTATTTATAGAGAAATTATTTACGGCAATACAATTTCTAACACAAGACAATCTTTTACAAAGAAGATGTAATCTAGAAGCTTTTCAATTAAAACTTAACAAAATCAAGAGAAAGAGCCTATAGTCCAATGCTTGAGTATTTGCAGATCTGAAGTAGTGACTCCTCCATAGCTCCAAGCAATTTTTCCAGACAAATGATGGCTTCCTCCAGAGTAATACGATTTCCTGAACATAACAACAATTTTCGAACACAACAAGAATTCCTAAGATTTTTTTTTCTAAAGATACAAGAATACAACAATTCTTCAAAGAATTTTCCAGATCCCATACCAATCAAAACAAGACTTATTTTCAAACAATTTCCCAACCCCCAAAATAGATCCCATACCAATCACAACAAGACTTATTTTCAAACAATTTCCCAACCCCCAAAATATCCCGTGCTTCTGCCATGAAGAAGCTTTTCACTTCCTCTCTCCAAGCCAAAATCTTCTCGCTAGAATAATTTTTCCAACCAAATCATTAATTTCTTCTAACACATGTTAAAAAACATAAAATATCTCTCACAACCTATTTTGCATAAAATCCTCCAAAATTCAAAATTAAAATATTTAATAATTACAAACATTTCCCTTTTCAAATATAACTAATTAACTAATTTAATTAATCAATAAACAATATAATCCTAGGATTAAACCATTTATCAATTAAATTAAATTATTTAATTTATTAATTCAAAGCTTCTAACATTAAAATAAGATTAATCTAATAATCAACTTTAAATGACTAAATTCATTAATTTCCCTTTTAAGCATTTTAACATGATAATTCAAAGAAATAATATACCACTTTTAACAAACAAAACCGACTAAACTAGATGACACACTGAGACTAGGGTAAAGGCTTGACACAAGTATCCTATCTACTATCTCCCAATCAACATAACCGTTGGGTCGACATACTCAAACCTGTGAAACTAGGTGGAGTCGATGTCCTGTACCTGCAAACCTGTAAACAAGGCATAATTAGCACATGTATATAAACATCATAATAAAACTCACCATGAAGAGGAAGTCACAGAATCGTAGGGTGTTCGCAAGCGAGTGATGCAATTTCGTCCCCTTCACCAATACACTATCACGAAATTGATAGTTCTAACATATATATTCTACTCATGTGCATATAACCATGTTATTCCTTAAAATAATCATAATGCTAATCAAAGGCATGGAAAATGATAACACCAAAGTAGAGAATCATCACATCATAACATATAATCCACATTGCTCTATAAATAGCGATAAAAAATAACAAAGCATCGTAATCTAAACATAAGAGCAAAATAGAGGGGTGTTACATTCTCCCCCCCTAGGGTTAGGCTTACTCTTGGAAGCTTGCAAATACCCCTAGAACATACTCCATATAGTCACACAAAATCAATGGTTCCAAAACTGAACCACTCCATACATCAACATAAAAACAACAATAACTAGAGTCATAATCCTCTAAGCTAAATAAACTGTCAATCCAAGCAATCAACATAGTGAAGCAACCAACAACCAAGTCTCCAAAGACACATATCCATGATTTAACATACGTTCTACTCATACACACCAATACACATTAGCAGAAATCACAATACAAGGCCACACAAGGGTCCATCAAGACACCAGAAAGCAACATACTAATCCATGATACAAAAATCCATGAACCAAGAACCAATAACCATCTCACATAAACCAAACTTCACAATCATTGGCTTGATGGTGTTAGGCCACACATAAGGTGAGGCCATCCAAACAAGACCACAATGACTTGTCTCTTGTTGTATAAGGTGATTAGCCTCCAAGAGATAGTCATCACATATAGGTGAGTAGTGGGTCCTAGTTGCATAACAACCTCACATACCCCCATCCTCAATGTTTCCTACGTCTACTTCCTCGTATACACTCGACAAGTCCGCCTCATATGTCCTCAGAGAGGATTCACATTACAACACATTAACGACATTCAAAACAATAAAGATAACTAGCTTAGCCACCAAAGTCATAAAGAAGAACAAATTAAAGTTCAATTTCAATAGTAAGGCAATAAATACGTGTAATTTCAACACTAAAACAAATATATAACCACTAGGGTTATAAGAAAATAAGATCGCAAGTAGTGGCTAAACCATCACAATCAAGTATAACAAGATGTCGGCCTTCACAATCAATAGAAAAATCATCAATAACCAAAAATAAAGTTCACAATCTTTAAAATTGCACTATACAACACTATGTGACTAGATACTAGCCACCAAACGAGGAAGGAGGAAACAACGTCTGACTATAGAAATAGCCCTCATGTGGTGTGGAGTGAGCACACCATCCACATGACCTAGAGTGTATCCACGAATATCACGTCATCACTCGACATGGTCATACGCCAACCAGAGAAGGCGCATACTGGTCGTATGCCACATGGTAGTGTGTTTGTGGGTTAGCGAAAGTAGGCACGCATAGGATGCACCCCACATCGTGATACATCATGGAGAAGGTACACATAGGAACTCATTGTAGCCAGAGGTATACATGGCTAGGATCTACTCATATGCTACCCGACCATCATGGTTGAAGCAGCCATGAGGATCCCTCTACAAGTGTTTGAGGCCCCATAACGCTCATCACACAAGTAGGCTATTAAAGATAATCTCATAATGCACGACATCATCACCATCACTATGTCTGAACACTAGTGGGGTGTGGTATCATATCTATTGCATCATATCGGAACACGTGCAAATATAATATATCACATCATCATCACCAACACTATGTCGAAACATCAATGAGGTGTGGCATCATATCTATTACATCATGTCAAAATATGTGCAGATACACTAAATATAATGCAAAAAATGATAATATCAATATGGGGCTACCCGAGCTTCATCTCTCATACAGACGAGGTTAACTCACTAATGCCAGATCAACATCCCTAAGGATGGCCAAGCATACACTAACAAACCTATGCTGTTGTACTCAAATATGTGGGGATTGAGCTAACACTTATGGATCAAGCATCCCGATCCATCATAAGGGAAAGTAGTGGGTATGTTTCCTCAGGATTGGTTGAGCTAAGACACTTTGCGCTGCAATATGCGTACGCTACACACTCCACCTAAGGAACTTTGTGGCTGCTACTATCCCTTCACAAATTGAGGGGCTAGAGAACCAAAAGAAAAAGAACTAACTTTTGGTTTCTCTTATATATAAGTTTCAACCACACATGGGTTGGCCCTCAATCAGGTAACAAACACGCAAACACACATTCTGGTATGGTAAATCCCACACCAAAGTGCAACTTTTCCCCATGGATGGGTACCAAGTAACACCATCACATGGACACACAAGTAAGTACGGGATATTCACAACACTCAAACAAGACACAGTTACTGGTTCCTTACATTTATAGGGGGTACAATTACATACATAATCCCATAAGAACATTGAATTCCATAACCCATGGGATACATATCATTACTTCTCATCCATAACTTTTTATTAGTTATCTTTCACACTACTCTTTTCCATAGAGTACATCATGCTAAATGTAAAAGCCATGAACACGTGATCACTTAACAAATCCACTAATAGATTCACAAGGACAACATAGTGGGCTGAAATGTACCCAGAGTACCCAGTGTATGAACTTGGGGCTTTGATACCATGTGTAATGCTCCGCCTCGTAACCCTAGAGGAAGTTGCAATACTACGGAAACATACAAATTTTTTTCCTTAAAAAACGCATTATTAACAAGGAGGATGCACTACACTTTCGCAACAACCTCTAAGGCATGTGACAAAGATTACATATAAATCCATAACATATACAATACCCACATAAAGCAATTAACTAATTACTAAGAAGAATTAAAATACATTCATCCAAGCATTTAATACATAAAAATAGTATATATATTATATATATATTTATATATATATATATATATATGTATATATATATATTAATATAAATTGATTAATTAAAAATAGTAACTGGAAAAATAATTTTCCCCAAAAAAATTCTATAGGAAACCTTTAAAAAAAAAAACTTTCGGAAAGCCACATACAGGAGATAAGATGAATTTTCTCAAATAAACACAAAAAATTCTTAAATCTATCCAAGCAATGAATCTTAAAAGAAAGAATCAATAAAATCCATAAGAATTATCTAGAGAAGCTTTCAACCTACAAGAGGAGATTTTTTCGTACAAAAACTAAATTTCTTCCAGATCCCTAAGTGTTTCCTTCTGGGTTCCCCTAAATTCACTATAATACCAATTTACCATTTTGCTAAAGTTTTCCACAAAGAAATTTCAACCTATAGAAGAAAATGATTCTATAGATAAATTTATTTACAAAGAAATTATTTACGACAATACAATTTTTAACACAAGGCAATATTTTATAGAGAAGATGTAATCTAGAAGATTTTCAATTAAAACTTAACAAAATCAAGAGAAAGAACCTATAGTCCAATGCTTGAGTATTTGTAGATCTGAAGTAGTGACTCCTCCATAGCTCCAAGCAATGTTTCCAGACAAACAATGGCTTCCTCTAGAGCAATACGATTTCCCGAACACAACAAGAATTCTTGAGAACAAATTTTCTAAAGATGCAAGAATACAACAATTATTCTACGACAAATTCTTCCAAGAATTTTTCAGATCCCATACCAATCACAACAAGACTTATTTTCAAACAATTTCCCAACCCCCAAAATATCCCGTGCTTCTTTCGTGAAGAAGCTTTTCACTTCCTCTCTCAAAGCCAAAATCTTCTCTCGTGAATAAATTTTTCAACCAACTCATTAATTTATTCTAACACATGTTAAAAATCATAAAATATCTCTCACAACCCATTTTGCATAAAATCCTCCAAAATTCAAAATTAAAATATTTAATAATTACAAACATTTCACTTTTCAAATATAACTTAATTAACTAATTTAATTAATCAATAAACAATATAATCCTAGATTTAAACCATTTATCAGTTAAATTAAATTATTTAATTTATTAATTCAAACCTTCTAACATTAAAATAAGATTAATCTAATAATCGATTTTAAATGACTAAATTCATTAATTTTTCTTTTAAGCATTTTAACATGATAATTCAAAGAAATTATATACCACTTTTAACAAACAAAACCGACTAAATCAGATGACACACTGAGACTAGGGTAAAGGCTTGACACAAGTATCCTATCTACTATCTCCTAATCAACATAACCGTTGGGTCAACACCCTCAAACCTGTGAAACTAGGTGGACTCGATGTCCTATACCTGCAAACTTGTAAACAAGGCATAAATAGCACATGTATATAAATGTCATAATAAAACTCACCGTGAAGAGGAAGTTGCAGAATTGTAGGGCGCTTACAAGCGAGTGATGCAATTTCATCCCCTTCACCAATACACTATCATGAAACTGATAGTTCTAACATATATATTCTACTCATGTGCATATAACCATGTTATTCCAAATAATCATAATGCTAATCAAAGGCATGTCAAATGATAACATTAAAGTAGAGAATCATCACATCATAACATATAATCCACATCGCTCTATAAATAGCGATAAAAAATAACAAAACATCGTAATCTAAACATGAGAGACAAATAGAGGGGTGTTACACATGAGACTTAGTTTAGACTCAAATCTCACACTATATGTAGCCTATCGGCTAAAAATATCAATATTTACCTTACTTTATGTATAGATAATTTAATATATTATTTAGTATATAAAAGAAGAAAATATATCTTCAAAAATATAGAAAGAAATCTTCGTATTTATTTTTTATAAATAAATTTACTTTTCATAAAATTTAACTTTATATTTTTTAATAAGATTCTTTTATTTTTTATATGTAAAGATTAAAATTATAGATGGTTTTGATTGCATATATTTTTTTAATAAATACCTTAATTTTATGTAAGTTCTTTTATTTTGTTTTATTATTTTATATTTTCATAGTATATTTGTGAATAGGGAACTTGGGATAAGGTGATCAAATGAACTCAAAACAATATGGAATCAAATTCAATAACCCAATTCAAGTGATCAACAAGTCTTAATCCCAATGAAGCATGTGCAATATCCAAATGAAAGCAATCAATAAGAACGTAAATCAAATCAAATCAAATCTACTTTACCTCCACCAAAAATGCCTAGCCTTACTCCATGTTGCAAAGTATAAGATTATTCTATTTAGAATGATATGTGGATTACTCATGAAACTTACCATAAACTTGTTAAGCAAAAGCGTGATGAAAATTGAGTATAGTTTAGCCGTCAATTCAAGGAGGGATTGAATGATCAAAAGGTTGATGATTTATAGGTTCTAGGGGTATTGGATCAATGGTGTGAGATGTAAAATGCTCGATTCATGGATGATGATTGATGAGAGATCATTATAAATGTGTACGAGGCTACATGGAGACATGAGGTGGAGTGAAGTTCAATCTTAGATGAATAAAGATAAATTTAGCCATGATCACTAAATTTAGCTTTGGTCTCTAAATTCAGTTTTAGATGAATAAAGATAAAAAATGGTATAATTAGTAAATAAATACAATAATTATTTCAATTATTTTTAGAGGAATGTGCAAACTAAATAAATTAAATAATTTATTTAATTTTAGAGGAATAATTAACTAATTAAATAATTTTAAAATTATTTAATTATGGGAGATGAGAAGAATGCTTGATATAATTAATTAATTAAAAAATATTTAATTATGTAGATAAGAAGATAATGCAAGGTTTAATTAAATAATTAAAAATTATTTAATTATGGAAATGGAAGAATAATTGGAAATTAATTAAATAATTAAAAAATTATTTAATTAATGTGGGAAATGGGTTAGTTTAATCAAATAATTGAAAATTATTTAATTAGTAGTTGTGTGCATCCCTAGAGGATTAGTCTCACCTCAACTTGCCCCTCTTGGACCCCAACTTGGAAAAAAAAGTAAGAACAATGCAAGGTTGGTTGGGCGTTGGGTTGGGTCGTGGGGATACCTCTGGTGCAACAAAAATATCTTACTAGCAATCACACCTTTTTGTGCAATGGGTACGTCGAAGAGGTGTGGAGGGTCAATTAGGAAAAAAATTGGTCTATTTTTTGCATACATTTGTGAAGTACATTAGGTCAATTGGTAGGTGAATTAGTAGATGATGTTTTTTGTGCTTGTGCATCCACTTACAAGGATCCAAACATGACCAAAATAAAACCTTTGAATTAGGAAGATAATGAAGCTCCATTAATAACATGCTCACTTTATTTTTGCAATAGGGGGAGAGGGAAAAAGAGGGAGAGATATGGATAGAAATAGAGAGATAGAGGGAGTAAGAGTGAGAAAGAGAGAGAGAGAGATGGGTAAGGAGATATAGATATAGATGAAGATGGAGATATATAAGGAGAGGGATATGGAGAGGGAGAGATAAATAGAGAGAGGAGAGACAAATAGATAGAGATGAAAGAGATAAATATATAGAGAGGTAGATAATGAGAGAAGGATAGTGGTGCAGGAGCATCCTAGGAAAAAGGGCTATCCACATCAACCAAAAAATATATTTCATTTCTAATTTGTTTCGGTTTCATGTTTGTTCTCAGATTGCAATCTAATTTAGCTTCGGCAGGAATTTTGATGACGATTGATTGACATTGTTGACATTGATTGTCAAAATGTCAAGCATTGATTTTATCTCATTTAGTCATTTCAATGTTTGAAAAACTCCATTATTTGGTTCTAATGATGTGATCACAAATTTGAATTGATTTCTGGAAAGGTGAAAAGAGATTTATGAATAAAAGGCTGCCTATATTAAATCAGATGGAAGAGTAGGTAAAGAAATCTAAAGGTGCAAATTTTTCATATCCAAAGAAATTGAAGGGAAGCTATGATTGTGGAAGAATGCTATATTAAAAATCAATATCAAAATGTGGAAGGTGGAACGAGATAGGAGAGGGGGACGCGACATCAGGAGGAGGTTAGGAGAGAATTTACATGGATGCCAGGATAGGAGAGTGAGTGTAAGTCGAAAAGAGAAAAAAAAGGTGTCCCAATGTAGAGGATATTAGGAGAAACGGTTCACCGGAGAAGACAAGAAGACATAAATGTTTGCTACTGTGATGGAAGTTCAATTGGAGGAGAGTATGAAGGCATTTTTTGCAAATAAAAATAAATTAATATAGAGTTGAGATTGATGGAAAATGCCGATTATTGGAAGGAGGTCAATTTAGTAACTTCATGGTGATCTCTCTTTATCGGAAGAGAAGCACAAAATAAAAGATCTTGCGTTAAAAACAACATGATGGGAGCAAGTTGAAGATCTCGCAGAGGACATAGTGGGAGTTACCTTAGAGATGGTGATTCATGTAGAATTTTGACTTGGAATTTGATGTCGATTAAAGCCTGGGATTGAGCCAAAGGAGAAGTGAGGAAAAGGGAGCCAATGCCTTTCTGGGAGGTGAGAGCATTTGGAAAGTGAAGACGTTGAAAGGGGTTACAGCCATAGAAATAAAATGTAAGTGAGACTGACAAAAGGAGCATTAGTTTTCATCTTTAGATTTGAAAGCTCTTTGTAGATTGAGGTTAGTCACTGCCAATGTATTGGAATAATGCAAATTATAGCTGAAGAATGTAAGGTACATGTTGTAATCTGAATGTGGCAGAATTTGAGAGTGTAGTTTTTCTCTACATCAAATTGGTATTAGAGCGGGAGCTTCTGAGCTTGCAGATAGAGCGCCGAGAGAGAGGCGATTCACACCAAGACTTGCGGGTGAAGAGACAAGTATGTTTGTTGCAAGTGTGAAAGAGACTATGTAATTGCTATCCTCCAACAGAGATAAAGCTGGGTAGAAGGTGTAGTGTAAAGAGCGAAACTCTTAATTCCAAACAATCTACAATTCCTTAAATAAATTCATTCCCATTCTATAAAATATCGTAAATCCATTCAAATAAATTTGTTTAATCCAAAGGATTCCAAATATCGACTTAAAGTCTACAATAAGATTCATAATACTTCCAATTGATTTTAGAAACGTGTCATCTTACATGACATTTATAATACAAAACATTGTAAAAGAAATTTACAATTCAAGACTTAGGCATTTTGTCGCCTTAAGTTCTACAATGATCATACAAGAAATGAAATATAATAGATATATGAAGAAATCTTCATTTGATCTTCAATCCAAATTTCTTATCTTCAAACATGAAGACGAGAACAAGGTTCAGAAGCTTTTTCCACCCAACCTCAAAGCTTACGCTTCCTTGAAATTCCTTAATCATTCAAAGAATACCGACCCTACACGAATCGCTTAGCAAAAAGAAGTTGACAAGCAAGATGGAATCTGATGTGTGCCTAGCATAACTAATCCACAAGCATTTTCATTTTTCTAATTCCTTTAAGAAACAAGCAAGTTTGATTCTAGGATATGGTAGACAGTTATATATATCCCATCTATTTCAATGGTCCTTAAGTTACTTGGCCAAGTAAAATGTCATGCATGACAAAAATAATAGTAGTTTTGGAAAAGAAAAACTACACTCTCTAAAAACCCATATTCGACACTCGTCCCGAAAGGTAACTTTCCAAACACATGTCATGCACATTCAATTATTAAGCATGCATGGTTCCATTCAAAATTAAGATTATCTTTCCCAACCACATAAACTGCACTTTTTTTTCAAGCAAACATGGTTTTAATACAATAATCTCATAGATTTAAATCATAAATAACATTATGTTCATATTCAAAATAAATAAAAGAAGGTGTAACACATGTATGTAACTAAGTACATATAAAACAAAAATAAATGTGCACACATTCTTTTGGTTCATTTACTCATAAAATTGAACTACACTTCAATATAACCCTCTTCTAATTCATTTCATTTTGAAGTAATTTTATTTTACTTTCTTTGCTTTTTTGTTCATCATATTTCCCTAAAATATTATCTTTTCAAAATTGTAAACACCTCACATTTATTTCTGTTTCGTAGGCAATTTAGTATTATTCCTAGAGAATTACCAATTTTCACTCTTACTTTTCAAGCATATATAAATACACAAAAAATATTTTATCTTATTATTATGGAAAACTTTCAATAATTTTATTTAAACCAAAAACATTCAACCGTATAATTCTGTAAAAATTTCCCTATCTTTTTTTGCCCTTTTTCTTAAATTTTTATCTCTCTAACAGGCATAGTTTAACACAGTTTAGATTTTTTCTGAAGCATTTCTAAATCTAAATATAATATAAGTTTTTCTGTAAGAATCTTATATTTTATTGGAATAGATCTAGTGTAGATCTTCTCAATATATTAAATCAGAGTTTTCTACACAATGAAGTCTACTGTCTCTAATTCTGTGATATGTGTTCAATAATTTTTTTGTTAAAGTCTATTCTTTATCTCCATAAAAATTATAGCCAGGTATATGAACTTTTAGAATTGTATACTTTCAGTAAATACATTTTTATTTGCTAAGTATACGAATAGAAAATAAATATTTAAACTTAGATATTAAATTTACTCTGAATTTGGGAAAATAATAAGTTTTCATGGAATCTACCTATCAACCTCCTATAGTCATGTGTCTCCTAAGTCTGGTGATGATTTTTTGTGTATGTTACCTCTTGTGAGTATATCACTTATACTAAGCTCTTTGTGCTTAGACTAACATTTTCCCTCTGCAATGTCGATCTTTGTCTATTTTCCCCCTGCACCTAACAAACCTTTGTTGCGCATCTTGTGGTCTTCTTCCTTTTTGTGCTTGAGTGCCCCCTCCTTCCCGTGCCTACACATGTATCACATGCATCAAAATTTCTTTGGTCTCTCCTCTCCCTCTCTTCCTACCGCGCGCCCTTCTTACTTCCTTACTCCCGTATGATGGAGAGTAGATTTCTATTTTTCTATCCCTTTTTTCTGGCTGCGTCTTCCTCTCTTTTTGCAGCCTCTTCCTCTCTTTTGGCAGCCTCTTCCTCTCTTCTACTTCCACACACACATGAGTTATGTAGATATATTTTTTTAATCCTAAATTCTCTCCCTAACTCATAGTTCACTGTTGTTTTTTCCCTCTGTTCCCTACTTCACTTTTCTTCTCCTTTTTAGAAAACTCATCCCTCTATCATGCGTATGGTGAGGTTTTCAAGGAAGAGTCAATCCACCATTTATGCCATGATTCCCAATAAAGGAAATCATAACCCAAAGTTTTCTCCTTGATTGTATGTGAAATTCGATTGAGAGGAAATTGTTTACCCATTTTTCACTACTGTTAACATTTCAATTCATTTTAAAACGTATTGCTTCTTCTTATTTTCATTGAATAACTAAATTTAATATATATATTTATTTAACATCTATTTCTACTTTCGTTTAAATCAGTTTTTCCACATAATAGCATAATATACTCAAATTTAGAAACTCTACATAAATAATCAATCTTTCCATTTCAAAACAAACATATTCCTTTTCACATATATTTGAACAATCATATAAAATTATTAAAAAATTCAAACCATAATCATCACGAAAAATATATTATAATAACAAAGTGGTGTGTGAGATTCCATCATCCTTATTAACGTCTAATGGCTAAAACGACTCTACCTGATCAATGTTCTTGCCTTCATTCTTGTTCACCTGTTCCTGCGTTCACTTGCACTCAAATTTTCATCAGTAATGACAATCCCCAAATTTAATAATAATGAATTTCAAATCATTTCATTTGCATTTAATTTTAATTTTAATTTAAATAATCATCTAACATAAGCATTGAAAATCTCATGATTTAATATTTGCAATTAAATAAATGATAAAATTAGTACGTGAAATCCTTCCCCTCTTGGAAGAGACATCGTCTCGATGTCTTATTAATCAATCAATAAGCATAGTGTCTCAATCAGAAAAACATAATATCTCAATCATAATGAAATAAAACTAGCATCATAGTTCTTAAAACATAAGTATAAGCAATTCATAGTAGCATCCACGCTATCCAAGTTCACAATATGTGAATAAAAAACCAAAGTATCGAGTATCTCATGCTTAAAAAAAATACTAATCTAAGAAAAAAAATGAGGAAAATGACAGTCAATCATCTCAGAATCATCCCATGTAGCACTATCCTCAGTATACTGGTCCCATTAGACCTTGTACTGAGTACTATCACTGTTACACAGCTTAATGCTACGTTTGTCTAGGATTCAGATGGGCTCCACTAGCACCACCCCTGGATCCTATACATGTAATGAATGCCAATCAAGTATATGAGATGCATCAAGATGGTATGGTTTCAATAAACAAACATGGAATACATTATGGAGTCGAGCTAGAGTAGGTGGTAATGCTAGTCTATAAGCAACTGGGTTAATGACTTCCAGTACATCAAAGGGTCCCACAAATCTCAGAGCCAACTTTGATGACTTCCCAAATGAGATAGAGCTCTTATGAGGCTTAACCCTCAAAAATATTTTATCTCCCGCAACAAATTGTCTGAAAGTCTTGTTTCTATTTGCATAGCTCTTCTGTCTATCAGCTGCCTCCTTCAACCTACCCTTGATCAACTTTGTTTTTTCATCCATTTCCTTGAGCATATCCGGACCAATTATGATCCTATCTTCCATCCTATCCCAACTAATGGGTGTGCGACACTTTTGTCCATAAAGTTCTTCAAAAGGTGCCATACCCAACGATGCATGGAATGAGTTGTTATAAGAAAAATCAACCAATGGAAATTATTCCTCCCACTTGTACTGTTGATCCATGCAGTACATCCTCAGTAGATCCTCAAAAACTTGATTGACCCTTTCTGTTTGGCCATTAGTTTGTGGGTGATATGCAAAACTAAAATTCAATTTAGTTCCTAAATCTGCATTCAGTGTTGTCCAAAACCTAGATGTCATTATGGTATCCCTATCTGATATAATGGTCTCTAGTACACCATGCAATCAGAATATCTCTTGCACAAATTTCTTTGCAAGTATCAATGATCCGTTGTTTAGATTCCCAGGTATGAAATGTGAAACCTTCGTTAGCTTATCCATGACTACTAAGATGGTTCATGCCTATTCTTGCTCAAAGGTAATCCTTGGATAAAATCCATACTGATTACTTGCCACTTATACTCAGGTATATCATGGGGATACAAAAGTCTTGCTGGATGCACATGCTCAGCCTTGACTCTCTGGCAGTCCAAACATCTTTCTCGAGCTTAGGCCAAAAATACAAAGTCTTCAACTCTGCTACCATCTTCGTAACTCCTGGATGCCCTAAGTAAGGTGCATCATGTACTTCCTCTAGAATCAACCTCCTCAAGTCTCCACCCTCAGGGATATACATCCTTCCCTGATATCTCAAAATACCATCATTCTCCATCACATATCCATCAAATCTATGATCTAAAGGATCTGCCTCTAAGGCTTGCTTGACCCTATCATAATGCTCATCTGCTAGAAGATGCTGAAACACCTGCTGTCTCAAATTTGACCTTGTGGTCAGCATAGCAGAGAGATGTCTTCTCTTGCTAAGAGCATCTGTAACTCTGTTTTCCTTTCCCTTGATATACTCAATACCAAAATCATACTCACTTAGGAACTCAAGCCACCTTCTCTATCTCGCATTGAGGTTAGGCTATGTAAAGATGTACTTAAGTCCTAAATGATCTGTCTTTAGTTCAAATGGTTTCCCTAGGAGGTAATGTCTCCACATCTGTAATGCATGAAGAATAGCTACAAGCTCAAGATCATGTGGTGCATAATTCAATTCATATTGTTTTAGTTTTTTGGACTCATATGCAACCACTTTCCCTTCCTGCATCAACACAACTCCTACACCTTCACCTAAAGCATCTGTAATCACTATGAAGTGCCCATTAGGATCTGGTATAGTCAAAACTGGTGCCGATGTCAAATTCTATTTTAGAAATTGAAATACCTCCTCGCACTTCTCAGTCCACTCAAATTTCCTTCCCTTCTTCTAAAGAGAAGTAATACGTAATTCTATCTTGGAGAATCCTTCCACACGTTTCCTGTAATACATTACAAGCCCCACGAAAATACGAACCTCAGTAACACTCTATGGTGTTGGCCATTCCACTATTGCTTCTATCTTCGTAGGATCAACTGAGATTCCCCTCAACTGATATGACATGGCCCAAGTAGTGAACCTTCTTCTGAAAGAAAGTACACTTCAAAAACTTACCAAAAAGCTTCTGATCTCTTAGTCGTTGCAAGACTATCCTCAAGTGCTTCTCATGCTCCTCTTTTGTCTTGGAGTAAATCAAAATATCATCTATGAATATAAGCACAAAATCATCTAAACAATCTCTAAAGATGTTGTACATAAGATTCATGAATGCCGCTGGGGCATTCGTTAGACCAAAAGGTACCACTATGAACTCGTAATGTCCATACTGAGTTAGGAAGGCTGTCTTTGGAATATCCTCCTCATTAATCCTTGGCTAGTGGTAACTTGATCTAAGATCGATCTTAGAAAACACTGTGGCCCCTTTCATCTGATCAAATAACTCATCTATCCTAGGTAAAGGATACCTATTCTTAATGGTAACCTTGTTCAACATTCTATAATCAATACAAAATCTCAAGGTCCCATCCTTCTTCTTCACGAAGATTACTGGTGCACCCCATGGAGATACACTTGGTCTAATAAATCCCTACTTCAGTAACTCTTGCAATTGATCCTTTAGCTCATATAACTCTATAGTAGTCATTCTGTATGGAGCCTTGGATTGAGACTCAGTTCCAAGTAAAATTTCAATCGAGAAATCAAATTCTCTCTTCAGTGGTAACTCAATAAGTTCTTTAGGAAAGATATCCAAGAACTCCTTGAGAACTGGATAGTCCTCTGGACTTTGCTAGACATTATCCAAGTCACTCACCAATATAGAAAATATGGAACATCCTTTTTGATGTACTTTCTTTAGTTGCATGGCTGAGATATGTCTCAACTCAAGAGGCTCTTGAGATCCAAAAATCTCAACTAGATGTCCAAAATCATCAAGACAACTCACAATCTTATCCTCACAGTTCACTATAGCTTTGTGCTTAGTTAACCAATTGATCCCTAGGATCACATCACACAACCCCAATGGTGCTACATATAGGTTAACTTGGGTTTGGAAATCAGGTAGCTCTAAATCGTTGCAAGATAGACATGAAAATACCCTCTTCTCTGCTCGGTTTCCATGTTGAACCATCCATGCATGTGACATATAACCAAGTCTAATAGGTAACTTAGCAACTACTTTAGGATCAATAAAGCATTCAATAGCTCCTGTATCTATCAAAATGTAAAATGATTGACCAAAAAGCTTACCTGTCATCTGAATAGGTGGAGCCTGAAAATCTACTTGACGGTTATCAACCGCTGCATGAATTTGGTGTTGCGGTGCTCACCGACCATTTCCTCCTTGCTGTCCTCCTACACGCTGTGGGAAATTGGAGGCATAGTGATATCCTCCATAATTGTAACATCCACCTCGTGGCCCTAGGTGACTAGCTGCTTTGTTCCTAGTATTAGAGAAGTTGGTGTTATTATTATTCACTTTCTTGTTTCCACCATAGTTTTCGTCTCCTTTTTCTTGAGAGTTTGTTCCTCTCTTTAGGTTCCTTATCTACTGATTGTTATTACCCTTCTAGTTATTACTGTTTTGGAACTTCTTGTTTGCAAATCCAAATTTAGAATTCACATTGTTTCTATAGTTTTCTACTTGTTGCAACTTCTGTTCCTGTTTTATGGCCTTCTCAAAGACCTCATCCATAGTCAGTGGATTATGAATATCCACATCATCTCCTATCTGTGGCCTTAGTCCTAGGATGAATTTCTGAATACGAAACCACTCATCCATCTGATACTATGGTACATACTTTAGGAGATTAGTGAATCTCTCCCAATACTGAGTAACTGTCAAACCACCCTATGTTAGATTCTGAAACTCTATCATTTTTCTATCAAAGAATAGTTGTGGAAGCCATCTCTTCCTAAAAAGTTACAAAAACACTTCCCATGTAGTCCCACCTGGTAGCAGCTTCTTCTCAGTTTTCTCATCATCCCACCAAGTAGCAGCTTCTCTAGTAAGCCGATATGCAACCCAAACTACCTTGGTCTCATTAGACATATTCCTAAGCTCAAAATACTTTTCCATTTCAATTACCTAGGCTTCAGCTCCATCACCGATGGTCTTACCATCAAACTTGGGTGGGGCTACCCTTTTCAAGTCTTTTGCTAAATCCCCTTCAATCCTAGCTTGAGGATTTGGTAGTTCTTCAACCCTTGGATTTTCATTGGTGGGTTGCTCCTGATTTTGGAGAATTTCGTTCCGAAGGTTTTGTCCTTCTCTCACTCCTCAAACTTCTTGTTTGAGATTATCCTTTCTAGTACCTTGCTGATTCAAAAAATTGAGAATTTGATCCAACCTATCATTCTCATTACTTGTAGCGACTCCTTTTCCTCTTGAACCCATTATGTATCAACAATTCCTGCATCAAGGAATGTTTCTTTAGCGTAATGGACAAAGGCCCTAGTGTTCAAACTTATGGATCCGATACCAAATGTAAAGAGCGAAACTCTTAATTCCAAACAATCTACAATTTCTTAAATAAATTCATTCCCATTCCATAAAATATCGTAAATCCATTCAAATAAATTTGTTTAATCCAAAGGATTCCAAATATCGACTTAAAGTCTATAATAAGATTCATAATACTTCCAATTGATTTCAGATATGTGTCATCTTACATGACATTTATAATACAAAACATTGTAAAATAAATTTACAATTCAAGACTTAGGCATTCTATCGCCTTAAGTTCTACACTGATCATACAAGAAATGAAATATAATAGATACATAAAGAAATCTTCATTTGATCTTCAATCCAAATTGATTATATTCAAACATGAAGACGAGAACAAGGTTCAGGCGCTTTTTCCGCCCAACCTCGAAGCTTATTCTTCCCCAAAATTCCTTAATCATTTAAAGAATACCCGACCCTACATAAATCGCTTAGCAAAAAGAAGTCAACAAGCAAGATGGAATCTGATGCGTGCTTAGTATAACTAGTAAATCCACAAGCATTTTCATTTTTCTAATTCCTTTAAGAAACAAGCAAGTTTGATACTAGGATATGGTAGAGAGTTATATATATCCCATCTATTTCAACGGTCCTTAAGTTACTTGGCCAAGTAAAATTTCATGCACGACAAAAATAATAGTAGTTTTGGAAAAGCAAAACTACGCTCTCTAAAAACCCATATTCGGCACCCGTCCCGAAAAGTAACTTTCCAAACACATGTCATGCACATTCAATTATCAAGCATGCATGGTTCCATTCAAAATTAAGATTATCTTTCCCAACCACATAAACTACACTTTTTTTCAAGCAAACATGGTTTTAATACAATAATCTCACAGATTTAAATCGTAAATAACATTATGTTCATATTCAAAATAAATAAAAGAAGGTGTAACACACGTATGTAACTAAGTACATATAAAACAAAAATAAATGTGCACACATTCTTTTGGTTCATTTACTCATAAAATTGAACTACACTTCAATATAACCCTCTTCTAATTCATTTCATTTTGAAGTAATTTTATTTTACTTTCTTTGCTTTTTTGTTTATCATATTTCCCTAAAATATTATCTTTTCAAAAACGTAAACACCTCACATTTATTTTTGTTTCGTAGGCAATTTAGTATTATTCCTAGAGAATTACCAATTTTCACTCGTACTTTTCAAGCATATATAGATACACAAAAAATATTTTATCTTATTATTCTAGAAAACATTCAATAATTTTATTTAAACCAAAAACATTCAACCGTATAATTCTGTAAAAAATTTCCTATCTTTTTTGTTCCCTTTTTCTTAAATTTTTATCTCTCTAACAGGCATAGTTTAACATAGTTTAGATTTTTTCTGAAGCATTTCTAAATCTAAATATAATATAATTTTTTCTGTAAGAATCTTATATTTTATTGGAATAGATCTAGTGTAGATCTTCTCAATATATTAAATCAGAGTTTTCTACGCAATGAAGTCTACTGTCTCTAATTCTGCGATATGTGTTCAATAATTTTTTGTTAAAGTCTATTCTTTATCTCCATAAAAATTATAGCCAGGTATATGAACTTTTAGAATTGTATACTTTCAGTAAATATATTTTTATTTGCTAAGTATACGAATAGAAAATAAATATTTAAACTAAGATATTAAATTTACTGTGAATTTGGGAAAATAATAAGTTTTCATGGAATCTACCTGTCAACCTCCTGTAGCCATGTGTCTCCTAAGTCTGGTGATGATTTTTTGTTTATGTTACCTCCTGTGAGTATATCACTTAAACTAAGCTCTTTGTGCTTAGACTAACATTCTCCCTCTGCAATGTTCAAGGAAGAGTCGATCCACCATTTACGCCATGATTCCCAGCAGAGGCAACCATAACCCAAAGTTTTCTCCTTGATTGCATGCAAAATTTGATTGAGAGGAAATCGTTTACCCATTATTTACTACTGTTAATATTTCAATTCATTTTAAAACGTATTGCTTCTTCTTATTTTCATTGAATAACTAAATTTAATATATATATTTTTAACATATATTTCTACTTTCATTTAAATTAGTTTTTCCACATAATAGCATAATACACTCAAATTTAGAAACTCTACGTAAATAATCAATCTTTCCATTTCAAAACAAACATATTCCTTTTCACATATATTTGAACAATCATATAAAATTATTAAAAAATTCCAAACCATAATCATCACGAAAATACATTATAATAACTAAATGGTGTGTGAGATTCCATCATCCTTATTAATGTCTAATGGCTAAAACGACTCTACCTGATCAATGTTCTCGCCTTCATTCTCATTCACCTGTTCCTATTCCTGTGTTCACTTGCACTCAAATTTTCATCAATAATGACAATCCCCGAATTTCATAATAATGAATTTCAAATCATTTCATTTGCATTTAATTTCAATTTCAATTTAAATAATCATCTAACATAAACATTGGAAATCTCATGATTTAATATTTGCAATTAAATAAATGATAAAATTAGTACATGACATGTAGAGTTCCTCCACCGAGAGAAGGTGTGTAGAGGAAGCATCTTCGAAAATATTTGTTGGGTAGAGGGTAGTTGTGGGTTGAAGAAAGTGTTGTGTGCAGACACATTAAAACAGACAAAATGTAATCTTTGTGAGAATCGAGGTATGATTGCAATATGGAACTGTTCCAAAGAAGACAATATGTAAGAATTTAAAGGCATCCGATTTTTTTTTTCAAGTATGGTTCTCATGATTGCTACCTTCTATTCAAGTGAAGCTTGAATCTTCTTTGCCTAGGAGTATGGTGCAGGAGCATCCTGGGTGGAAGGGCTATCTGCATCAACCAAAAAAATATTTCATTTCTAATTTGTTTTGTTTTGATGTTTTTTCTCAGATTATAATCCAATTTAGCTTTGGTGGGAAACTCGATGATGACTGATTGAAATTGTTGACATTGATTGTCAAAATTTCAAGCATTGATTTTATCTCATTTAATCATTTCAATGTTTGAAAAACTTCATTATTTAGTTATAATGATGTGATCAAAAATTTCAATTGATTTCCAGAAAGGTGAAAAGAGATTTATGAATAAGAGTCTACCTATATTAAATCATATGGAAGAGTAAGTAAAGAAATCCAAAGGCCATGACTTTTCATATCCAAAGAAATTGAAGGGACACTATGATTGTGGGAGAATGCTATATTAAAAACCAATATAAAAATTTGGAAGGCGGCGCTAGATAGGAGAGGGGGGCATGACATTGGGAGGAGGATAGGAGAGAATTTACATGGATTCCAGGATAAGAGAGTGAGTGCAAGTCGAAAAGAGGAAAAAAGAGGTGTCCCAACGTAGAGGATAGGAGGAGAAATTGTTCGCCAAAGAAGACAAGAGTACAAAAATGTTTGCTACTATGATGGAAGTTTGGTTGGAGGAGAGTATGAAGGCATTTGCTACAAATAAAACTAAATTAATATAGAGTTGAGATTGATGGACAACGCCGATTATTGGAAGGAGGTTGACAAATAAAAGATCTTGCATTAAAAAAAACATGATGAGAGCGAGTTGAAAAACCCACGTAGGACATAGTGGTTGCTACCTTAGATATGGTGATTCATGTAGAATGTTGACTTGGAATTCACTGCCAATTAGAACTTGTGATTGAGCCAAATGATAAGTGAGGAAAGGTGAGCCAATGCTTGTATGGGAGGTAAGAGCATTTGGGAAGTGAAGACGTTAAAAGGGGTTGCAGCCATAGAAAGAAAATGTAAGTGAGTCCGACAATAGGAGCATTAGTTTTCATCTTTAGATTTGAAAGCTCTTTGTAGATTGAGGTTAGTCATTGCTAGTGTATTGCATATTATAGTTGAAGAATGTAAGGTACATGTTGTAATCTGAATGTTGCAGAATTCGAGAGTGTAGTTTTTCTCTACATCAGATAGATATAAAGATAATGATAGAGATAGGAAGTGATATCTATAGAGAGGTAAAGAGAGGGAGAGATAAATGGGAAGAGAGATAGAGAGATACTGAGATAGAGATAGAGGGAGAAATAGAAGAAGAAACATGGAGATATAGATATAGAGTTCTAGGAAGAGGAAGAGGGAGAGGGAGAGAGAGAGGGACAAAGATATATGAATAGAGTAAGGATAAAATTAAGAACCCCCCCTTGGTGAAGGTGTAAAATCCTTGCGAATCGTGTATACTTCCAGGAAAAAATATTAATTTTATTGGCAATTTTTTTCATTTTTCAAGAAAAAATAATAATCTCAATTGACAAATCTTTTGTAATCGCTAGAATTTTGTGGAAAATCCCGACGAATTGCAATTTTTTTAAAACCAATAAAATATTTTCATTGGTGATTAAAACCTATTTTCAAACCAATAAAATATTTCCATTTGAAAATTAAACCTCTTTTCAAAATTAAATTTTGTTTTTTTTGTTGGTGATTAATTTTTTTTTCAAACCAAAAACAATATTTTCATTGAAGAATTATGTTGATCTCACCCCTCAATTGTTTTTCCTTGATGAAAAATTCACAAATGATGCCATGGTATCTCAGATTGATTGACATGTCGTCATATGCTTGCATTGAATTATTGTTGCCTATTATGCTTCAGAGTTTACAGGGTTGGATTGGTATTCAGTTTGGTTCATTTACAAGATCTTGATATATTGGACTGAAAGTGTTGATAAGGCATCATACAGGTTATTCAGGTTGATCATTTTCATATTAATCATATTTCAAATGGTCATTGGTTTCCGGACATGTAGTTTGTTTTAGATATAAAGGTGGCATTGTTACCATTACAAGTCTCTGGTTTTGACAGTCTCATTGTGATCAATCACTTCATAAAGTGATTTGGTATTGAGCAACATTATTATTGTTTGAAATTTGATGACAATATCTTGACAAATGGCTTCAGTTTTAGGATGATTCTTTCTTACTACTACCCCAGGTAATTTTTATGGCTCGAAGGAAACATTGGTTTGGACATTATGGTATCTACTATTACCTCTCTTAAAGACATAAAGGAGTCAGTTTTGAAAATTAAGTAAACCCTATCGAGTTTCCTTAAGAATTTTATCACATTGCATTGGTATTTGATATGGTTAAAAGGTTCATGGTTTATAGTTGATATCCATTGGCACTTGGTATTTTTTCACACAATTTGGCTCATTAAGTACTCATTGCATTACAAGCAATTACCTTGTTTGAAAATATTTGATTTCGGGCTGCTAGTATTTCATTATGTTACCTTGGTATATATACGTGAAGGTCTTCATGGTTGATATGTCCTATGCTAAGGAAATGGAAATTCATTTCTTTTACACCTTTAAGGTGTCGGTCTCTAAAGGGATATGAGAAAATTATTAATCAAGCATTCAGGCACTATAGTTTAAAAGCCTTTTGAGGATAAATCTTGGGGAAGGTACTATTTTGAAGCTTAAAGGTGTTGATCACATTAAAAATGTGATGTTGCTTTTATCTGTGGTAAATATCACCCTATCGGCCTCTTTACATTTACCTTGAGCACATATTTTATTTTGATCATTAATCTCATGGCTATTGATTATTAGGAAGTATTGTTTTACTATCGACCACTTTATCAAAACACATGACTTTGACTACGTTGGTAAAAGGCATTCGATCTTGTGAAGAGGGCATCTCTAATCAACATGGCAACCATCCTTTATCATTATCTTTGGAGACATCTATTCCTTTTTATTTCGCTGGATGTGTGATGTGGCATTGACAAATTAGGAAGCAATGATCAATGAGAATCATTGTGTCAACATTATGAGTCTTTGACAATGATTTGTTTAATGTTTATTATGATGTTTTCATTCTTATGAGTTACTTCAGACTTCATAAGCTATTATGTTTTGAAAAGGGGATCGAATGTCTTCATTCGATTGATGTTAGGGAAAACATTGGTTATCACTTTTGATAAGGGTTTGAAACCCTAGCCACGCCGCCGCCATGGACATTGAGTCTCAATCGTTACTCTGTCATTTTTTTTTGCTGCATTTAATTTGAAAAATATCTCTTCCTACTATGAGAGCTATAACAAGGTTGGTAAGGAGAGGGCACAAGCATGGAAGAAGATTCAAAGGTTTCCCCAGTTAGGTTCCTATCAAAATCATCTGGTATTTTCATTGTTTAAGTTGCAACATTTTAAGCTCGAACATGTATTATCATTCTTTATTTGAAGGAAGTTTTCAAGTTAAAAATGAAAAGGAAGTTACAGTTTTCTTAATTCAAAATAGAAAATGCATAAGTAGATGCTTGCTTATATTTTTCAGAATGGCATCGGTTACATCTTTTCTCATTATGGGTATTCTGAAAGAGCTGATTATGTTTGGTATTGGGTTTATGATGTGGGAAATCAGTTACAAAGTCATGGCAGGTTTTAGCAATGATAATCTTGTTTTTATCATTATGGATAAAATGTTATGTGAAGGATATAGTTGCTTCTTTGTTTTTTATCCACCTGTCATTAAATTTGCAGGTTCTCTTGTAATCAGATTCATAAGGGTATTATTATTCTTGCAAAACACTTTGAAAAAGAAAAGTGATATTTTTGGTGCATACGTTATTGTATTCTGGTATTCCCGAAACAAGTGATTTGATTGGTGCAGATTTTGTTGAGTTCAGGGTTTTGAGGTCAAAACGGTCATGACATTGCACTCTATTGTAACTGAAACCTTCGGTGAAGACAAAATGGAATTTGTGTATATTTTATTGACATATATATACAGTATTTCATTACTGTAAGATTGGGATGTTATTGTTGAGATTGTAACTTGTTGCTGTATCAAAAAGAAAAAGTTGAAAAAGCTAAAAAAGCTCTGTAATACAAATAGATAATATGATGCAGAGAAAATGTTTTTACTTAGTTTATTTAATATTTTATGGATTCATTTTTTGAATCTTTAGGGTATTAGATAGATTAAGGATGTGGGTTTCTATGAGCTTATCTAGAAAACAGAGAGATCCTTTATGTTATTGTAATTCTGTAAACTGAAAAGGGTTGGTGCTCCTTGAGATTGGTGTCTCTAAATGAGGGGTTGGTTCTCCTTGAGTTGGTGCTCATAAATTATCCTGTAAGGCATTGTATACGGTGATTTGAAAATACAAGCCAATACGACAACAATTTAGGAGTGGTTTTTCTACCCCAGGAAGGTTTTCCACTCGAAAAATCTTGTGTCTCATTGTTCATTTGTGGTTTCACTGCTTTACTGTGAGAATGCTTTATTATGCATTGTTTTACTGTCATACTTCTCATTTTAGTTATAAATGGCTGCGTTCAATTTATGGATGATTTAATCATTGAAATAGTGAGAGCATAATTCAGTTTTGTTTCATTTTCTGAAAAATTGTTAAATTGGTTCATGACACTAATTCACTGCCCCCTCTCAGTGTCCTTTTCACTCCAACAAATTAAACCTATTTTCAAATGAATAAAAAAAACATTAGCGAATTAAATATAATCTCAAACTAATAAAAGGATTCAGTGGCGAAATAAACTGGTATGCCAATAAAGAATCATAGCGTGGTTGGCGAAAATATCAAATGCTACAATTACATATTGTTCTATTCTAGGAATTTTTTTTTGCACATTCAAATTCCTTCATAAAGTTTCTAGAATGGGGACAAGTGTCAACATATTTATTATGTCTGAAGCTAGATGTCAGCGCAAATTAATATAACCCACGACTGTTCGATGATTTTTTGATGGATGACTGTAGTTGCATTCCAGAAGAAAATCTCTCAAGCACTGGACTTGCGAATTGAAACCTCTGAAATAACATTCGAACCGTTAGATGCAGACATGTGGAAAGATCATAGCCGACCGTTCCTTAAGGAACTTCATACCGCTCATCGCAATAATGAAAATAAATAAATAAACTTTTCTATGATGGTACAATATAAAGGAGAAATTCATGTTCATCGTGCTTTGCTGAAGTAAAGCCAAAGAACAAAATATCTTCAATAGTAAGCGATATGAAAGGAAACAATCATATCACTCATCGCGGAAATGAGACATGGAGAGCAAACACCTTCTGCGATGCATGATACAAGAGAAAATCAAGGCTCATTGCTCATCACGATAATGAACTCGATGGGTTGAAGGATTTTGGTGATGAGTGATACAAGAACTTAAGTGGCAGAAATATGCACATGCATAAAGTTTGTATTAAAAGAGGGACCGCCTAGGAAGAACGTAGGACCATGGCTTAAAAACTTAAGAACATTTTTCACAAAGGATGTAAACGCCAAACAAGGCCGAATTATCAACCTTATAAAATAATAAAATAATAACCCACACATTTATTATGTCTAAAGCGAGATGTCAACGCAAATAAATATAACCCATGACCATTTGATAAATTTTTTATGGATGATTATAGTTGCATTCCGAAAGAAAATGTCTGAATCTCTAGACTTTCTAAATTCAAACCTTTGGAATAACACTAGAATCGTTAGATTTCCAAAAATCAATGGTTGACATTTTATTATTTTTTAAATGATTTAAAGTCATGACTCAATTTTTTCGAAATAATATTGTCACGTCATGTTGTGAATTAAATGTTAAGTGTTGAGTATTTGATGTCATTGTCTTCATTCTAACTTCTATATATACTTCACCAACTTGATGTTCTTCATATCATTATTAATATATTTGGCTTTGATTTCTTTCTTCTCTAGTCTCAATTTAACTGTGATATGGAGTCTTCATGGCGTGTCATGCTACCCAATTTTTTTTGGGATAAAATAAGTGATGATGCATACGATAGATGAAAGTTGGGTATGGTTTTTACAATTCCTTGTGTGCAGGTTGAGGATGCTATAAGAATAATTGTGGGTTGGGAATGGCTTCAGAACAACCCCCGTGTTCTCTATTTTGAGGTAGCTTTGGCTTTCTTGTCCAACTGCATGGACATTTTTCTCGATAAATATTTGGTGAAGATGTTGGAAATATGTTATTTGCTACCTTTCATTTACTCTATTTCTTCATTGGAGTTGGCACTAGAGAATTACAATTTTGAAAGTGGGTTAGTGCCTGCTAGTGGAATCTTCTGAAAAGTGGAATTGCATGCTTCTATAGTTCAGGCTCTTGCCCTGGTTAATATGAGATGTGGTCTATTGTGTGATACAAAAAATGAATCATTAAAGAGTCTGGAGTTTTGGAAGAAGGTTTTGGGTGATTCACTTTTCTTCTTTGCCATTACTTTGTTAAATTCGATTCACCTTCTACTCAAACACTCAATTGATGGCCTCAGCTATTGTTAATTTTTTTCTTAGCAATGAATTGTGTGATGTGTCATGTGTCTATATTTGATTGTACAACGTAACAGTTCTTGTAATATGTATTTTGTGACTACTTTTTGTCACAATTAGTGGATTTTTGGCCAGGTTGGCTATGTAGTATGTGTTGAATATTTGGAATACCGAGAGGGGGGGTGAATCAATATTCGGTTGACCAAATTAATTAGTAACCATCCAATTATCAATCTACATTTAACAACAAAGGTGAACCAAAAAATAAAGGAGATCAGAAAAAATTGACACCAATATTTTTACGTGGAAAATGTAGAATGGGAAAAACCACAATGAGGATTAGCTCACAATATATTATAACCAGTTATAAGATATTATAGGCCCCACTGCCAAGACTCATTGTCCTTAGAAAGGCTCACAACCTGAATACAAAAGGGTGGCTGAATGCCAAGGTACAAAATATGTGGCTCACTGCCAAGAATGAATTGTAGAAGTGCACCTACATAGTGTTGAATGCAGTTCCAATTAAGCTCTAGAATTTTTCTCTGGTTGTCAGTACATAAAACACTATTAGTAGCTTCACATTATTACCCTTGTCATATAGCTTGCATATCTTCTTCACACCTTTCATCGTTTAGGCCATCATAGATATATGTAGATATAGCTTCCACTATTAATTAGGTCGGCCTAATTAAGGGAATACATAAAATACAAAAGATCTTGTCGGCTTAGTACAAAATTTCCAAAACGTGTTGTCCAAAATTTAGGTCAGCCTAGACCTAAAGAAAAACACACACATAAGATACACTTTGTCGCCCAAAAGAATATCGAAGTCCTATCATCAGGATAGAACAACTAGATCACAAAAATATGTTGAGAACACATGTATACCTGTAGCCGACACACCTGATTAACATATCAAAGACTCATTGAATTTCCTCTTACTGTGAAGACTTTCAGATCAAGATACATATTTCATAAATAGTTACCAACCAATGTTGGCATCAATGACAACCCAAACAGAGGGAAATTTCTTCATTCTTCCAACAATCTCCCCCTTTGTCATTGATGGCAGCATGTGCCAAAAATGAGATTTGCCTCAAAACAAAACATATGCACAACTTCACCTAACATATGTACAAAAAAAACTATTTTATCTTTCTCTTTTCTTCTCCCCCTTTCAAATTAAGGACAAAGGAAAAGAAACAAAGTCAAATTTAGGAATTGGGGGCACCTTGTAATTCTTTAAGAATTACCTCCCAAGCAGGCTTTCCATCATCCCAAACACATTTTACCTTGGAAAGAGTTTTATGCAGAGATTCTATTTCGACCAGGCATACTTCTCCTTCCAGAGTGGATGGGGCAACATTCATTTTCTCAAGTTTTTCAACCTCCATCAGAGCATGTGATATAGCAATATATCTAGACATTACCAAATTACCAAGCTGGGCATACCACCTCATACCATCTTCCTTCTGCCTCTATAGGATGAAGAACTTATTTTGTATATCTGCAATAGAAACCCACTTGACATAGTTTCTATCACATGAAATCTTATAATCTCTGGAGGTACTAGCAAGTTGAGACTCAATTGAGTCGATTAGATCCTTGATACCTTGAGTGGATTTTGACCATTTCATGCAGTAAACAAATAGTAGATGGGATTTATCATCACAATCTTTTACCTCTTTCAGAGTTCCCAGAGCTTTGTCACGTGCAATAGTAGACTTATCTTGCAAAAACAATAACCTTTTCTCAAGAAAGTTCAACTCTACTTCTGTTGTGGTCTATATATTAATAGTGGATGTGTATTCTTTAACAGAATCAACAATACGCCTCAAATTATCAATCAAAGCTAAAGAGTTGTCAGGATTAGTATCGGGGGCTATCTCTTGTAGAGATTTGATAGCTTCATTTATCAGCTCATTGCATTTTTGATACGACTCTGAAGCCTCCTATGTGACATAGTTGATGAAAGTGTTACATATTTCATTCTATCACTAGGTGTGATTTTAGTCAAATCCACAAAACCTAGGTGAGATTGCAGTTTGACTAGCTGAGGTGGAAGTGCAGGTTGGATTATAGCTTGTCTTGAAAGAAGACCTTTAAGAGTACTTCCAGATGATTCTCTGGATTGCATTGATGATTCAGGGCCTTTGAGAGTTTCACCTTCAGATGGAGAAAATTCCTTATCTTCTTCTTCCTTTTCTTTTTCATTTCCATCACCTAACAAATTTATGTTTTCTTTCTTTCTTCTATCTTCATCGTCCTTATATTTATCATTTTCTTTGTCTTTATTCCCTTTATTTGTATCTTTGTTTTCTTCTTCTCTATTCCCAGAGGATTCACGATGTTCTTCTCTATTTTCACCAGATTGATCCTTATGATGATCTTCAAACCTCTTACTGGTAGTTTCATTTGTGTCCGTTTGAGGGGCAGGGATCTCCGGAGCACCGAGTGTCTCATCAACCTTTTCTAAGACAAGATTGTCCAGTACTTCTACAAATGTAGCAGGTTCCTAAGTCTAAGCAGTGTGAGATGAAGAATTGGTTCTTGTCCCATAGCTCCTTGATATTTTCCTAATTACATCATGAGTTTCTTTCCTTAATTTTTCAACATACTCTTCTTCCTTAGTCATTAACATGTTTAATCTTTGCTTGAATCTGAACATTGTAGAACATTCTTTCAATATATTTGCGGCTTCTATCTTTGACTGAGTGGAACTAATAGATTTTACAAATTCTCTTCTCATATTATCTTCAACTTTCAATGCTTCCTTCCTTCTAAGTACTAACTCTTTCCACATATTTTCAGCGAATTTTGATTGTATGGTATCCATGTTTATGTTATCAATAACAATGTACTGAGAAAAGGCATTTAAGATGGTTTCTTTTCCTTCATCGACAACCTCATCATATAACTCAACAATGGTCATGAGTTCATTATCAATCAAATGATTTACTAAAGTTCTGAGAACTAAGGGTGGATGATTTCTTATCAGAGGAGAGTCGGGCATGGTCTCCACATGGTCAGTTGAGCCTTCTTCATTCTTATTTGTATGCACATGAATACGGTAGGTATCTTCCTCTATTTGTGTCTCCTCATCAGTGGATATCTCTACATTGATTTTGACTCCTTCACCAGAGGTACTACCTCTTCTATTTCTTTTCAGCCAATGCTCCTCTTCAAGACCAAACTCAATTTCTTCTTCAACTGCATAACTCAAATTCCTTTTCTTGTAAGTCTTTTCTTTTACTCTTCTTTTTCCTCCTGAAGCGATAGATGTTGAACAAAAAATATGTTCTTTTTCTTGGTTGCCTTGGTACTTGGACTAGTAGGATTAGCAACATCAACAGACACAAGGATACTTTGTTCTTTTCTTTTCCCTTTCACATCTTTAGCTGTACTAGGTGCGACAAAGAGGGAAATAGGTGCTGGTGTAGCAACAAAAGATAGCCTTTCTGATTTTTTGGGTTCGGTGGGTAGATCCGTAGATTTAACTTTCCTTTTGTCAAGGACCTCCTTCAATAGTTCTATTTCATCCCTAGTGTATGCTATGTCTTGGAAGAAAGCTTCAAATTTCTTTCTTCATTTAGCTGCAAAGGCTTCTAAGTGAATTTTAGTAGATTACTCCTCATATGTACCTAATCTAGGTAGAGAGGGGTGCTTAGGACTAGCCAACATAATCTCAATGTATCCTTCTACTAGATTCTCTTCAATTTCATACCCCAGTGGTTCAATCCAACGAATTTTGGGTTGTATTGCCTCAATGATGCATTCATCGGTAGACACAAGAAATGTTATCTCCTTTTCATAATTTTTCACCAAACTTCTTGGAATCTTTCCTCTTTCTTGCATTTCATTCTAAAAGACTGCAAAGAAGGCAGTTAGGGAATTTTTATGTACCCTAAAGTCTCTTAGATTGCACAAATAATCACTGATCTAATGAGCAATCGGTTTGGTATTATCCCATATTTTATTCTTTCTTCCAGGTAGTTCCCTTAGAAAATAAAATAACATGCAAACAATAAGAGTGAAAAATTTAAAGACATGTCTCTTCGCCTTTGTCATACTCAAATTTTCCATGAGTTGCAGTCTCATCAGCTCACAAAGATCAAAATCCTTTCCATTCACAACCATTTCATAAGCTGTGTGAATTGTTGTGGCCGATACAAAGTTCGCTCTATTTGTGTTGTAGACTTTTTTCCCAATCATAATGGCAACATACTTGATGACAAGGTTTGTAATAGATTTCATGTTTAGGGCTCTTCCATCAAACTTGGCACTAGTTAACCTTGTGACCTCATCATTTTTTACTACTTTTAGGAATGGAATGACACTAGTGTCTCAAAGACCAGTAACTGCACAAATTTCCTCCTTATTGATAATACCTATTTTATTTACCCACACAAGATTGTTGTGAACCCTACTCAGAACCATCCTGACAAATTTTGCATCACTTTCATTGGAAAAGTTCAAAAACCAGTTCCAAACACTCAACTTCATTCGAACAAGGTTTTCATACTTCGTCTTAAGTAATAAATCATCAGTCATCTCATTTTCCCACAAATCCTTCAGCTCCTGGTGATTGAATTCTTTGAGCTTCCCGCAAATATATAGTCTTGGGTCTACAATGGGTAGTACATTACTCAGAATGTGCAAGAACGCACCCATTGGATCATTTTCATACACCTTCCATGAACATCTTCTGAACTTTGGTTGGGGCCTCTCAACAATTTCCACACCAGTGGGAGTGGCCATATTTCTCAAAATAAACTTAAATGAAAATGATTCTTCGATTTGAAAAACATGGAATTTAGATGACAAAGAATACCTTTTAGCCTGAGAACTAGGGTTTTAAGGTATGATAATTTGAGTCACTTCTTTCTTGCTTCATCTTGCACCACTTCTCCCAATTTTGTTTAAATGTTCTTTTCCTTAACTTGGTAGCTTGTTTTATTATTTATCTTTTTGCTCTAATTTTGTATTTATTAATTTTTTGATTTAAAGTTGTTAACCACTTTGTTACATACCCTGTAGACCAAGAAAAGAGCTCCATCTTGATTTGCATGATTTCTACTTGAATTTTATTCAACACCATCAAAATAGAGATTCATATCACTTGTTTTTGTGTCATCACAAGACACCTCATAAATAAAGGGCTTGATAGATTTTTATGTGTCTGCTCCCGCTGAAGCCATTACTGGTGTTAGTTAATAGAAGAGATATCTGCACCGGATGCAGCTATAGGATCATTTTTTTATCCTTATCCTCAGGTTCTTCCTTCTTTCTCCAAATTGTTTCCAGTTCTTTCCTGACTTCTTTAGGATTTACCTTGCTCATAGGCTTGTTCTTTTGATCCGAATTCGGTTTCTTCCCAATTTTTCTCTTACAAAAGTTTGAGATATGTCCTAGTTTGCTGCAAGAGTGGCATACAACATATCTTTGATCAAAAGGTTTGTGTTCATTCTTATCCTGCACTGATTAACCTTGTGTCTAAAAATATTTCATATATAATAGTAGCCTTGAAAGGAGTGAATTCTTCTACTGGTATTAAACTTGTTCATCATTATCTGACTTCTACATTTGATAGATTTATGTCCAAACTTGTTGCAAACATAACAATGTCCACCATGGAATCCAACATTCTAACTTATTCTATTCTGGTTCATCATACTTCTACATTTTGTTGCTTTATGTCTGAATTTATTGCATGAGTAACAAAAGCCATTACAATATGGGCACCTTTAAGAATTAGGCTGTCAGATGGGAATCCTTCCGGTATTGATTCTTTGGTCCTTGCTTTGATAAGCATTTCTTTGGGGTTTCCTTTGATTTTCCACTTTGTTGTAGTTCGGTTTGGTTTTTGAGCTATTCCCTTATTCGAGTCCTAAACCACCTTTATCCTTTGCAGGCTTCTAAGATGAAATTAATTCATCAAGCATTGTAGAACTTGTCTTGAATCTTTCTTCATGTATTTTTTCTTTTTCCAGATCAGCCCTTAAGGTTACTACTTCTTGTTCAAGCTTCATGCATTCATTAGTTTTAGTCTGGATCTCAACTTTTTGACATTCCTTAATTCGCTTTATTTCTTCTATTTCTATTTTTAGTCTAGTAATATCCTCATTGGCCTTCTTTAGCTGATCACTAACTTCTCTATGTCTATCTTTGAATGTTTTGATCTGTTCTCTTAGCTTTCTGATACACTCATTTGCTTCCTTCAAATTTCCTTTCAAAATTTCTTTCTCATCCTCACTTTTGTTCAATTCCTCGATGGAAGCATTGATCTCTTTAGATACAAAATTTTCTTCCAGAGGACAAGAATGATAATTTCTAGCCATGTCATGTATTCAATTTTCAAGACCTTCCTCAAGCTGTAGGACTTCTTCTGAGGAACCAAGCTCTAATACAAATTATTGAATATTTGAAATACTGAGAGGGGGGTGAATCAATATTCGTCTAACCAAATTAATTAGTAACCATCCAATTATCTTTCTACATTTAACAACAAAGCTGAACCAAAACATAAAGGAGATCATAACACATTGACACCAAGATTTTTTACGTGGAAAACCCAGAATGGGAAAAACCATGATAAGGATTAGCTCACAATATAATATAACCGGTTATAAGATATTATAGGGCTCACTGCCAGGATTCACTATCCTTAGAAAGGCTCATAGCCTGAATACAAAACGATGTCTTAATGCCAAGGTACAAAAGATGTGGCTCACTACCAAGAATGAACTGTAGAACTGCACCTACATAGTGCTGAATGGAGTTTTGGTTAAGCTCTAGAATTTTGCTCTGGTTGTTGGTACATAAAACACTATCAATAGCTTCACATTATTACCCTTGTCACATAGCTTGCATATCTTCTTCACACCTTTCATCGCTTAGGCCATCATAGATATATGCAGAAATAACTTCCACTATTAATTAGGTCGACCTAATTAAGGGAATACATAGAATACAAAAGATCTTGTCAGCTTAGTACAAAATTTCAAAAACATGTCTAAAAGTTAGGTTAGCCTGAACCTAAAGAAAAACACACAGAAGATACACCTTGTTGGCCAAAAGAATACCGAATTCCTGTCATTAGGGTAGACCAACCAGATCACAAAAATATACTGAGAACACATGTATACCTCTAGCTGACACACCTAATTAACATATCAAAGGCTCATTAAATTTCCTCTTACTACGAAGACTTCTGGATCAAGATAAAAATTTCATAAATAGTTACCAACCATTGGCATCAATGACAACCAAAAATGAGGGAACCTTCTTCATTCTTCCAACAGTATGTACTTCATTTTTAGCTACTTAAATTAAAATACTTTTCATGGCTCCATTCTTGTAAATCCTTTTTGCTTTATTCAATATAAAAATGTGGCTTTTAAAACTAATAGTAATTATCAACATATAGTTTTGATCATAAGTGAGCGAAATTTATTATGAATTATTAGTGGACATTGATAATGATTAAGGTAAAACAAGCCATTTTGATTTAATTATCTCTTTTCAATGCCTCAAAGTCCATCTGAAGTGATTGATTGGATAGCTTGGTATTGAAACTACATGACGTAGTATAGATGATGATGCCATTAATCCAATGATCAATTGAAACAAGATTTGTAATAATTTTATATTATTTGAGTGGCAATTTTGATAGCTTGTCAGCTTGAGCTATAGTGTGCATATAGCCATATGTCAATCAAATTAAACATTTTAATTATAAATATAAGGCTTAAGTTACAGGAATCGATTAAGTTGGTTTTTGGGTTTGCATGATTATCAATATACCCAACCTCAACATGAGTGAAGACTCACAAGTAAACATGGATCAGGCTAGTAGTGGCACTGGTAGCCCATAAATAGGGATAGTGTGCACAACTGAAATCATTCGTTGAAGGCTAAAGGCTTTACTATTGAGTGCAATGTTCTGAATTGTCATAAGGGTTTTCATTTTGTAAGGTTAATAAGGAAGAAGATGATGTGGTATTATTGGGCATACTCTAAATTCTCCTGCCTCTAGTTATGTAGTTACAAATTAAAAGACCAATTTCCTTTAAGTTCAGAATGGGTGGAATTGGAAAGAAGTTGATTTGGTTTACCTGACTTATGAGACAGGTTTTGAACCAAGATGAGGAGCTTTGATGGCTCGATAAGTGCTATCCCAGTGCATGGAAGGTGAGTGCAAAATATGGGACAATATTTACTACCCCATCATCTTCTACTTGACTCTAGTTCTCAAAAAAAGAGTACATTTTATATCTTTAAAACTCCCATTTCTCCAGTATGGTTGGCCTGGCAAGCCCTATGCATTTATTTTTAGAGCCACATTCGTATTACGTTGTCACCAACAAAAGATTGGAATCAATTTGTAATCCATTGTCACGAGCAATAATTTGGAATCAATTGTGTCTATGTAAAGTGGCATATGTCATTTATACAAAATAGGGTTACAGGAGCTTGCATGCTCTACTCATCTTTAAAAGTATATGTAATAATGTAGCATTGTAATTTAGTTTTAATAAAATAAAGGGTTGTATTATTATTTGTTATTAATTTACAGTAAAGAATTATTTTCTGAGTTCAGTGTCTATGAGTCTATTCAAATTATTTTTTTTCTTTTGAGAAATTAAGTATTATCTATTTATGAAATATTTGCATGTAGATTTAAAACATAAAGCAATACAAATGAAAAAAGAAAGTTGTCATCAAATTGACAAAAAACATTATAAACACTAAAAGTTGTCACTCTTTCTAGGTTTTACCAATATGTTATTGATTTCTAATTATTCATTTTATTAAGTACTTTGCAACGTTAAGTTGCCGAGCCCTTGGCCTTGATGTCAATCCTAGCACACTAAATTTAAAACAACTTTAAAACTCATGTTTATTGTTTATATCATAAATTACTCAACCGTTCGATGAACATTTGATGGATGTTTGTAGTTGCATTTCAAAATGAAATGCATAGAGTGCTATTCTTGTGAACTCAAACCTCTAGAATCACCCTATAATCGGTAGATTTACAAAGATCAACAGTTGAGAATTTGTTTGAGAATTTATTTCTAAGTGTCATTACGAAAATGTAATGTACTAATTGTGTATTCTGGTGGCAACACATTGACGTTTCATTCACTTTAATAGTGAAAAAAAACACTAATAAGTAAACTTTCTACGGCTAAGTGCTAAGTGATTTTATTTTTAAGTGAGAGGGTCAGCACACAGAGAGATTTCAGATTGCTCATTGCAGTGCACCAGGGAGATTCTGGGTTCCACATCCAACAAATCCAGTCCATGCCTGTTAGTATTACTCTTTTAAAGAATCAAAATCTGGGTAAGTGAAAGAAAAAATTCCTACGGCTATGTTTCAACTTTCATCATTTCTTAAAATCTTATTTTTTCAAACTTTGAAGTTTTGGTTTAAGGTTGAAAGACTTAAGAATTAAGAAAAATTGAAGACTAAGAGGGAATTCACAATTTCACATTGTATAAGCATTTCTACCACTAGTACCACTAGAGCAAAATCAGATATAAAAATACATTATGTTGGATTGCTTAAAATCCCAGGTTTCACTGATGAATACCATGATATTTATGATCCTGAAATCTATGGTAGGCATACCTCAAAACTTAGATTTTCATCTGAGAATAAGGATTCAAATCAAATGCACGTTAATAGTTACAGTGCACTGTGGGTAACTAGATTAGGGCGCATGATGTTACATGAGGTTTTCCCTTACCTATAATTTATCATGGTATATGCCCAAAATTATGATGATAACAAAAGAGAAATTGTTAATAAAGATAACAAAGAAGAATTGTTATCCATTGATGCAAAAGAACTTGGAAAAGTGTTGGGGTTTACAACTGAAGAATTTGGAAACGTCCACATTGACCTAGAAAAGCTTGCTAGTGATTATAAAGCAGTGGATGAAAGGGAGAAAAAATATTTCATAAATAAAATAGTTCAGGATAACATACAAGTTAGAAAAAAATTGAAAACTAACCATAAGCCTCATGATTTTGATATTTTTAGACCATGGGTTCAAGATACTATTTCCATGCTAGCATTTTTCCTTGGACTGGATAACAATTGGGAAGTGGGTGCAAGCCTCCTTGAAATGGTATATAATATCCATTATGGTGTTCTACATGTCAAATATAAATTTATTGAGCACATTGTATAATCCATCCATAAACAATTTTTAATGATTAAAGGAGGTTCTACCAAGACATTTAGGTTGACAACCTACTTGTGCTATTTTTTTCTATTCAATTTAGTGGAATGTTTCATATCAACAAGCTTCAGATTCAATCCTATAGTAAGGTTGAGGAAAAGAAAATGACTCCAATATATGATTAGACCACTGAGATAAGGATGCATGATTCTCAAAGGAACTACAATAATTTTTTAGACTAATTTTTGGCTCCATTTCATCAAGCAATTACAAATACTCCAATACCTAGATTGCCTATGTCATGTAGAAATTGCATTCAACTAGGAAAAGAAATACAATTGGTTGATTGGTACTTAATGGAAGAATATACTGTGCTAAGATTTTATGGATTAGGAGTAGAGCCATACAAATTTCCAATACATGTGACAAAAAAGGTTTTTGCATTGGAATATGTAAGGAAGATGTAAAGTAATGATGAACTACACTTTGTCAATCAACAGAAGAGGACCTTATTTCCTTCTAAGTTTACCTTTTTCATGTGGAGGGTTCACATTTGAGAGAAAAGCATTTAAGGTGGCTCATGGTCTTTTGATTTTTTTTAAAAATTTTGATGCTGCCTATCACTGGTAGTATGATCTATGTGAAACCATTAAATCAATGATTGTGCCCAATAGGAATGTTGCAAGTAGAATTCAACATCAAAGTAAACCCTTGCTTGAAAACTTGAGAAACAAGGATTCTTGGGATGAGGTCAAAATAGCGATGGAGAAAAGTGCTGTTGAGAAAGGTATTTCTTTTGAGCAATTGTCAGCAAAAATTATGGCACTATACTGAAAGACAATCAAGATGTACATCAATTTTTTAATGAAAAAAGCGATAAATCATCTAGTAGAGTAAAAATTCTAGATTCTCTAGATAAGGAAGTTACAAATAAAAATTGCTCATGATAAAAAATTATTGCCTTTTGGTCTATGAGGAAGGAGCTAGGTGACCCAAGAGCTCTTGCAGACTTTGGAGATACCGAAGAAGATCGTGAGTTTAGCATGTGGAATATAGAGCATCCCAATGATCATGAAGATCAAGAAACTGATGATGAATCTAATGATGGTAGAGAAGAACAAAGCTATGTGAATTTCAAACCTAGTTTAAGTGAGGCCACAAAAGAAGTATATACTTTAGGAGTGGCCATAGCCAAAAAAATGGGTTATGAAGGTGGTTCTTTTGGGTCCCAAGGACAAGAAACTTGGATGGTAACAAATGTAGAGCATAGAAAACCAGTTGATAAATCTAGCCTTGGAGCTAAAAAAATTAGACCAAGGGCATACAAGTACAGCCAAAACAATTCAATTTGTTAGAGCTTCAAATCCACATCCTCATGGTGAGATACAATCACAACTAGGACATGCCCATGGTGGAGAGCCTAGTGCAACTAGTGGCAATGGTATGGGTAGTAATACTAGTAGTGGTCGACATGTGATACAACAACAAATTACACACAAGAGGACAATAAAACAAGATACCACACAAACACCAAGTGATCAAGGCATACGAAAGAGGCAAAGGATTTAGATAGGTCCAAGTCACATACCACTTCCACCACAAAGGAGTTATTTCCAAGCACTCTCCACAACATTAGCAATTGTAAATAATCCTATTCCTTCGCCATTCAAGCATTCCATTATTTCTGCGTCCCCAAGTTTTGATTACATTGAAGAGTTTAAAAACAAATCAGAATTATATAAAAAAGAAAAGAAGCAACTGATGGAAAGTACATGTATTGCAACTTCAGAGCCCACAAAAACCATGGTATTACCCACATTTGACACACATAAATAAATCATGGAGTACACGGTTGTTGTTCCAACATTTGAAATTAAACCAACAAATCAGATGGATCAATCTGAATTCTAGGTGACCAGTTTACAATTGGATTTTTCTAGACTAAAAAATACTAACAAAATTAATGTATCAAAGAAGAAAAATGAATTGGTGTACACATAATTTCTAAAGCAAGATAGAGAGAAAAAATGTTGTAGACTCAAATAGAAAAGTTATAGGGAGACCTAGCAAATGAGAAAGTAAAAAGGAAAGCAGTAGATAGCAAGAGCAATGAATTAGAAAAAAGAATAAAAAAATCCGCCTCTACATCAACAAGCAAAGAGGATAAACAAAATGAGAGAGAAGTGAATGTAAGGAAGCAAAGGTTAGATGAGAGCAACAAGAAATATGATGAAGAAAAATCCACTTCAGAAAAATTAATACAATGCATTGGGAAAGGAAATGCATAGTGGGAACAAGAATTGGAGAAAGAGAGAAAAATAAATGAAAGATTGGAGGCAAAGCTGATGGAAGCAAAAAATGAAATTAATTCTTGTGAAAATAAGTTATCTGCATTTTGTAGAGAAACAATGAGGCATATATGAAACAAAAGATCTGGGATGAAATAATGTAGAGGATTGATCATTTGTTTGACATGTTTCAATTGATTGATGCTATCCGACTACATTATAAGAAGCTCAACAAATATTTAGTGGACAACAAAAATGTGCTAGCATTAGATAAATCTTCAAATCAAGTTCAACAAATAGTCTACAATGATAATGACAATGATTTGAAATAAAGAGGGATTAATAATTGACTTGGTACCTCAATGATGTTGTCATCTATCATTCAAAAGTGTTTGAGAATGCGTGAAACAAAGGAATATGTGCATTTGGCTGCAAACAAGATGAAGAAGCTAGATGAAAAGGTAACAAGCTTCACATAGCTTGGTTTGCCAGAGGCTTTTGACACAAATGATCAAGTCATTAGAAAGGATGATTTCATAAAGAAGATGGAGGGTGCAAGGAAGATTGATTTGGACTAGCTTCCTCAGAACCCAGATGTGGTGAGCTATTTGGATTCCATCAAACCAATGATAACCTTGAATGCAAAACTGAGTTAAGAATTCAAGACAGGTTCCACTTTCAATCATGAATTGTTAAAAAATCTTCAAGTCAAACAATATCAGTTAGAACAAATGACAATTCCACCACCTGAATAGTGGAAGTTGCTAGAAAAGGTGATATAGTGATTTGATATTTGATAATATAAGTTTCCAAGTTCCAACTCAACTTTGTGCAGGGTTTTCTTTGAGAAAGATTTTGCATTGCCACTATGTATTCCTTCATGTGAAAATCAATAAAAAAAATCAAATTCAGTAATGTGTTGATGTTCAATTATCTGTATTATTTATTTTATCATTTGAAGAAAAAGTCTGGTCTCAACTACTAAATACACATTAAAAGATTGTTGATTTTCATTATTGTATATGCTACTATTATTAATATGTTATTAAGCATTAAGTTGAGTGATGAATCACTGGTGGAACCCTCAAAATGTCTTGTTCCACTGATCTAATATGCCTTACTTTGGTGGATTTTGGTTTGAATTACAAAGATAGGGTATAGGATTTTATATTAGGGGTGGGTTTTTACTTAGTATATTTCCCCTTGTCTAAACCCTTGTCTTTTGGTCTAATCCTCCATTGACCTATTATGGTCGGTTCCAAGTTGTCTTAGTTATATCTTATGCCTTTGGGTTCATTCTGTTACCGACCCCTTGTGGTTAGAGTTCCCCATTTACCCATTGCACATGTTTCCTTCATTACTTTGGTCCAAGGATTCAATTATTTTATAAGGTTGATAATTCAACCTTGTTTGGCCTTTACATCATTTGTGTAAAACTTTCTTAATTTTTTAAGACTTGGTCCTACTTTCTTCCTAGGTGGTTCCTCTTTTAAAACAAAATTTATGCATGTGCATATTTTTGCCACTTAAGTTCTTGTATTGCTCATCGCCAAAATCCTTCAACTCATCGGGTTCATTACCACGATGAGTGATGAGCCTTGATTTTCTCTTGTATCACGCATTGCAGAAGGTGTTTGGTCTTTGTTGGCAGAATTTTGCATGTAGCAGCAGTCTTATAGGAAAGTTAGCTATTGGGGGACATAGTGCGCTAGCTAAGTGACCTCCGAGATTTTATCGAAGCCGGCTCTTCACTTAGTGGTTTGAGGAAAAAGATAAGGAGAATAACATGAATGTAAAATTTACACTACAGGTGATGCACCAAAGTCTTAGATGAATTTTACCAGAGCACAGTGCATAATGCAAAGGCCCGAACCATTAAATTGCTATTAATTAAGATAAATTTTCTCAAAAGCACTTGTCATCCAACACCATCCTTCTATATGCATAATGTAATAAAACATAACTTTTCTTTAGCACAGAAGAGTCAAAGAAACATGATTTGTATTTATATTAGCTATGAAAGGTTACAAAAACTGAAGAACAGGCATTCATACAAAAATAAAGACAATAGCACAGGTCAATAGTACCAACGAACAATTGAAAACAAAAAGGCCGAATCTATTTGGCACAGTCCGAAGTCTTTGAATTGAAAGTAACTATTACACAAGGCTTAATCCTCAGTGCTTGAGAGATCTCTTAAAATTCATCAACAACCTAATAAAAGAAAAACCGAGCCCCATATATAGGCCATCCCACCACTTGAAAAATGCATCATGGAAGAGTAGACGACGCGAGGTGATCCTCGACCCAGATGATCCGAGCTGCCACAGTAAACATCCAGCGATCAGCAACACACCAGCAAGGCCACGATACGAAACGGAAAAACATGCAGCAATAGGAGAAGACACGTGACGGTGGGAAGCACAAAAGATCCATCGACATTTCCAAGGTAACCAGTGTAGGAAAAAGAAATGCCATGTGTCACCCAGACGAAGCTCGACGGAAAGTAGCAAGAACGCCCAGCAGAAAGCCGCGAGAGGGAACCACGTGGAGAGCTCCGAGCAAAAACGAAGAACGAGGCGAAAAGCAGAGGACGAGGTGAGTCCGACTCAAAAAAACAGCCAGCACGAGCCACGCAGCACGCAAACGGAGACTGTCGAAAAGCGAAACGAAGCTAAAGAAAAAAGCTTCGTGAGGCAGCCACGTGGCGAGCTCCGAAGACAGTGATCATTCAAAATTAAGGCGTAGCCGCAAAGGAAAAGAAAACGGCCAAGGCATAGGTAGTTTTTATTGAACAGTTTGGCGACTAATAGGGGCTTTTCGCTTTGTAGAAAGGAGAACCCCAAAAACCTTTGGCTCTGTAACACAATACTCACAACCTTGCAAGGGTGGCCTGCCGATTGGTCCATACTTCATCTGTTGGTGCAGAGAGAGTTCGCAGGTGCTCATGAGCCAGTTTGAGATCGATGATTGCTTTGAAGGGCAATCCGCCAGATACTTTTGTTTCCAATTCCAATTGGAAGAAAAGTTGTGCTAGTTGATGTATGATCACTTTGATCTCGTCAGCAGTTGGGGATTGATAAAATGTGTGGAAGACGGAAAGGTCCTGCTTCTTCTCTTCAATCATTTCAATAATATGCTCCACTCCTGCTATTGCTTGGTCTGTAATGAAAGGCGAGGGGAGGCCTCTTTGAGTCAAACGGGAAAACTTTGCCCGCATGTTGCTTGTGACCTGGTTCAACTGAGCTCTGCAATCTACCACTTGTTGAATGACCTCATGCATGGAAATGAGGCTACTTGCGCCCAAAGCTACCGTCGTTCGGTCGTTGATGCCCACGCTATTCAATGCTTCATCTGAAGCAGTATACAACTTACCCAATAATATCCTAGCCTCGGGAACCTTGTCAGAAGTTAACTCTTGAACCTGTTGTATTGATTCACTCACCATTTCACAGAGGCTAGCTGCTTGCGCCATAAACTTTAAAGTGGGCTGCAGGGTAAGGCATAAAGCCTTTACCTTATCCCAGTATGATGCGTGCAGCCCCTTGGCAATTTTCAAGGAACTCATCCGAGGCGCAATGGGTTGGGTTCTCAGGGTAGCCAACTCTGCTTCTTTGCTGCTTAAACCTGCCACTGCTTCCACCAAGCTTTTATCCAATGCAGACATCTGCTCCTTTAGGGCAAGAACTTCCTTTTCCCTCTTTGCCAAGGCCGATTCAGCCTACTTAGCCTTTTGAACCTCCAACTCCAGGTTGGAATTCACTTTAATAATCTCGACAGTTGTATTTTGCCGGAGCTCCCTCATGCCTTAAATTAGCAGGTCAGACTCAGCGCGAAGCTCTTTTTCCTTTGCCTAGAACTTTTCTTCACTTGCTCGGAGTAGTTCAACTTGCTTCTCAAGAGTCAGAATAACCTCTTCGCCCAAATTTTGTAACTCGTTGATTTTATTTTTGAAGGTAGCCCTTTCCTTCTCCAAGCGACCTATTTCATTCTCTTGGGCTTTGAATTTGTTCACCCAGATGTCAACCTTCTTTTTCAGCTCCACAATTTGATCATCTTTCTTCTTGTCCTACCGACTGAGCTTGAGGAAATCAGTAGTCACTATTTTTTAAGTCTCCTCCATCAACTCAACTTTATCTTGCGGTCGGGCCTGCTGCAAGTCCAACCCGACAACATTCACAGAATAGTCATTTGGCTGCATCTCGCTTACTACCCTGATCACATTAGGGGTGATCTTCGTGAACATCAAGGAGTTCTAGGCTTCATTGAAAATAGTTTGCAAGTGGGGCTCCGCCTGCGTGGTCCCATCCTTCACTCTTCGGTTGCTGATCTGGTTGGCACGGGCATTTTTATTTGCATTGACCTACGAGAAATATTCTTGGGCCGGGATACCCAATCCACCAGCAAAAAGATACTCTTGAGGGACAGCTAGCGAGAAAGATAGTGTAGCTAATGCATTAGAGGTTTTGCTGGGTCGGATTATAATAGCCGAGGAGAAAGGCAGGATGAATTGGCCACTCGGAGGGGATGAAAATGAAGTGACGGAGTAGGGAAAAACTGGAGACGCACCAACCGCAGGGCTGGGCCTTGGGGATAAAAATTATTGATCCACGAGCTCGGTACTGACACCAAATTGTGTTTCGGACAAAGTAGTAAAAGCGGAGGACACAGGAGGGAAAATGGGAGGAGCAAGACTAGAATGACCGACAAATCTAGGAGTGGAGATGACTTGCGTGGATGAGATGGCAGGGGCAGACTGCGGTGGGACCAAAGACATAGAGGAGAGAGAAGAGGGAGGAAAGCTTACCTGATGTTCTGGTGGAGCCGCAGATGTCTCGACCGCTTCCGTTGCTGGTTGCTCTTCCTCCACACCGGCCTTTTTGGTATGTTTTCGCTTCTCCCTCGGGACATCATCGAGGTCAAGAATGAACTGAATCTTACTACTAGTGGTCCTTGTCCACTTTCATTTTGGCTTAGAAGAGGCAGTTGGAATGGATGCCAGTGCGCATGGCTCTTCCTCCTGCACAGACTACTTACCAGTGTTTCTTTCAAGCACTGGATTCTTAGCAACGACGGGGGGAATCTGAGTTACTTCCTCCTTAGATTCCGCAGTAGCCTCCTCTTTTCTATATTGCTGCATGGATATTGAATGGTTCAGAGAATACTCAACATCTGGATGCTGAATCTCCCAAATGTCATCAAACTTCTCATCGAGGGTGACTTCATTGTATAACTTGCTAGATGCTAGAATCTCCTGCCGGTATATCCAAAAAGTTTGCATCTTATCATGTTCCCAATTGAGCTTCTTTAATTGAGTGACCAAAGGGGGGCTGATTGCGAGCTTTGGGTTGACCCTCCGCATGATGTGATAAAAATTCAGTCAGGGTGGTCGACCATCCACTGTACGCATATATTTGAGGCTTACATATCTACTTAGGTTTCCTTCCTCAGGATTCCTTCGAAGGTCCCAGAATGGCCGAGGTGAGTGCGTAATCTTGATGCCAATGTCCAACAGATTATTGTCAGGGTTGTAATTCCAGGAATCATCTATCAGTACCAGCCCGAGACGACCCAATTTTGAAAGTAGAGTCACTGAGGTATCAAGCTGCGGGGTCCTCTTCTTTGCCAGTGACACTGAACCAAACATGATTGACAATAGTAAATAGGAGGTCTGGTGTTTTCCTCCCCAATAATCATCATCAAGGGTACATAGTTGTCTCATTGCCTCCAGGGCCAGCACTTTGTCGGAGAGGAAACGGGGAAGCCGAAAAGGCTCTCGGACGAAACCCGACAAACGGAGCATAGTGAAATCCATGCCGAAGAACCATTCATAGGGTGGTACTAACTTCCCAAGCCAGGACCTCTGGCGGGGTGAAATGCGTTTGGTCATATTTATACCACCTTTACCCAAAGCCCTCATAGTCGGGGCTATGAACGCATCTGAGAACGCGTAATAATCAAAGGTTTTTGACATGACAGGAGTCCATGTCGAAACCAGCTTCCTCAAGCCATTCTCATAAAAAAATAGACAGGGGCAAAGACGTTGAAAAGTAATCCAAATTTTGATGTAAAATTAAATAGGCCAGGAAAGACGAATACCTGAACCTAGAACCAACCCCAAATTTTTTTAATTGCAGTCGAATGCCATCACTAATAATCTTTGCAAAATCAAAAAGCGGACCCTCGCGATTTTTCCTTAACATAAAGTAGAGGGACATTTGAAATTGATGGACCTCTGTGTTGGAGTCCAAACCGCACACCATTACCAGCATAGAAATGGTAGATTGTACCGCACCTCTCAGAGCTTTCAAACCGAAAGGGAATTTAGGTAGGGCTGAACTGCTCGGATATTGAAGCTCGGAGTGATAAAATTGTGGCCCCAATTGGAACTCTCCCCACTTTTTCTGCATTCTTTCCATGTCGAAATCTTCAACCTCCTTACCCAAAGGAAATGGGACACACAACATATCTTGAATAGCCATAGGGTTAATGACTACCCAGAAATCTTTGCCGTTGATAACCCCAGTGCTTCGGTCGAACTGTGTTGTGCATGCTGCTACAATCTCTGGGCAAGGGTGCACTAAAGGGACCATGTACTGTGCAAGCCCATAGTACCATAGCCATTTGGAAAATTGGTCTGTTGTATTCTTCATCCTTTCGCATGCAGCTTCCCGAAGGCTCTTAGGATTGGTAGACATCTTGGGGTCAAAGACACTGTCTCAATCCTCCAAAACCACTGCTTGGTCCCTGTGAGGAACCGTGCTCAACAACCTCTGGTTTACTGGGTGAGTGAAAGGTCAGTTAGACTTTGTAGGTATGTCTAGAGTGGCATAAGACTCTCCATCATAAAACTGCACGCAGGGCGCATTCTTCATTTGCTCGCTTCGAGCTACTTGAGCTGAAATCTGTGTAGGGTTTTCTGCAATTTTGGCCATTTTTGTCTCCACAAGGGTCTCTGTGCTAACCTTTGGCAAATGAATTAGCTTCTTTTCAAACTTTTCTCTTCTTGCGAATGCCTTAATTGCTTAATTCTTTGGTAACTTCTGCAATAAATATGTTTCCCTGCATGCCATAACTTGCCTTTTCAATTTTCTCGGGAATGGCGGTCGAAAAAGGTATGTGCCAACCGTTTACACCAAGTTGTTACTATCATTATCAGCTTTACTCGTGCGAAAAGATCACCAACCAGCCGAACTGCTTAAAAATTAAAAGACAATCTTTCGCGTGTGACGGGAGCGGATCCTTGTCTTGGAAAACGAACCCAGGCAAATCTTGTGAGCATTTCTCTGCAAGCTATTTGTATTGATTAACATTAATGCTCGTACAGGGCGCATTGCCCAACAGAGTCTTTCTCAATAACTTCATCCGATTCGGATGAGATGGTGGCGCTTTGTATTACTGACAATTGACAGATCTATTTACGATGTGGCAGCTTGGTGGAGCAAGTTGCAAGCTGATCCTGCACCTCTCCATTAGCTCGCACGCTGTGACACGGAAAACTAAGGCAAAGTGACCCACTCCACGAAATTGCTAATCATGATTTCTTCAGCAGGCACAGCTTAGCCAGTCTATAAATTAGCCCCTTGTGTAACATTGCGAATCACAATATTGACTGGCCTTTCAATTTAGCAATCTCTTGTTGGATAGTATTTTTAATCTCTTAGCTTAGAAAAAAAAAATCATGGAAACACCAGTGAGGCTCACTTGCAGAAAGACCCAGGCAACATTCCTCAGCAAGATTACTTGCAGATGCTTGAAGCGTATGACAGGTGTCAAAAACCTATTGTACGTGAAAGCCATCAAATGGATCCTCGGGAAGGACTGCGTGCATTACGAAGAGCAATATTAGGTGAACACCAGCGTTTGCTCCCACTTTGTCGCCTCCCTGCTGGACATCAGCGTCAACAAACGTAAAATTATAAAACTGACGAAGCTGGTGTTCCCTGCATGCTACCTCGGAGGTTTGGAGTAGATTGTGCGTGCAACCCAATTGGGTGGAGGCATTCCTTCGGTCCAAAACATTCGCCTGCAACAGCTGCGTGGAGGCATTGTCCCAACCAAGCCCTTTCTATTTGGCTTTGAGCTGGAAACCCATGAAGTGCACCGTGCCAGAGTTCGCAAAGGCTGCCATTTCCTGATGCGCATTCATTATCTTGAGCCATTTTCCAGTTTTTAATGGTACGAAAACTTTGAGAGAATGGTATTTTCAGAGCCCGAGTTGCCTGCTGCTACTATGATCGCCGGTCCTTCTCACTAGTGTTCTACAGAAAAAAATATTTTACCAATTTTGCTTCTTTCTGCTTACAAATCTCGCGCCTTATCGGGCATATGTAAATGTTAACACAAGGCCTTCCGGCCCCACTATATTGTAAATTTTTGACCTTAATGAATATAATCCACTATGCTTCTTTTGTCAACACTTGGTTCATTTATAACTTTCTTTCAATTGCTTACACCATTGCTGCATTATTTCAATTTTGTGCCAAGAAGAACCAAAACTTAAAGCGACACAGAGTAATTACATATATACAAATGTACAAAATTAACACATATACAGAATTAATAGAACCTTTTAAGATGTATTCCATTAACTAGAATACTTAGAGCATTGCCTTCCATATCTTCTAACTCAAAAGAGTTAAACTGTTTGCACTGGTAGATGCTATTCGGGTTTTGTTCCGTGTTCATTGAATTTGAGAACCAAATCTCCGTGTTGCAGTCCTTGATCTGAAGCTCTTTTGTCGAACCATTTCTTTACTACCTGTTGGTGACTATTCATTGTTTCCAGGGCATGTTCTCTTTTCTCCTACACCTCAAGCAACTCGGAAAACCTTACTTCCATCGCTCCATTTTGTTCAACTTCTAGAGACTTGAGCAATTGTAGGGCGGGAATCTCTGTGGCAATAGGCAGTAATGCCTCATTTCTGTACACCATCTCGTAAGGAGATGTTTATAATACTTGCTTGGGTGTAATTTGATCTGCCTAGAGTGCTGTCTAGAGGTTCCTATGCCATTCCTTTTGATGTTCCATGCCTATTCGTTTGATCAACCAGATGAGGTTCTTATTAGTGGACTCTGCGAGACCATTTCCCTGGGGATAATAGTTAGAGGAGGTCTTCAAGAACACCCCATATTATAGAGCGAATTGGCTCATTTTCGAGCTGAGAAAAACTTTGGCATTGTCAGAGATAATTGTCTTAGGCGGGCCAAATCTGGCTACCAGTTCTTTTAGGAAATTAACAATCTCTGATTCAGTTGCATTTTTTAATGGCTCTGCTTCTGCCCACCTGGTAAAGTAGTCAGTTGCTGTTAATATCCATTTATGTCCTGCTGAAGAAAAAGGGTTGATCATCCTGATGAAGTCCAAACCCCATTGAGCAAAAGGTTCCTCTATCACTATGGGCCTTAAAGGCATAGCAGCATTCTGTCTCCTTCCAACATAGAACTGACATTCTTTGCAAGACCTAATTAAGGAAAATGCATCATTAATAAGTGTTGGCCAATAATAATCGGCACATATGATTTTAATTGTTGTGGTTCTTGCGAAAAAATGTCCTCCGACAAGGCTGTTATGATATTGATCTAATATCCTCCGGGCCTGCTCTTCGTTGACACATCTCAGCAAGATGCCGTTGAAATTTCTTTTAAACAGGACACCCTCCAAAAGGACAAAATTGCCATTCTGTAGGCGATAGAAACACCTTTTAAAAGATGGGAGGTCTGTCAGATACTTTCCTGTCCGCATAAAATTTATCTTGTCATCAAGCCAGTTACTCTGGGGATTCTCTTCGTTTATTAACACAGGTTCCGGAGCATCACATTCTACCGCTGTTTCACTGTTTTTGGTGATATACTCACACAGTCCTTTCCCCTTGACAGTCTTGACAGGTCTGACCTCAATGTCATATTCTAGGATCTTGGTGATCTAGTTAGCTCTTTTTTCGGTGATTTCTCCTTCGATGATATATTCTCGCACATTAGGGTGTGGAACACAAACAATCACCTTATTATATGATATCAAATGCTGGAACTTCTTAAGCCCTTTAACAATGGCGAAGGCTTGTTTCTCTACAAAGTTATATTTTACTTCGTATTTTTTTAAAGTTTGGGAATAAAAGGCAATAGGGGACTCCCTTGCATCTTTATCATCTTTCTGCATAAGCACTGTAGCAATACTATTAGCACCACCCAAAACATACATGATAAAATCCTTTGACAGGTCTGGATTAACCAGCACAAGAGCGGAAGAAATAACCTCTTTTACAAGTTCGAAAGCTTTTCTAGCTTTTGTCGTCCATTTGAAAAATTGGTCCTTCTTAAGCATTAAAGCAATTGGACAAAAAATGCCTACAAAGTCCGCAATAAAACGGCTAATAAAATTAACCTTTCCTAGAAAAGACTGCACACCTTTTTGTTGACAGGCAACGGGAGCTCCTGGATTGCATCAACTCTCTCTAGATCAATAGAAATGCCCTCCTTAGAGATGACATATCCCAATAGTTTCCTTTGGGGAAATCCGAACACACACTACTTCGGATTCAGGGAGATTCTGAATTCCTGGAATTTCTGGAAAACAAGCTCCAGATGATCAAAATGATAATCAGCAGATGTTGAGAATATGGTTAGGTCGTCTAGGTAAATGAGTATAATTTTGTGGATCAAATCTTTAAAAGCAATGTCCATAGCTCGCTGGAATGTGGCTCCGACGTTTGAGAGCCCAAAAAATATTTTGGCATAAGCATACGTTCCCCACTTCATGGTGAATGTCGTTTTGTATTGGTCTTCTTCCTTTACCCGTATCTGGTTATAGCCCGAAAAACCATCCAACATTGAAAATATTTCGGAACTAGCTACAATCTGAAGAATTACCTCCATTGAAGGTAGGGGGTAGTGATCCTTTAAGGATGCCCTATTTAGGTCCCGGAAGTCTATGCATAATCGTATATCCCCATTTTTCTTTCGAACTGGCACCAGATTAGACACCCAAGTGCTGTGTTTGATCGAAAACACTATTCGGGATGCGATCAATTTGTTCAGCTCCTGTGACATTAGGGACTCTATTTTCGGGTTCACAGGCCTCTACTTTTGACAGACTGACATTGCCCCCTCTATCAGCTCAATAGTATGCTCAATGATCCCAGGATCATATCCTTTTAAATCATCATATGACCAGGCAACTGCACTTGGATATTCTTAGCAAAAATATTTTAGTCTATCTTTATTCTTTTTCGACACTTCCTTTCCAACTTTGAGCTTTCTATCTTCTCCGACATGTAGATCGGTATAATCACCTTTGTCAGCCACAAGCTTCCTTTTATCTCTTGTTGCATCATCGAAATTAAAAAGACTTTCTAGAGTGACTAGACCCCTCGAAAGCTTGTTAGATTTCAGCTGAATAATTTGATCTCCGTAAGCCTCGACGATCTTCGGTTGCAGCTGATCGGTGAACTCTCTGGATGACTGAAGGAATGATGCAATATGAGCATCACTATCAAATACTTGCCAATCTTGATTGTTATTTGGGACAGCGGGTCTTATAATTACCTTCACAACATGTTTATTTTTTAACAGGTCCGACGCTGGCTCGAACTAAGCTCCAATAGCTACCATCTTGTCGGCTTCGGCGTTTGTTTCTCTCGAAATTTCCTGTATGTTGAATGCCTCAAAGCTGTCGATCAGATCCCAGACTGTATGCCGGTAAGATCGCATGCGGATATTCTTCGTAGCCGAAGTTCTGCGGACCTGATTAACTACCAGCTCAGAATCTCCGAAGACACTTATTTATTTTGCACCCATTTGCTCCGCAAGGCTTAAACCATGGACGGGCCCTTCATATTCAGCTTCATTGTTGGAACATGTAAACTGGAAGCGGTAAGACGCCAACATCTTTTCATCAATTGGGGATATCAAACAAATTCCCGCTCTAGCTCCTACTTTACATCGGGCTCCATCGAAGTATAACGTCCATATTTCCGGAGACTCTTCACCCTCAGGTTCTTTAGTAACTTTGGGTATGTTTTTCCCTTCTTCATGTATTACATAGGTTCCGAGACCAGTTGCATGATAATTTCTGAAATGATTTGTATCAATAAATTCTTCCAACAACTTCTCTTCATCTTATGTTCGGGAGCTAGTAGCCTCCTCATCTTCAAGGAACTCTACATTGCGTCTCTCTTCTTGAGAAATAGAAGTGTGTGCTGCTTCAAAATTTAGCAGAGTTTCATTGACAACATGTGCAGAATGCAGGTTTTTCGACAATAACTTCATCTTAGCACTGTGCTTCGTCCTTAGAATCAAGTGGGACCAATCTAAAGCCAGATATCCTCCTACGTTTGCAGTGAATTCTCGAGATAAACAGATCCCGAATAAATGAGGGATATCGATAAGTACAGTATCCTGATTTACAGTGATACTGGGGCAGAAAAACAGGGTCATAGGTAATCCCTTGATTATCCCAATAGTATCAACCTTGTTTCCATCAAGCTGCATGACTCCTTTATTTAGCAGCTCATACTTTAGTCCCAAAGCATCAACGACTTGCTTTGGCATGACAGTGGTGTTAGCACCAGAGTCAATCATACAGTTGTGTAGTAATTTTTCACCAACAATTAGTGTTAGAAAGAAAGGCCTAGGCTTAGGCTTACCTTCCTTTTCGGATTCTAGCTTCTCTTCATGTGGAATTGTCAGCACTTTGTCCAGTTTAGGTTTGGATACCTTCTCTTCAAGGGATTCAAAAGAAATCTTCGCATCTTCTTCACCAGATAACACCTTTTGTAGTAGCACCTTCTGCTCTGGAATAGCCAAGACATCCCACAGAGAAGAGTTGGCGGATGACTTTTTTAGTTCTTCCACTACGTTGAATTATGCTCGGGATTGGTGAATTGTAGTGGTTTTCTCCTTTAGTTTGATAGTTGATACAGGCCTGATGGCCAGTGTGTTTGATTGTTTAACCGCAATAGGGATGACTGCAAGAGTCATGACCTTCAGAAGAAGTGGTTTCAGAGAGCCAGGAATAGCTGCTTCAGACTGTGGTGGGATGGGCAATGTGCCTGCTGTAGGACCAGGCGTCGGTGGTGCTGACGCTTGATTAGATGAGTTCGCAAACTCTCAAGTGAATCTTCGCTTTGAACGTGTATTGTAATTTGATTGCACTGGGGGTACTTTATCCATAGGGATGTCATTTGAAAATGCTGACTCTTCTCCCTCCATCCAAGAAAAGAGAGCCTGGTCAGGAATATTTTTTGATTCTTGTTGGATGGACATCCCCTGCATTTGAGCTGTAAGGACAACATTATTCATTTGTTGAGAGGCATATGGTGTGTTACCGGAAACGGATGCGATGCCTTGGCTATGTTGATCTGCAATTTGTTGTTGCAAATTTCCTCGCAGGCAGTTCCGCGACATATGTGCATCATTGCAAGGAAAGCACCATGAATTAGCATCTTCTTCCAAATTGTTTTGTCCAGCTATCAGCTCCTTATTTGAACTAGGGTGAATAGTCTGCATAGGGAAGGTTACCGAAACCATCTGGTTACCCGATTGAGCTGAGGTATTCCCACGTGACTTATCTTGCCACCGATTTAATTGGTACGGAGGCTTTCCGCCTTGGTAATTTTGATACATCGACTTTTGGAAGCTGTATTGCTGTTGCTTCAAAGCAGTTAGTTCATTAGTCATAGCCCACATCTGTTCTCTCATTTCGTTCATCTCAGCAGCCATGGGGTTCGGCACAGGAGCTATTACAGGAGCTGCCGTCGGGGCTGTGCTTGAAGCACTCCCGGGATAGACATACATAGATTGGGGGGAAGCCGTAGGCACACTGGTGGAAGGGACTTCAGCTTCTGGAGCATTGCACTCGGGGAACAATGGCATGATTGGTCTTGGCGCCAATTTCCCTACAGCGATCAGATTATTTTCTACAGTAACAGCTAGAGCATAAGCATCAGGAAGAGTTTCTCCGCCCAGAGCTTGTAACATCATAGAGATATCAGCATTTATCGACTTCAGGTAGAACATAAAAGCCATGTCAGGAGGTGGTCGGCTACCAACAGGCACTCTCTGCCAAGTTGAGTGAAATCTTGCATTAAAATCGGGTAGAGCTTCGTGAGGAGCTCGCTTTATGTTGGCCAATTGATGGTATAGCGAAGATCTATCGCCATCATTAGAGAAACGTTCGTAAAAAGGGGTTCCGAGCTGGTCCCAAGTAGCTATAGTGCCTGTTTGAATGGTTCGGTACCAATTCAGCGCCTTTCCTCGGAATGAGGCGACCAACAATCTAAGGGCTACATTCTTGTTTGATACGCCATGTACCAAACATACATCGGCTACATCTCGCAGATGCTCTGTGGGTGTTTTTGATTCATCCCCAGAATATTTAGGAATAGCTTTTAAGGCCGAAACAGGGATGGGAGCCCATACTGTAGGAGGCACAGGTGCTACCAACGGACTACCGGAGTCCCAGGCTACATAATTTCTAGTAGCCATGGGTGCAAGTGGATTAGGTGATAATGGAGCAGAAGGTGACGAAGGAGGTGAAGGGCTATTTCGGTGACCTCTCGGATGTACGAAAGCTAAAGGCGGTACAAGCTGGCTAGGGAATCTTGCAGATTGTGACCTAGTTACAGGTCAATGGCTCATACACACTTATAAAGATCAGGCGAACGTGCTAGTTCGCGGTCCCACCGGGCGTGCCAGATAAAGAACTGTTGATGCAAAATTTTGTATGTAGCAGTAGTCTTATGGGAAACTTAGCTATTGGGGGACATAGTGCGCTAGCTAAGTGACCTCCGAGATTTTATCGAAGCCGGCTCTTCGCTTAGTGGTTTGAGGAAAAAGATAAGGAGAATAACATGAATGTAAAGGTTACACTACAGGCGATGCGCCAAAGTCTTAGACGTATTTTACTAGAGCACAGTGCATAATGCAAAGGCCCGAACCATTAAATAGCTATTAATTAATATAAATTTTCTCACAAGCATTTGTCTTTCAACACCATCCTTATATATGCATAATGTAATCGAACATAACTTTGTTTTAACATAGAAGAGTCGAAGAAACATGATCTGTATATATATTAGCTATGAAAGGTTACAAAAACTGCAGAACTGACATTCATACAAAAATAAAGACAATAGCACAGGTCAATAGTACCGGCGAACAATTGAAAACAGAAAGGTCGAATCTATTTAGCATAGTCCGAAGTTTTTGAATTGAAAGTAACTATTACACAAGGCTTAATCCTCAGTGCTTGAGAGATCTCTTAAACTTCATCAACAACCTAATAAAAAAAAAACCAGGCCCCATATATAGGCCATCCCATCGCCTGAAAAATGCATCATGGAAGAGCAGATCACGCGCGGCGATCGTCGGCCCAGATGATCCAAGTCACCACAGTAAACATCCAGCGATCAGCAACACGCCAGCGAGGCCATGATACTGATGAGGGTGCAACCCGAGACACAGAAAAACTAACAAATCTTATTATTTTCAAAGTATGTAATTCTTACATGTAGAGGATCTTCAATCCTCGAGTTTTGCAATACATGCAAATTACCGAAAAGAAATTACAGAAATTCTCCTATTCGCAACATGCGATTTTCTTTCCCCAAAAAAAACTCCTCACAAAAATTAGAAACTACCCCATAAATAGCCCAATTCTCTGTTTGGAGCCAAAAACAACATTCTAATTATGCACAAACTTCCGGAAGCCCTAACTCAAGATCTAACTGTCGGATCTTCAATGATAATACCTTTTCGGAAAGGTTTTGCAAAAATGAAGTAACAAAAAATGGGGCCTAAAGGCTAACCACTTTCGTTCTCTGGCAATTTTCGGGCCCATCCGGAGCCTTTAAGTCCCTCAAAATTAGCTCTAAAGATTTTGTAGGGGAAAAAGCAGAAACTGAAACTTGAATAACTTTTGAATTGAGAATGATATTTGCCTGATTCTTTCACCAAAGTGTTTATTATTCTATTCTGAAGCTTCCCTTAAATTTCTATCTCCTCACGCCTTCAAAATCATACCTGCTAAAAATAGCAATCGAGCAGAAAAAACAGAAAAACAATTCTGAAAGTTGGGAGTTCTTCTTCGACGAAAAGGGTATCCAGAAATGCAAAAACATCTACAAAAATCTAAATGAAAGTAAATATATTTTTGGGTGATGTAGGATTGCCCTTACACCATTAGATGCTCCTGCATCAGACACCCAGGGTAATTTGAAAAGTGACCCCGTCACTTCTCAGATGGTTGAGGAAAACCCAAATGGTCAACCTCTGCCTTAGACAACCAGGATGAATCTTCCACAGGCCTTCCTCTCCACTTCACCAGATATTCTTCATATTGCCTGTTTCTGGTACTCCTTCCCACACGGCTATCAAAGATTTCTTCGATCTCCTCCTTTTCTGAAGTAGGTGCTGGAATACCACACTGTTCCATTGCTGGTACTTCCTCTGTGCCACCCTCATGATATTTTGTCAAATCTGCAATGTTGAACATAGGGGAAATATTGAGTCCATCTGGCAACTCTACCTCATATGCGTTCCCTGAATCATGCCTCTTCAAAATTTTACAGGGACCAAACTTCTTCATCTTCAGTTTGTTATAGGTTCCTACCGGAAACCTTTCTTTCCTCAAGTGGACCATCACTTCATCACCAATCTGAAATTCCTTATACCTCCTCTTTTGATCTACCTTAGCCTTATACTGCATATTCATTTTGTTAATGTGTTCTTTTACCTTCTCATGCATATTCTTGATGTGTTTTGCAAAGTCTTCAGCTTCAGCACTTGTCTTCTTCTTTTGGTCCATCTTCCTCAATTCTGGAGCAGTCCTAGGACTACTTCCATACACAATCTGGAACTGTGATCTACCAGTGCTTCTATTGACAGAATTGTTGTAAGCAAATTCTGCCTGGGGTAAGATCAAGTCCCATCCCTTTGGTTTATCTCCTACCAAGCATCTCAGTAGGTTACCCAAACTTCTGTTGACGACCTCAGTCTTCCCATCAGTCTGCGGATGGTGTGCAGAAGTAAACTTCAACTCTGTTTTCAACTTCTTCTACAAGGTCCTCCAAAAGTATCCATCAAATTTGGTGTCACGATCTGAGACTATACTCTTTGGTAGACCATGTAGCCTCACCACCTCTCTGAAGAACAAGTCAGCAATGTGTACTGCATCATGGGTCTTCTGGCATGGGATGAAATGTGTCATCTTCGAAAACTTGTCAACTACCACAAATACTGAATCATTCCCTCTCTGTGTCCTTGGCAAAGCAAGAACAAAGTCCATACTTACATCCTCCCACGGCCTCTCCGGTATAGGTAAGGGCTGATACAACCCGGTATTCTGACTCACTCCTTTAGCCATTTGACATACCCTGCAACTCTGCACAAACTTCTTCACATCTTGTGACAACTGAGGCTAATAATAATGCTCACTGATAATGGAAATGGTCTTATCTTGACCAAAATGTCCTGCCATTCCTCCACTGTGTTTCTCTTTTATCAGATTCTCCCTCATGGAACTCCTCGGAATACATAATTGACTTCCCTTAAACAACATGCCTTCTTGAATTAGGAAATCCAGCCACTTTGTCCTGTTAACTGTCACAGGTTCCTTGCAAGCTTTCCAAGCCTCTGCAAAATCAGGATCATTCGGGTACAATGTCTTGAGTTCACTAAACCCAACCACCTCAATCTGCATTTCTATCAACAATGTATGCCTCCTACTTAAGGCATCTGCAACCCTATTTGACTTCCCACTCCTATGTTTTAAAACAAATGTATAACTCTGCAAAAATTCTACCCATTTCATATGCCTCTGATTTAATTTTCCCTGACTACTAAGGTACTGCAATGCTTGATGATCAGTATACATAACAAATTCCTTCGGCAACAAATAATGCCTCCATTTCTTTAATGCTTGAACTATTGCATAAAATTCTTGATCATATACATAGTACTTTCTTTTTGCATCATTTAACTTTTCACTGAAATAGGCAATGGGCTTACCTTCCTGGCTTAACACTGCTCCAATGGCACAACCACTGGCATCACAATCCACCTGAAACACCTTATTGAAATCTGGGAGAGCCAAAACAGGTTGTTCTGTCACCTTCTGCTTCAATAGATCAAAACTCCTTGCTGCTCCAGTGCTCCACTTGAACTTTTTTCTGTCCCCTCTCATTGTTTCAGTTAGGGGTGCACAAATACTACTGAAGTTTCTAATAAACTTTCTGTAAAAACTAGCCAAACCATGGAAAGATCTCACCTCAGTAGTAGTTCTTGGGGTAGGCCATTCTAGAATAGCCTTCACCTTCTCTGGGTCCATCTTGAGACCTTCTGTCGAGACAACAAACCCCAAGTACACTAACTGCTTCTTCACAAAACTACACTTCTTCAGATTAATCAACAATTTCTCTTCTCTTAACTTCTCAAAGACTCTACCAATATGCATTATATGCTCATCCAGTGACTTACTGAATATCAAAATATCATCTAAATACACAATAACAAAGCTTCCTAGGAACTCTTTCAATACCTCGTTCATGAGCCGCATGAATGTGCTCGGTGCATTGGTTAGCCCAAAAGGCATGACTAACCACTTGTACAGGCCCTCTTTGGTCTTGAAGGCGGTCTTCCATTCATCTCCCTCTCGAATCCGGATCTGGTGATATCCACTCTTCAGATCAATCTTTGTGAAGTACTGAGCTCCACTCAAACAGTCCATCAGGTCATCCATCCTTGGCAGGGGAAATCTATACTTGATTGTTATCTTGTTTATGGCCCGAGAGTCTGTACACATCCTCCACTCCCCATCCTTCTTTGGTGCTAGTAATGCAGGTACTACACATGGACTCAGACTCTCTCGAATCAAACCCTTTCTCAACAACTCCTCAACTTGTCTGTTCAACTCCTCATTTTCTGCAGGAGTCATTCTATGAGCTGCCTTATTCGGCAAACTGGCTCCTGGGATCAAGTCAATCTGATGACTGATCTTCCTCATTGGTGGTAAACCCTCAGGTACATTATTAGATACAATATCCTGAAACTCATTCAATAGCCCAAAAACTTCTACTGGAACCTTCTCACTACCCTCCTTATCCATTTTAGGAATCAATACATAACACACACGCTCATGTTTCATGTCTTCGAAAAAATTCCTTTCATCAACATAACAAATTCTAGCACTATTGCATACCTTTTCTTCGGCCTTCTTCAGGGGTTTCAACTTATGGCGGACTCCATCTTTCATCAGGGAATAAGTGTTTGCATGGCCATCATGTATAGCTCGCTTGTCAAACTGCCACGGCCTCCCCAACAACACATGACATGCATCCATAGGGATGATATCACAGAGTACCTCATCATGATAGCTTCCAATCTTGAACTTCACCAGGCACTACTCATTGACTAGAACTTTGTGGTCTTTCTGCAACCAGGCAATCCGATATGGATGTGGATGCTTTTCCCTCTTCAGCTTCAACTTTGTAACCATTTCTTCTGACACTAGATTATCGGTGCTCCCACTGTCAACAATAACATCACAACATTTGTCTTCACACTTGCACCTTGTGCGGAACAGGTTCTTCCTCTATTCTGGCTCCTTCTCTTCAGTCACCAGGGCTCTTCTAACCACTAGGGCTTCTCCCCTTTCAACATCATCTGAATGCTCAGATTGAGTCTCCTCATCTACATGCGCAACCCTTGCATGACCTTCTGGCCTTTTGTCTATCCTTCCTTGGTATTGTGGACATTCATAGGCTCGATGTCCTTCTTCACCACATCGGAAACAAGTTCCTCTGAAACCACCCCTTCCGGGTCCTTGCCCAAATCTTCCTCGTCCTCTACCTCTTTGATCACCACCATTCTGATCACGTGGGTGGTAGAAGTTATCATTCCTCTGGCTTTGACTGGTACCCACATCTTCATTTTTCTTCTCATCCTCATTTCGGCTTCCAAAATATCTTTTGCTAGCCCTTCCGCTTTGACCTCCTCGTCCTTTTTGCTTGCTGTCAAATCTCTTGTTCAACTTCTCTTCAACTCTCAGAGAAAATTGGTATGCGTCCTCAATGGTGGCCATCCTGACCAGGCTTAGCTCCTCTTGAATGCTCGACCGTAACCCATTAAGATAACGGGCTACCTTCTCCTTGTTGGCCTCTGAATGTCCCGTTCTGATGATTATCTTGTGAAAATCTTCTGTGTATTCTTTCACAGATCTACTCCCTTGCTTCAACCCTTGCAATTTCTTCAATAGATCTAACTCATAGTCCATTGGCATGAACTGCTTCTTCAGTTTCTCCACCATGTGATCCCATCTGGTGATCTTTCCCTTTTCTCTCTTATTTCTTTCTAGTTGGACCTCTTTCCACCAGATACTGGCGTGGCCCTTTAGCTTCGTTTTTGCAAACTTAACCCGATTTGGGTCCTCTACTTCTTCATACTCGAAATACTCTTCCAACTCGTTGATCCAATCAATCAACTCTTCCGGGTTTAGACTTCCGGAAAAACTGGGAACTTCTACTCTAGGTCTTTTTCCGATCTTCGAAATGGCCCTTATCAACCGCATTTGATCTTGATCAATAGCTTCTTCTTCCTCTTCTACATTTGAATCTTTTACCTCTTCTTCATCCTCACTTTCTTCTCCCCTTCTTGGGTTTACCCCTCTTCTTAACTCTCTTTGCAATGCATTAATTTGTCTCTGGAGGGCTCTGAAACCCTCGGCCGCTAATGGATCTCTTCCACCAGCATTTCTGGCACCTCCGACACCACCTCGCCTACCACGCACCACTCTTGGAGGCATCTTGAATATCTCAAACCCACAACCACAGTCCTGGTGTGAACTGCCTCATGATCGGCGATCTGTCCACACGCTCAAGAAAGCCCACTCTGATACCACTTGATGAGGGTGCAACCTGAGACACAAAAAATCACACAGAAAAACTAACAAATCTTATTATTTTCAAAGTATGAAATTCTTACATGCAGAGGATCTCCAATCCTCGAGTTCTGCAATACATGCAAATTACCGAAAAGAAATTACAAAAATTCCCCTATTCGCAACATGCGATCTTCTTTCCCCAAAAAAAACTCCTCACAAAAATCAGAAACTACCCCATAAATAGCCCAATTCTCTGTTTGGAGCCAAAAACAACATTCTAATTATGCACAAACTTCCGGAAGCCCTAACTCAAGATCTAACCGTTGGATCTTCAATGATAATACCTTTTCGGAAAGGTCTTGCAAAAATAAAGTAGCAAAAAGTGGGGCCTAAAGGCTAACCACTTTCGTTTTCCGCTAATTTTCGGGCCCATCCGGAGCCTTTAAGTCCCTCAAAATTAGCTTCGAAGATTTTGTAGGGCAAAAAGTAGAAACTGAAACTTGAATAACTTTTGAACTGGGAATGATCTTTGCCTGATTCTTTCACCTAAGTGTTTATTATTCTGTCCTGAAGCTTCCCTTAAATTTCTATCTCCTCACGCCTTCAAAATCATACCTGCTAAATATAGCAGTTGAGCAAAAAAAGCAGAAAATCAATTCTAAAAGTTGGGAGTTCTTCGACGAAAAGGGTATCCAGAAATGCAAAAACATCTACAAAAATCTAAATGAAAGTAAATATATTTTTGGGTGATGTAGGATTGCCCTTACACCATTGGATGCTCCTGCATCGGATACAAAACGGAAAAACATGCAGCAATAGGAGAAGACATGCGGCGGCGGGAAGCACAAAAGATCCATCGGCATTTCCAAGGTAATCGACGCAGGAAAAAGAAATGCACGTGTCACCCAGACGAAGCTCGACAGAAAGCAAAAAGAATGCCCAACAGAAAGCCGCAAGAGGGAACCACGTGGAGAGCTCTGAGCAAAAGCGAAGAATGAGGCGGAAAGCAAAGGACGAGGTGGGTCCGACTCGGAAAAACAGCCAGCACGAGCCACGCGGCACGCAAACAGAGACTGCTGAAAAGCGAAACGAAGCTAAAGCAAAAAGCTTCGTGAGGCAGCCACGTGGTGAGCTCCGAAGACAGTGAGCATATAAAATTAAGGCATAGCCGCAAAGGAAAAGAAAATGACCAAAGCATAGGCAGTTTTTATTGAACAGTTTCCATGTCCCATTTATGTGATGATTGATACGCTTGTTTCCTTTCATATCATTTATTGCTAAAGATATTTCATTCTTTGGTTCAGCTTCAATGAAGCAAGATGAGCACAAGTTTCTCCTTTATATCGTGCCATCGTAGAAAAGTTTTGTTGTTTATTTCAATTTCTGTGATGAGCGATATGAAGGTAAGGAATGGTGGGTTGTGATCTTTCCACATGTCCTCATTTGGTTCCATCACTTGTTTCATTTTTCAACGAAAGCATTCTCATTTCCAAATCAACTACGATGATAAGTGATGGACTAAGGCTATATCTTTGTATCATTGGGTTTCTCTCTTCACTAAAGTTAAAGTGTATCTTTGTAACACTTCAACGATAAGTGATGGAGAATATAATGAGGAATATTCCTTCTATTGAAGGTGTTTTCGCTCATCACCAAATGATGGACTTAACTTCAAAGCATTATTGCGATGAGCGACATGGTTCTAAAGGGTTAATGAACATGTGGGTGGCTACATGGCAACTCACTAGGGTATCATCATTTTTTTGAAACACAATTGGGAAAGCATAAAGTGATGGTCGAGGAGAACTGTAGATCATGTTTTAAACAAAGAAGATCAAAGGCTAGAGTTTAAACTTGCAGGACTACTTGTCAGTTCGCTCGTGCGAGCTATCTATCAAACATTAATGGATAAGATGCTCTAATTCTGAGTGATAAAGAGGGTTGTTGATTACTTTTCTTCCATAATTACAATCCTCGAATCTCGAGAGTTGAAGAACTGGTTAAGTGAAGAGAAGAAGAAGGGGGAGCTCCAAGCAAAGCAAATTTCAAAGAACAAGCTGCTAATTTTCCCAAGTAAGCTGAATTCTACACCTCTATGAGTAATTTGTAGCACTGGGTAATTGAGAAAGTGAGTAGATATCTAGGGTTTTCTATTTAGGATTATTTCTCTCTAGTTAGTAAGGGAATTTAAATTGTTATATGTAGGGTTTCGGGGTAAAGGAATGAAGTTTGTTTGAAATTGAGTTTGAACCTTATGAATTCAAAGAATAAAATTGCAATTCATAGTTATCTTGGAACCCTAGTTTTATTGTGCTGTAAAAATGAGTGAGCCTAGTGAATCCTCTGCCAAACCAGAGAGGAAATCTACCCATAAAATGGTCAAGAGACCTAAGCCTCAAGATGATAAGCCTAAACCTAAAAAACCTGCAAAGAAGAGAGCTGTTAAGAAGGATTACCCTCGTTTCATGGAGGAGGCCCCTAAGGATCCAGTTGCAGAGGTTAAGACAGTTGGGAAGAGAAAGAATGGTGAGGGCACATTGAAAGATCTTTTTTCAGGATTTAGTTTTTGGAATTGGTGATGTGGTATTTCCACAAAGGTTGGGATTTATTCATGTATGCTTTCAAAAGAAGGACTGCTACTCAACCCACCTGTCATTTGTGGACTTGTGACATTGGTAAATTGGTGTGCTCCAATGTGTTTGTGGAGGTGGACCTGATTCTTGAATTGGCTAGGTGTTATGATCCACATGATAGGACAATCAAAAGGTTTCCATATTTTCTTCCTATGTTGGAAATTTCAGGGAGTCAAATAGTGGAAATTTTTAACTTGAATCCATCTGCTCTTGAATCCATTAAGTTTCATGCACTATATAATGAATATGAGAAAAATAGGTTTGGATATAGAGAATGTTTTTCCAAGGCATAGGAGATGTGACCTAAAGAAGAATGGTGTAAATTTTAGTCCTCTAGAGTTAGAACCATTTGATTGTGATGATTTTGAGGACTATTTCAAAAATATAGACTATGCATTGTGTTAGGTCCTGCACAATAATTTTGACATAAAAATGGATGTTGCTTTGATGGTTTTAGCAATTGATATTCAAAATAAGTATCAAAATAGGGTTTGGGATTATGCTTCCTATATTGTTGAACACTTGCATGAGGATTTGATTAAGTTGAAAGATGCAACCGCTCCATTGTCATGCAGATACTATTCTTTGTTATCCATATGTTGTTGTGGAAACACAAAAAAGTGTTTAGAAAATTCATGAAATTGAGAGAAAGGGATAACATGGGTAATGAGTTTCATGTGTAAATGTGGACCTATATCTAGGATGTGCATTGTATTGAATCTGAGTATGCTATGTTTTGCAATGTTTTCAAGTTTTTGGTGTTGGAGCAGTTGGGCCTAAAGCCCATTTACACAATCTCAAAAGGTGTGAAAGAAATATTGAGGCCTCTAGAGTATGAGGAGGGAACTACACATAAATTCAACTGGGGGGATTGGTACCTCCATCTTGACTACACTTTAATCATAATTTATGGATCCCCGGTGCCACCCCACAAGCTTGCAATATATATGTCAGATCAAAAATCCTTCATGGAGATAATGTGGGAGCTTGATGCCATGGATAAGGCACATTTTAGAAAATCAAGGAAGGCATCCCTGGTAAACCCTAACTGTTGTTTAACTTATTTCACTTGCACTTCAAAGGAAGGCATTGAGAGGTTTGGCTCTCTATTAAACAATCTTATAATGAAACAAGATATTATAAGGTTTTGTGACCTTGAAGGGTATATTCCTATTGAGAGAAGAGCCAGAGGATAATAAGGGAGACATAATAAATTCCTCTATCAAGAGAATGTGATAACAAACCTATCTTCTAATGAGGAAGTTGCGAAAACAAAAAGTACATGGAAGAAAATTTGTGCAATTGAGGAGAAGATATTAAAAGAAAATCCTTTCTACATTAGTCCTTACTCTGAGGTAGAGGATAAATTTATGCAAGAAAAATTGATGCTTGGAGATTTTGAAGTCAAAAGTTTCTTTGAAAAGGTTAAGCAAGCTGAAATAAGGGCCAAGGTGGCCAGACAAAATCATGATGTATAAATAAGGAGCCAATCGACTCAATCTTCTATTGAAGGCATTGAAGTGCAAGCTAAGGAGACAGGCAAACAACTTGCAGTCGCCCCATTGGTGACTTATTCTGAAACAAAGCAAGGAGGTGAATGATATGAACTTGAGGGATCTACAAAATACATCCCAGTGGAGGAGGAAGTGGATCAGAGATTCCCATATTCTGTTAAATAAGATGCTTTGAATATTGAAATTCCTCCCAGTAGAATTATAAAATGGGAGTAGAATGAAGCCGAGGATGACAATGTCAAGATAAAGGCTCGTGACAATTTCATGTGTGATGATGCTTTTTTTCAAACAAAAGAATTCAAAGATTTTGTTATCCATTTGAAAGGGTCTGATATAAAAAAGAGATTGGAAGAGGCAAAAGGAAAGGTCGACCCTTCTTGCAAGATGAAGTTGAGAAGGAGGAAGAAGGTAAAATAATGCAAGAAATTTCTGCTATGTCACCACAAGATGCAAGAGCCCTAGTCAAAGGAAGTGGGATTCTAATATTTCTTGGATGCGAACTGTCACCAACCATTACATTGGATGCAATTAGGAAAGATCCAGATGCCTCCATCTCTAAGGAGATTTTTGACAACAAATTTTTTGGCTCAAGCTTTATTCCTAAGTTACATACACTTGCTATTTGGTCTATGGAACCAAATACTAGGAATATTGAAGTGATAAAGTCTGTGGAGAAAGAGATTGGATTTATGATTGTTAAAAGGGCTATTGAAATGACAACTATTGTAGTTGCATATTTGATAATGCATGCTGCCATGTTGAGTGTAGAAATAACCCAAATCACAAAAGCTAATTATATTAAATTGTTGGATAAGTACAATAAACTGATGGATGAGCACAACACGGTACTTTCCACTATTTCTAGTACATCTAGGGTTTTTCCCTCTCCAATAACTTCTACTTCAGATTTATCATCACAAGACATAGAAACTTTGGCACTAAGAATTCAAAGTCTGAAATAGGAATTGCAGACTGAGAAAGAAAACACAAAGAGAGACAAAGAGAAGATAGTCAAGGTAGCTAATGAAATTTTTGATGATGTGTTGAAGCATAGAGTGAAAAAGATAGTGAATAAAGCTGACACTGTGTGGGATGTTTACAAGAACATCCATGAGGCCAATATAAAATATTTGTAGGTTCGAAAAGCATTCCAAATTGAGTGGAATAAGTGGAGTGCTAGGGTAGGAATATTGAAAGAAATGATGCCTCAGATGTAGGAATACCTTGGAGTTCCCACCAACATTCTTGATTTATTGAAGGCCATTGATTTAGTAAATGAAATCACAACTTTTTATGAAAAGATGGGAATGCAACTCCAAAATAAATTGAGAATGTTCAGAGAAATGGAAGGGCATGCTATGCCCAAGATATTGAATAATAAGGGTGAATTAAAGAAGTTTTCCAAATGGAAGGAAGATTTGGGAGATCTGCTTCCTCATTCTAAGATGATGCTAAGTGTTGTCGATTATTCTATGTTGAATCCTAACATAGATAATATGATAGAAGTAGAGATGAGGATGGACACATTTATCAAAGAGGCCAGGGTGCTAGAATTGATGCAAGGTACAACCAACATAACAAAAAAGTACAAAAGTTTCTAGATATGAAATGGCTAGTTGAGGAGGATTACAAAACATGGCTTGAAAAATTTATAGATTAAGCCTATGTTGAAATATTGTAAAACATTGTATCCTCGCAGTAATGAAAATTGATGATAATTGTGGTAATGTGGATTGGGACATACAATTTTGGGTCTTAAGTCTACAAATATGGTAATGGATGGGAGAAATAAAATGCATAGCCTTGAAATAGTATAGATTAGGCTTTTGCTAAAGTATGGATAAAATATTGTTTTCTCCCCAATTTAAATTTGGTGGCAAGGATGCAGACGTGGAAGGTCTTTTGTCTCTTTTGCTTTTCTACACTTTATGTTTTTATCTCTTTTATGTTTGGTGTACATGGATACAATTTTGGAGCACGTGGATATTGCTACAGTAGCTTGAAGATGCCTTTTGGAAGGTGAAATATGATCTCCATTGACAAATGAAAATGGTTTTTGTCTCATGTAACATTTCCCTCCATTTGGAAATGCAAATATAACTGAAAAGGGAATGTATTTTATATCGGTCCAATTGAGAAGGGACATGTGTAATTTTTGGCCCGAAGCTTGTTTTGCTCCTTTGTTTCTATAAGAAGGAATTAAAAGCCAGGAGTACGGGTTCGTTGTTTTGTATTGATCATTAAGAATTTTGTAAAGGGAATACATAGAGCATTTTAGAGTTTTGTCTTAGGTTTTGAGTCAATCAGTCTACATATGTACTTTTAATAACAATAATATAAATTGAATACAAAATGGTTCAAATTCAAAACCATTTCTCTCATATGTCTTCTTTCATGAATTATGAATAATATGATCAAGGATTATCTTATTTTTATTCATTGATTTCCAATGGATGTGTAGTTTTGTTCTTTCTTTTAATTCAAAGAATTAATGAAAGTGCTTGAATGAGGTTGTAGATTCATGTGAATTGAGTACTATGATATTAGTAAGAAGTTATGGTTGAGAGTATAATGAATGTGATACTGTAATGCAGTATTATGAAAGCTTAATGATGCTATGTGTTAAATTATTGTCAAATTTTATAGGTTTTGAGATTGACTTCATTCCTAGGTTAAGGCATTGATCTAAGTGAGTGTTCAGGATACATTTTGTTGATCAATGCAGCAACAAATCAACTTTATAAAAAAACCTTTAAATGGATTATGATTCTTGTTATTTTATGTTGAATGTTTCTCATTCAACATATCTTGCTCTCAAGTATTGTATTTGTATTCACTATCTTTTGACTCAAAATAATCAATGGTTATTTATAAGTTGTCATATCACATCATGTGTTTATGTTATGGATGTTGAACTATTAGCTTCTGTTCAAGGAATGCATTAATATTCCTTTTCGTTATTTATCAAAGATTGTGTGAATAGAAATGTAATAGGAATTTATAAGTAGTGTGATAAGTGTTGTTATTTAAAAATGATGCAAAATCACATATCAAATTCAATACCATAGAATACAATATAAAATATAAAATATCATAATTTCATGGAATACAATATAAAATATCATCAACTACAGTTTGGAATATGATTCATGAAGTGCAATATAAAATAAATTATCATGAAGTGTAATGATTCACAATTTCATGGAATACAATATAAAATATCATCAACTACAGTTTGGAAAATGATTCATGAAGTGCAGTATAAATACCTAAAAGTTTCTAATTCACTTCTATTTCCCAAATGGAGTGAATGTCTTGAAACTAACGTTCAACTTGAGATAAAAGAGTCGTCTTGATATTAAGTGTGGTCTTCATTTTCTTTGGCTTGCATCTCAAATTCAACATTCATTGTGTCATTGCCATTTGTCCCACTGCCAGTGCCAGTGCCACCAGTAACAACATTTGGAATTGGAGTGTTGCACAAACCTCTTCTTTCGCATGTGGATCTCCAGATTGTGAGTTCCCTTTCAAAAGGATTTTTTTTTTTACATTATACACATTTCCTTTCATCCTCAAGCAATTTTCCAAATTCTTGTCTAGTTTGTTTCTTAACTTTGATTTCAAAAATGCCAATGAACTGAAAACTCTCTCATCCTCCACTGACCCCAATATCATTGTTTGGCATAAATCAACAATTTTGAAATATTTTGATATCGTACCACACAATATTTAACTCTGACCTAAGTTTTTCCAAGCCTTTGTTATTGATCCCAGTTCAAAGGACTTCTCCATGCCCATGGAATCAATCTGGTTCATCATACATCTTGCAAAATTCTTACAATATTGTCTAATCTTATCTTCATTTATAATTACTTCCATTTTCTGCTCATTGTATGCTACACTTTTTGAAAAGTGTTCGATCAAGATATTTACTTTATCATGAAAATATCTTGGGCTATCTTGGTTTACGTAAAATTGAGGATACACAATACCCATGGCTTCAAGTATTTCATATAGAGGGAATCTATCATAAATCTCTATGGAAAGACATTTTTCAATTTCCTTCAAATTATCACTAACATATTTAACAATATCGTTAAAATATTTCTTTCTAATAGGTACTTCTCTGATAGAGCTCCTGGCTATCTTATAATGGTACATTGGTATCTCAAATTCACGAACACAGATACATAAGTGTCTACTTGCATTAAATTGTAAATAATTATCAGGCCTATTCAAATCAATAATTTTTTGCTAGATGAAATAATTTGGGCTTTCTTTTGTTAGATCTAGATATAGATGATCGAGGGCCATGTATGTATGTCTACGTAGTTTGACATATTCATAAATATACATAGTTTTGTCTTGGGCTTTCTTCACAATATTGTTCATTTCATCCAACATGGGGAGAAGACTAGCTAAAGTCAAGAGTGTCTCTATATCACTTAACCTATGTAAGAGGTTAGGATCTTTGTCTACTATGTTATGATGCTCATACATTACTCCAATCAAACATTGATATTATGAAAGAACTCGTTACGTTGGTCCATGCAAGGAGATCCATCTGGTATCAACATCCTTGAGAAGCTTGTTTCCTGTTGTTATTCCCTCAACAAAATTTTGAAATTTCATGAAAAATTTGGGACTTCAACAGAAGTATGCGTAGAGCTTGCCGACTATATTTTCAAATTTTGATATTGTAGGAAACTTGCTTACAATTCTAAATGCTAAATTTATTCTATGGGCCATGCAGTGAATGCCAAGTATGCATGGTGCACAAGTAGTTTGTAACTTTGTGCAAACACCGCTCCTGTGACCTTGCATCACTATAGCTCCATCAGATCCTACACACACCAACTTTTTAGAAATTGTCAAGTCATCCATACTTGCAATTTCATTCAAATATTTCTGGACTAGTTCAAATAGATTTTGTGATGTTGAACTATCCTTCTTTTTATGAACACTGAGAAGATGAGCTTGGCGGACATGTTGTTTTACAATATACACATGCATACAGACCCAATAAGTATTATCTACCGCAGTAACTTCATCTAAAGATAATGCAATGAAGTTTGACTCTTTTAATTTCTTCTTTAAATGTTTCTTTTCCATTGCAACAAGACAATTTGCCCATTCCCATCCAGTGTTTACTGACCAATGTGAGCTAGTAAAGTGAGGAACACCCAAAAAAGATAATAAATTAAAATATTCTAGGTAGTCTATCATAGGATGCTTTTGGACAAAATATGAAAAACAACACTCATCTGAACAGTTTTTGACAGATGTGCTCCTTCCATTTCTTTTCCAAATTGAGCCTCAATTGTACCTCAACATGTAGCAAGATTTGACATTCTTTGCTTATGCTCTTCATATTTTGTGGCATACTTAACATGAAGACATTCTTCCTTTGATTTCAATCATACGACTGATTGTTCCTTTCCTTCTATGATTTATTTTTCATAAACTTTACCGATATACTTTTCTATAGTGTCAAGCTTTAGGTCCAAATTCTTGTCTTTTTTACATTTCCAACTACAAATCGTACACATGCATTCTTTTGTAGTTTCATATTTGTTTTCTTTTTCCACCGGTACAATGAATGGGTACTTTGACAACCAACCAAGCTTAAAATTCCTTGTTATTTCCCACTCACACCCCACTTTTGATTTTCCTTTTCATTTCTTGCTACCATCATCATCCAAGTCAATTATTTCATTCTGGCTAACTAGGTTATCCCTTGGAACATCTTCTGTGATATTTACATCCTCATTTGACTCATTTAACTCAATGACAATCTCACCTTGACCTTCTGGTGGCGGTGAGGTGTTGTGAATACCTTCTTCATTAATATTTGGTGGAAGAGTTGATGATGTAGCTCCATCTTGATCTGATGGATCAGAAGCATTGCCAATTCCAATGTAAGAATAAATGGTACCTCTATATTTTGGGAATTTTGATGGCCTCCCATTCCCTTCACCACCCTGAGGAGTCTTACCCTTGTTGCACTTGCTTCTTGACATATTGATCTCTCACTTCGAATAAAAGCTAAAAAAATGTCTTCTTATTAAAGAAGGACAAAGAATATAGATCCCATTCCCTACTCAATATCATCTTTAAGATTTAAGATTGAAGCAAGAATGGAAAAGAGATAAATAAATCTTATAACACTATGAAGAAATGATCACTCACCTTTAAGTTTAGGTTTTCACTGACTTGCTATTTGTTAATGTAGGAATGCCTGTGTTGTAAGTTTGTAACTTGCTTACGATCAACTTCAAGGTTCCAAGTCCAACTTTCGAATTGAGAGCTCACAATTTTAGAACTAAATAAAATGTGTAAGAATAAATGATAGTTTCGATTGTATTTATATCAATCCATATTTGAAAAATTCAATGGGATTTTTAAATGATATATTAAAAATTTGGTGAATCCCGCGTGATTATACAATGATATGTTTTTAATTTTCAAGGCAATTATGGACCTATGACTAGCATGGAGGTGTGATGACAATTGGTGAAATGTGTCCTCAAATGTAATTATTTTAATGTTATTAGCAAAATGGGTCCTCATAAACAACTATTTGTAAATTCTAATTGGCAAAATGGGTCCTCACAAGCAACTATTTATAAATTTTTATTGGCGAAATGGGTCCTCATACACAATGTTGTTTTAATAGTATTGGCAAGAATGTAGGTGATTTATTACATGCTTCTGGGATTCCAGGCAAAAATATTAATCAGTCTATTTGAAATGCATAGTTTGTTATGGAAAATTTATTACTTGAATATAGCTCAGAAAAAAATGATGGAAAATGGACATGCATTGGATAGATAATTCATAAAATATGGGTGATTTGGCCACCCTATTCGATGTGATTAATTCACCAATTTCGACTTGGATGATATCTAATATTCGCCAATTGAAGAAAATTCACCACTAAAGTTTTCCCTAGAATAGAGAGAGGGAGAAATGTCTAGGGATAACAGGGGAGAGAGGAAGACAAAGGTAGAGATGAAGATAGAGTGAGAGAGGAAGAGGGATACAAATAGATAGATATATAGAGAGAGGTAGAGAGAGGTAGAGGGAGAGATAAAGGTAGAGAGAGAGAGAGATAGAGAGGGAGAGATAGAGAGGAAGAGATAGAGAGAGATATAGATGGTGAGATAGAGTGATAGAGAGAGAGATAATAAGCAGAAATAAAGAGGGGGAGAGAGAGACAAAGATAGAGAGATAGACAAATAGAGAGAAGTAGCTCAATAGATAAATAAAGATAGAGGGATATAAAGGGGGAGAGAAAGAGGGAGAGATAAATATATGGGAAGGGAGAGAGATATAGATATATGAGAAGAGAAAGGGAGAGGTAGATATAGAGAGATAGAGATAAGGAATAGAGAGAGGGAAATATATATATATACACACTCCAAAAGGACACTAATTTCCTTGTATAACACCAAATATGAAAGATATTTATAAAAATTTAATCTTGACTAATTATTTATAACCTCTTGATTAAATATTTTTTTACACAATATCCCAAGTACTCCAGAGAATAAATAAATAATAAATAAATCTCCTCCCTAACATGGGCATCTAACTTGGCCTAATTCCATGATGTTTTAAGACTAGACATTATTTATCATCTACATGACTAAATTATAATTACAAGAACAAAGAATTGCAAGGTGGATGACACACATATTTGTAACAAAGATCTATTTGATGGTAGTCCTTTTAATCTCCACCACCAATCTTTGTATTTCATCTAGTGCTTCTTATTAAGGGAATGACTATTATGTAATTATATATTTGCAAGGTTTGAAGTCTATTTTGGATTAATAGTTTTTTTAAGATTTGAAACATAATATAATTCTATTTTTTTAATTGTGATATTATGTATGATGATTATTATTTACTTTAGTTTAAAGTTAAGATTTGCAGGATATCTATTCTACCAAATTCACTTTAAAACTTAGATTAATTTTCATTATAAATTTTAAAAATTTACTACTTAAATTCATATGATTTGGATGCATGTGCATAAATATAATATAGAATAGAGGTATAACTAGGAAAAAATTGCACTCTACAATTAATTTAGATGGGTTTAATCTAATGGTTAACTCTAAATTAATTTTATTGAGTTGAAGTTGATTAATGAAAATTGAGAAACTTGGATAGACTAAGATAACATAACTTGTAGTAGCTTGGATGAAACTAAAGCTTACCTAGAAATTGGTATAATGTTGATGTTGATTCTAAGACATGATGTTAACATTTATAATTATATAAATTTAGGCATGTACATTGAATTATTAATTAATAAAAAGAAAGAAATATATGAATAAAATAAATGAACACACACAAAGGAGCGTAGAGTTTATGGTGGAAAAAACTTAAATGGTAAAAAAAATCCACACGTATCATTTAATTGAGAAAACTTACAAATTATTATAAAATTATAAACTTAGAACCTAGAGTTATAAAATATCTCCCTCTTTCTTCCAATTGGCCTCATCCAAACCTCTTGTAATATGATATCTAAAAATCAATATCCTAATAATGATAATTCCCTAAAATAGAGGGAGTGAATGGCTGATAATTCTCATTTGGAGAGTTACACCTTATCATAAAATATATTAGAATAAATATTTGATAAATTAATTACTATTGATAAGATAAATCTATAATAAATATTAATTAATAAATAATATTCTATCAAAAAATATGCTTAAAACATATTTAAATGATAAGATTTATGCCATATATTAGAGGCCTTTTAATTTCTTATTTAGGCCTATTAAAATATATGATTACTAACAAACATTATACTCTAACATGCGATAGAGACTCTAAAATTAAATTTTGGAATTGGATAAGTGATTAGAGGCCTATGAAAAATAAATCAGAAGCTTTCTATATGTTGGGATGGGATCACATTGTCAATTTGGTACTTGTATACTATCCTTGAAGTGATTCTATCCATTGAAGAGTTTGCCTTTGATGCCTTCAAAAATTGTTCACCACTTTGTGCATCTACGTTTGAAAATATGTGATTTAAAGAGCATTGTTGGAGATTGTTATGTATAAAGTGAATATAATTCAAATTCCTTGATGAACTCCAATATCGATTTGTTAAAATAAAATTATAGAAAATTTGAGAATGATGGTTGTTGATTGTTAATTTTCATGTCTCATGTAAACTTTAAGACTAATATGTGAATTGATTTCCTTTGATATATGCGATTGATAGGAAATATTCCTTCTTGATAATTGATAATGAAAAGTGGAATAGGATGATATCCTTACAAACATAACACTAGACATATGATTCAAATTTTTTAGCATGCATGTTGATGGGTAATGGTCATATATCAAAATCATTAGTCTTGAACATAGAAATTTTAAAAAGTGGAAATTGGAGGATTGAATCACATATGTGGTTCCATCTAGGGAGTATAATTGCATGTGCGATCTATTTCAAGAAGGAAAAATCCTTGAGAACTAGGCTAGGGATGATATGATGTGATATATTTTTTATAAAAGAGTGAGGGGTTCATGTTTAGGGTTAGTGCGTGCACCAAAAGAGTTAAGTTAAATGCTCCAAAAGAGTTAAAATGAGTGCTAGAACTAGATTCATGCATAACATCTAGCAAAATGACATAAAATAGAGAGGTAAAAGTGTGATGTATGAAAATGTATCCTCTATATTTTTCCCCCATTTGGGTGTGTATGCAAATATAAATAAGTGAGAATTCTAAAATAGAAATACAAGAAATTACACACATAAAAAGGATATATAAATTTTATAATATAGAAATGTGAGTATCTTGAGAAAGCACATGCTCCCTTTTTCCTTAATATGTGTTAGGAATTCATGGAGCCTGACATATAGTCAAAGTAAAATCACCAACTTATGCATAAATTTGACCTAAAATTAATAATAATATGCTCCAATAGAATTATGTGTATAATGAAGTAGTACTCATAAATCAAGGAGTAAAGATTTAAAGAAAAATAAAAGCTAAGTATGATTGCTAAAGGAAACTAGTTATTTACTTATGTATGCAATCAATGTTAAATATGCCTCAAATTTTCCCTTAATTATAGCAAGTGTAGGCATACAAAACTTGAAAAAAAAAATACCTTACCCCTCAAGTGTTAAGATAACGTGAAATCATAGAAAAGAACATAGCATTTGAAAATTTAATATTATAATATGTGGTCAAGAAAGAAAATGGTAGACATGGAAAATAGGCTAACTATGATTTAAATGTACTTAGATAACTTAATGGATCTACCTTCATAGGATCAAAATATGTGTTACAAATCAATGCCCCCATGGAGCTATTATTTATGATGATTTTATGCACAAGTGACAACGATGATGATAAATGATAATGAAGTATATATATTTGATCTAAAGTAGTGTATAAATGTGACAACTTTGATGTTTTATTTGGAGATATAGGTAGAGATATTTCTTTCATTTCACATGCTCTTGAGATATTTTGATAGATGTTTATTTTATTTGATTACAACCATGAGAATGTGTAGCTAATGATTTTCCTTTTGTAAGGTCTTTGTCTCACTTTGATTTTATGTAGGTACCCTTATGTCTATTGTGATGTTGGTGCAACAATTGTATGCAAGTCAAATGGACAATTAGTGAATGGCCACAAAAACACATAAAATAAGCTAAATTAGGAAGAACAATATAGATTGAACAAGAAAATAAAATTAAATTATGGATAATGATATGATTACAATGGGTCATTGATATGTGAAGATTGATCACACTATGACACCCAACCCCTTAGAGAAATATGCAAAGACTCTCTCTACTTACAATCAAATCATTTTGAGCTCTACATAAAACCTAGGGATCCAACTAGGAAGATTAATCAAATTTAATTGCTCTTTGAAGAATCAACCAAGATGTAAAACCCTTGAATGATGAATACAACTTGTTATATAACACCACATTAAATTTAATTAATATTGATACGAAAGAACAAAGTCTATCATTTCCATGAATATGCATTCAAAGAAAGTTTAACATGAAGAAATCCAATTGACATGGATGCCATCTACAAAAAGAACAATCAATAAATCTTCAATAAATTAGAAACCTAATATTATTCTAATCTTCCAAAACTAATGTGAAGAAGTGTGTGAAGGAGGGAAATTTCATCATCCCAACCTTATCTTGAAGCTTATGTTGCAAATTTTCAATGAAGATTCGTTGAAGATCAAGACCGAGAATCCTAATGTTGATTTCCGAGTAAAGCAATTGATAACGAGAGATAAATTTAGTGACCTTTTCATCATCCTATTTTTTACATCTTATTAAATCTGCTAAGGTCATCTTAGGACCCATGTGTATTTGGAAATGATTGAGAAAGGCATCAACATGTTCATTAAATGAACGCATTGAATTATTCGACAAGGAACAAAACCATTTCAAAGAAGTATCTTTCAAGGATCTAGGGAAGAGTTTAACCAATAGTTTATCCTCAAAAATGAAGTCACTACATAAGGTTGTGCATGCAGAAACATGGCTAATAGGGTCTCCTTTTCCACCATATTTCTCAAATCCAAGAATCTCTATACCTTGTGATATTTGTGTTCTCAATATCTCCATAGATAATGGGTTTCTTTTGACATATTATGAAGGTTGGCCATTTTTATTTGGGTTCATTGTAGCAATTTTTTGTTGGAGGGATGAAACACTTTGTAAGAGTTGGTTAAAGATGAGATCATTGTTTGTGGTTTGAGATGGAGGTGAATATGGTGGAGGTGTATATGTATTTGGAGGATAAGTGAATTGTAAATTTGTGAGGGGATATGGGTTAGGAGATATGAGATTGGAATGCACAAAGCTAAAGGGATTCCCAATGGAAATACCTAAGGTAGTATTGGAATTGCTAGTGGGTTGTATGGTTGTAGTAACACGAGGATTGGTGTGTTGGAATAGAGGTCATAGTTGTTGAAGGAGGAATTGGATTTCCACCTTGACTTTGAGTATATCCCAAAGTTTGAGCACAGTAGTCATTGCAGGGACATGTTTATTAATGATATGAGATAGGCTACACACAATATCTATTATGCGTTCATTATCAAGCTTCTTCTTCATGTTATCTATTACAAGAATTGTAGTACCAACAATATATTCAAAACTCACAAAGTTTTGAAATTTCTCTAATTCTTCATACATTTGTCTTAGTTCTTCTTGAGGGACATTAGCAACCATTGATTCAACATTAGTAAAAAAAATTGTTGGTAAGGAGTTCATAGGAAATGAGGTGTTAAGGGTATGGTCCATGATGGGTTGACTAGTGTCAACACTATGAGTGAAAGAGCTAGAGAGCTCAAGATCCACGACGAATGTACTAGCATGGGATGGCATGAGTCTAGAGCTACGTCTCACTAGAGTACTAGAAATAGGACACTAGGTTGTGAAGCTCATTAAAGTTTCACAAAACCTAAGGTGCACCCAAAATGAAGAATAGGCAAGGAAAAATCAATGATATGAAGTGCAATGCAAAGAGAGAAATTTCCAAATTTTAAACTAGATAATTTGTTGATTATACTATGAAAAAACCTAAAAATGATGTCTTGTAATTTCAATTTCAATTTTGAAACAGTGCACTCAATTTGAACAATTAAACTTAATGCAAAAGATGATTGTAGAAAACAAAATTTTTGGAAACTGAAACAAAAAATTGAATGAAAAAATACAGAATGTAGACAGAGGGTTTTTAGTGCCCAAAGAATCAGAAACATGCCTGATTATGGACTCATTCACCCATGGGCGAATGGGTCTTTGGTTAGGGCTTTGAAAAATTAACTTACAAATTTTCGAGTTGATGTTTATGTTTCTGGATTTTGGTTGCAAACAGGTAGTTATAGTTTCATATTTCGGTCAGATTAGATCTAAATGCAAGTGTGAAATGATGCTAAATGACAAGAAAAAAGACCTAATTTGAGATACAATTTTGATTCAATTTTTTGATTTAAGTGACTGATCATGCAATGTTATGTAAGCACTATGCAAAATGAGTTTAATATTATGCCAATTTTTGTGAATTTTCAAAATTTTAATAATGCCAGAAATGTAATTTAACACCCTTAAATTAAAATCACACTAATACAAATTTGAGAGATCTAAAAATGCAAACTAATACAAAAGAATGCAAATCTAGATCCAGGGTTTAAATGAGCTTCAAATCAGAAAATTATGATGTTCAACAGTTAGGTTCACCAAAATGAAATGAAAAGAAATAGGTTGGTTCAAGTATGGAATGGGGAAAATGTTGTTGGGGTGTGTTAATGGACCTATTTCCCTTTATTTCATTAGGAAATGAGATCCACACAAAGAGTTGACTTACAACCATTAGGTGAGTCAAATCAATGAGGGAATCGACCTGAACAACACTTTGGGAGAAAAACTAAAAATAGTAAATCAACTCAATTATGCCCATTCAAACTTGAAACATGAAATTAAAGCCTAGTACAAACAAAAACCACAAAGTTTTGATAGATCTGGAAATGGAAAAGTGATGTGTACCTGTCACCAAAATGCAGATTCAGGAGGCTATCTGGGACTCATTCACCCATAAGTGAATGGGTCTTTGTGTAGAGGATTGGCTCAACTCTTGGGATCCTTTGATGTTTGTTTGTAGCTTCTATTTGATCCGGATTTCAATGTCAGACAGTCAAAAATAAGGTCTGAAGGTGAGATTCCGTGAATTAACAACAATGTTGACAACTTTTCCAATTTTTCTCTTCAAGAGATCTTCAACCCTTCTTCAACCTAAGATCTACAACACAAACACAAGAGGGAAAAATTGTTTGTTTTTGGTGAATGGGGGTTTTCCTTGGTCAAACCCTGTTTGGGTAATTAAACCTTGAATTGAAATAATGAAACATGAAAGGAATGATGAATGGACATGCTATGTTGCAACTCAACAAACCCTTGAATAAACCTTTGGAAGGTTGAAATATTGATCTTGATCTTGCATGAAATGACTTCAATGGATGTGGATCTTGATGCTTGAATCTTGATTTGAATGCTTGACTTGGATCTTTGAAACCTACATCACAATGTTAGCTCCAAAAACATGCATGATTGTAAAAGACTTTGACATGATGCTTGAGATTTTGATTGCTGCAATAAATCACTGATAAATTTGCCCTTGAATGCTCTTGATCATAATCTTTGCTATATTTTTTCTCACTTGAATTTCTAGGATTACTTAGAATTTTAATTGATGAAATAACCTTGTATTTATAGGTATCTATCCTTAATTTCCCTAAAATTAAACATCACAAGTTGACATTGAAATTTGAATTCGGGGACATTAAAATACTGCCAAAAACATAATTTAAATTTAGGTTTAAAGGCCTAGGGAGGACCGGTCCCTATTCCCGGAACACACATTGCTCAAGGTACGGTATTATGTGTTAGCATTAATTGTTGTCAGGTTTTCCTTTTAGAAAATGTAATTTATTAGGCTTGTAGATGTAAAATAGGGCTTATTAAGGCATAATTAAGTCCAATTTAATTGAGGGGACCCAAAAAAGTGTGAAATGTAAAGGAGTACATTTTCCTACACTACAATGATAACAAGTGTAGGCATAGAAAACTTGCAAAAAATAATACCTTGCCCCTCAAGTAGTAAGATAAAGTGAAATCATAGAAAATAACATAGAATTTAAAAAATTAATATTATAATATATGGTCAAGAGAGCAAATGGTAGACATGGAAAAGAGGCTAACGAATATTTTGAATGTACTTAGACAACTTAATGGATCTACCTTCATAGGATCAAAATATGTGTTACAAATCAATGCCCCCATGGAGCCATCCTTTATGACGCTTTTATGCACAAGTGACAACAAGGATGATGAATGATAATGAAGTATATATATTTGATCTAAAGTAGTGTATAAATTGGCAACTTTGACGGCTTCTTTGGAGATATAGGTAGAGATGTTGCTTTCATTTCAAGTACATGCTCTTGAGATATTTTGATAGAGTTTATTTTATTTGACAACCATGAGAATATGTAGCTACTAATGTGCCTTTTGTAAGGTCTTTTTCTCACTTTGATTTTATTTAGGTACCCTTATGTCTATTGTGATGTTGGTGCAACAATTATATGCAAGTCAAATGAGCAATCAATGATGGGCACAAAAACACATAACAAAATCTAAATTATGAAGAACAATAGAGATTGATCAAGAAAATTAAATTAAAATAAGGATAATGAAAGAATTACAATGGGTCATTGATATGTGAAGATTGATCACACTATGCCACCCCACCCCTTAGAGAAATTTGTAAAGACTCTCTCTACTTACAATCAAATCATTTTGAGATCTACATAAAATCTAGGGATCCAACTAGGAAAATTAATCAAAATTCATTGCTCTTTGAAGGATCAACCAAGATGCCAAACCCTTGAATGATGGATACAATTTGTTATATAACACCACATTAAATCTTAATCAATATTGATACAAAAGAACAGTCTATCATTGCCATAAATGTGCATTCAGATAAAGTCTAACATGAAGAAATCCAATCGACATGGATGTCATCTACAAAAAGAACAATAAGCAAATCCTCAATAAATTAAAAACCTAAAATTCTTCTAACCTTCAAAAAATAACAAAACTTATTTTCTTTATAAATATAAATGTCAACTAACATAGCTTAATAAACTAGAACTAAAAATATTATACTTTTAAAAGCAATTTCTTTCATAAAATTATCTTAAATTTGACCTAGTTTATGAGACTTTGGAATGTGATTCCATTCTATCCATGTCTCTAAATTATTTGTGATATAATATATAAATCTATTTCATAAAAAAATAAATGACTACATACTAGATTTATAGTTTGATAGAATCAAAATTTAACAATATAATTGTAAGTGATTTCTTAATTATTAAGAATTGATCTGATAATGACATCAATTTTTTTTAATATATAATATTACTTTTAGTTATAATTATATAATCTCAAATCAATATACATTAAATCTTATATTTTTATTGGTATATAAATACCATAAGACCTTTTACGTTTTACACGTCTACGTAAAACATGGACCCACTTTACATCTATCGCGCCAGATTCAACTCAACTACATAATAACTCATTGAAAATATATATTCTAAATGTAACTTTGAAAGTTCTAGAATATGGACATTGTTATTGAGAATCATATTTTTATTGGTAAATAAATACCATTAGACCTTTCACATTTTAAACATCCACGTAAAACATGGACCCACTTTACATCTATCGCGCCAAATTCAACCCAACTACACAATAACTCATTAAAAATATATATTATAAATCTAACTTTAGAAGTTCTACTAGAATATGAGCATTGCTATTGAGAATAATTATCCTTCTAGAAGGTTCACACTTTTTACATTGTTTTATACATATTTCTCGTACAATTTGAAAATAGATTTCTATTAATGGGGAGGAAATCATGGTGTTTTGGAACATTAAAAGCATTGGGAATCTGCCATTTTCCCTGCCAACTTTTGTCTTATCTTGGAGAAATTTTTGCCCACAATTGTAGGGGGTGGCCAATTCTGTGGTTGAGGTAGTTTTCCCACACTCCATCATAATCCAAATAAAAACGTCACTTAGGTATATTTATATTGCCCATTGACTATTTGGCTCTTTAAGACAAATAACAAATAGTAATCTTGTTGAAGGGATAGGCTTGCGTGCAGCTTTAAATAGCATGTTCACAAGACCTTCTAGAAAGCTTGGCACGTGTGAACAATGATAAAAGGTTCTAGAACTTTGTTACATAAAGTCTCACCCTTGAAAATTGTTTGGATTTTGGCTGCTACAATTGAGGATATATGCTTATTATAAAGCTTTTTTTAAGTCATTAGGAATTAAGTATAAAGATAATCAAGTAATTTTAAATTTATATCTTTGCTTGTACATATTCATCAAGTTTCTTACTTTTGCATTGATTGAATGGTGTAGTTGTTTGTACATATTAATCAAATTTCTTACTTTTGCATTGATTGGTTGGTGTAGTTGTGAACATGTGCATATCATCTAGGTGCTTGAATAATATTAAGATAACCTTAGGATTCGTTCTCTTGCTTTGAAGCTTTCCCAAGTTTTTAGGACTCGTTCTCTTGCTTTGAAGCTTTTCCAAGATTTTTTTCAAATACATTTTTATTAAGAAGTTGACAAAATATGATGGTAAGTGAAATTTGAAAGGTCGTATCAAGAGTGGATTAGGCTATACGATATGATTGGGTTATATGATGTGATTTTTTTAAGGTTTTATATTGAATCTACATAAATTGTTTAGTTATTCGATATATGATCATAAGCATTAGGTTGAGATTTTTTCAGTTGAGAGATCAAGATTGGGGGGCATTCATTATATCAAAGTCACTCGAGGTATGATCCCAACCTCATCTCTTATGGTGTTGGGATCTTGCATTTAGTGAGACTTGATCCTTGGTGGGCTTAGTCATAACCATTCAACTTCACTGATAGACTAAGGGCCTATTGAGGAAGTAATAATAGTATTTAAGTAGTGTCATTGTACCATTATCATCACTATTTCATTTCTAGATTCTTTATTTGGATCATCTATCACAGCATATCATCAAAGTCAAATTGCCACCTCATCAAAAATATATAATCACCTTGATCCTTCTCTACTTGCATCAATTAACCATATCATGTATCTAGATTTGATTAGTTTACTCATATTATTTGACCATTTTGATTAGATCTAGATTACATAATGTACATGAGATATAGTTTAGCTTCCTTCACTGAATTGGTGAAACTCAAGATTACTCACACCACCTAAGGTTTAGCCTCAGGGTATCTTTATTAGTGGACTATGCTACACAATCAAGACTAGAACTCATGATGTGACTTATCAACAACAATATCAATAGTCTTTGAGTAGTTGATGGAAGAAGGGAAGCAACCATCAAACAAAAATCTGCAAAACATGGGGTTTTGGACTCCTCTCCAAGAACTACATCTCCAAGCCTTCCTCTCCAAAAATCTGGAAATGATCCCCCCTTCCAAATTGTCAAATTTTCTAAACTTTTAATAAAGAATCCACCTCCCTTTTCCTGTAACTCCCATTTGCAATGCCCCAACATGGAGAAATCATCTTGAGTGAATTAAAATAAAATATTAAATGCTCAAAAAGCATCCTCAAATCCGCTCCCAATAAATTGCCAAGTTTAAGTGACAACTTGGATTCCCACTCCTCACAAATAGGGACCCCATAATAGAAAAAAGTTGAACCACTTGCTCTTGGGTGCCCAAATTCTTCATGCAACAATTAAGGAACATTAAATGAGTTGTCATAAGTCATAACTTATAAACTAGCTTATATACCTTATATATATAATCTATACAATATACGCTAAGATTTATCATTTTCGAGGTGTATTTTTTAAGATTCAAAAAAACAAAAAAGCAAAGAAAAATACGCCTCAAAAATGATAAATCTCGGCATATATTATATAGATTATATATATAAGGTATATACGCTAGTTTCAACGACAACACTGCAGGCAACAAACACATGTCAATATTAATTGAGATATATTATGTATTATGATTATATTATTTTTTTATGTCATATTATTATTTATTAAAATTATATTATATTATAATATAATATTTAATATATTAAGATTATATTATTATTAGATTAATAGTAATGTTATAATATTAATATATTATATGATAATATTATATTATATTATATGAATTATAATGATATATTTGATATATTAAGATTATATATAATCTATAGATTAATAGTAATTATATTAGATTATTAATATTATTGGTATATTATTAATAATATTAATATTATATTAGATTAATAATAATTATAATATTATTAAATCATTCATTATATTACAAATGAACATTGCTTTCAAATTCTTCGTTCTCTGAAGTATTGATTCTTGCATTTGTTCTTGACATAAGCAACATCCAATCGTAGATTGTGGGATTCACATCCTTAATGTTTGTTAGAATTTGACAAAATCTTTGTTGTTCTTCGTTCTGTCCATCTTGTCGAAAAACATGACTTAATATAACTACCATTTTGAATTCTTCCCATAGTAGCTTTGCTCGCCTTTTGCTTTCATATGGAGCCCTGCCATTTACGGGAGGTAATTGTGCCAAGTCCCCAACTAAAATCATAGATATGCTTGAATATAAAATATTTAATTAAATTGATAAGTATGAATTTGTATAGAAGGAACTATAATAGAATTGAATACAAAATATTGTAATGTAAAGTTATCAAAGTTAGCAATTTCAATCCAGAACTCACCTCCAAAACTTTGGTTACTGTTTTCTGGGAATGCTTGTTGAAGCCTGAAATCTATGTTTTCAAGCAACCTCTCTCCAAGGAAACTCATTTCATCTATCAATATGTATCTGACATGTGATATTTCTTCTTGGAAAGTTGTAAGTCTTGTCCCTTCTAGCTCATTGAAATCTCTTATTGGAATGCTTAGCTTTGAATGAATGGTTTTAGCACCAATGTTGAATGTTGCAACTCTAGTAGGCGTGAGTAGAAGTAGAGGAGATTGTTTGGGAGAATTTTTTTCTAGTGCTAGGTTATATAGTGTTAGGTTATATAGGGTTAGGTTATGTGTTTTCTTTAGGGTTAGGTTTGGGATTAGGTTTATGGTTATGGTTAGGGTTTAGGGTAATCTCTAAATTTAAGTTTAAGTCATAGTTGATTATTTTCCCACAAAAAATAAGTAGATCATTTTTTTTCTAATGTTCATTATTGCCAACTATGACTTAATCTTAAATTTAGACCTTTTCTTGAAACCTAACATCATATCCCTAACGTAACCATAACCCTAACCCTAACCATAAGATTAACTCATACCCTGACCTTAACCCTAGCCCTAACAATAAACCTATTCCTAACCCTTACTTGGATAGTAAACCATCATTTTTCTCATTAATGTAACCCTAGCCATAACTTTAACCCTAACACTATTTCTCAAAACCCTAATCTTAACCATAACACAAATCTTTTTTATCACAACCCTAAACATAAACATAACTCTAACCCTAAACCATGATCTTAATTGTAACCCTAAACCATAAACCATGATCTTAATTATAACCCTAAACATAAACACAACCCTAATCCTAAACCCTAAACCATGATCCTAAATGTAATCTAACCCTAACACTAACCTTAAATTACACCCTAACCTTAACCCTAATTGTAACCCTAAACTAAAGACAAATGCTACACCCTAAACTATAATCCAAATCTTAACCCTAACCCTAACCCTAACCCTAATCATAACCTAACCCTTTTTCTCGAAACCTTAACCTTGACCCTAACCCTCACCTTTATCCTATCCTTATAACCCTAACCATGACCAAAACCAAGTAACCCCAACCCCAACCCTAATTACCTAACCCTAAATATTTTTTCTTTTATTAATTAGTTGCATTCACTCTAATAACCCTAAACATATCCCTAAACCTAACCCTAGCCCTATACCTGACCCTAATCCTAACCCCAACTCTAAGCCAAATATAAAAACAACCCTTAATCGTAACAATAACCCTAAAATTTAATTCTAAATCTAACCCTAACACTATCCTCAATGTGCACCCTAACCTCAACCTTAACTCTAACCTTGATCCTAACTATAAGCCTAAGCCTAAGCCTAAGCCTAAGCCTAACTCTAACCTTGATCCTAACCATAACTCTAACCATAAGCTTAATCCTAACCTTAATCATAACTGTTAGCTAACCCTAATACTAACCATAACCTTATTTGAGCCCTAACATTAACTCTAACCCTCATTGTACCATAAATGTAACCCTAATCCCAAGCTCTATTGTAGAACCCTAAATTTTCTAAAAAAACTAACTGTAATGCTAACCCTAACCTAACCATTAACCCTAATTGTAACTTTAACCATTAACCATAATTGTAACCTTAACCTTGTCCTAACCCTAACCATAAACCATAATCCTAACCCTAACTCTAACCAAATCCCTAATTGTAACCCTAAACCCTAACCCTAATTTCATATCTAATCCCAATCATAACCAAAACTCTAAATCTAACCCTAACCATAAACCATAAACCCTAATTCTAACATTATTTTTCCTAACCCTAACCCTAACCCGTACACTAAATCCTAACCTTAATTAAATACCCAATCATAACCCTAAATTGTAACCCAACCCAACTCTAATCTCAATCATAACTATACCACTAAATCTAACCCTAAACTGAAGTTTAATTTTATTATATCATATATTATATTAATATCTACATTTTATCATATGCAATATTAATTATATTACTATATATTTTGATATATAGTATATTATATTATCTACATTTTTATTTATTCTATTTTTTTAAGTTTTCTTAATTTTCAGATTTTTTTTATATCTACATTATATAATATATAATATTAATAATATTATTATATATTTTAATGTATAATATGAATTATATTATTAGATCTAATATAATATATTATTACAAATATATCTTTGTTTTTAGATTTTAGATTTATTATTTTAATTTTTTAATTTAAAAAAAATAATTTTGAAGAGATATTCTTTTTTTTAAAGATTTCTTAATTATTACAATATATAATATGCATTATATTATTATCTAATATACTATATTATATTATTATCTAGTATAATATATTATACTTTTTTTAATTTTTAGAAAAAGAATTTTGAAGATATATATTTTTTAGATTTCTTAATTATTATAATATATAATATGTATTATATTATATTTTTTTTCTGATTTTTAGAAAAAAATTATTTTTTAAGATTTCTAAATTTTTGAATATGTATTATATTCATTATATTATATCTGTTTTTGATTTTTAGAAAATAATTGTGAAGAAATATTTTGTTTTTTAAGATTCCTAATTTTTCAATTATGTATTATGTTATATTTTTATTTTTTTTAATTTTTAGAAAAGAATTTTGAATAAATATTCTATTTTTTAAGATTCCTAAATTTTCTGATTTTTTGTTTTTTTTTTTGACAGATGTGCTGACCTCCTATAGGAGCCCATGCTGCCATTGTAGGGTTATGCTTCTCAGCGTAATTACACGCCCAAGAAGGCATATTTGAAGGTTTTCCCTTGTAAATGCCACCAAAATGCTTCCAAATTACGATTCGATTGCTACATAAAATATGACCAATTTTTTTTATAAAATATTTGGCCATTTATTACAAAATTATTCACTTAGGATATTAAAATATAAACTATTGCAAATATTAAATAAATCATTTTTTTGGGTGATGCAAGATTGCTCTCACAATCCAAGATGCTCCTGCATCAGACAACCCAAGTAGAAAGAAATGTTTCATGATTTGCACTCAAAAACATTTGTAGAACCTGTGCTTGTTTTGGATCCACCAGATTGCTTGTCTATTAGAATCTTTCGCAAGATTTCTATATTATAACCTTTCATTTTTTACTCCTCTACCCTTCATGTATTTCAAAATTTTTAATCTGACCCCCCACCAATATACTCCAGCAGAATTAACAATCAACCATATACCTCCACCTTCAACAAAATAAATGCACTTCATTACGTCTATTGATGTTTTACCTTTATCCTCTCCTTCCACCATGTCTTCTCCCTAAAATTTCACTATTTCAATGCCTTCTATAAGACATAACATCACCACAATCTGATTTATTTCACTCAAAATAATATTAGTTCCATTAACAAGAGACTTATTTTCTAATTTCCCTAACAAGGAATCATAGTCACAAATCAAAGCATTTTCATCTCCACTCTTCTCTAACAAAGATTTATTAGACCTCTCAATGCCTTAAAAGCACAAATCGTCAAACCTTTAGGTTTTGCTTGTGCAAACTACCTCCTTCAGTGATCTGTTTAAAAAATGCTCTTCCAATATTCACCAACATCATTGCAAACTGCTTCCTTCGGTGATCTGTTTACAACCATGGGAGTCTTAGTTCCTCAAATCCTCTAAAAATTTCTTCTTATTACTTGCACATTCATATACAAGCAAAATCCACACATTCTCCACCGTCAAGTCTTGGTGCAAACTGCCTCCAATCAGTGCTTTTGCCTACTCAGGAACTCCTATTCTGTTACCATTGATGGAAGAAGGGAAGAAACCCTCAAACAAAAATCTACAAAACACGGGGTTTTGGACTCCTCTCCAAGCCTTCCTCTCCAAAAATCTAGAAATGATCCCCCCTTCCAAATTGTTAAGTTTTCCAAACTTTTAATAAAGAATCCACCTACATTTTCTTGTAACTCCCATTTGCAACGCCCCAACATGGAAAAATCATCATGAGTGAATTAAAATAAAATATTAAATGCTCAAAAAGCATCCTCAAATCCACTCCCAATAAATTGCCAAGTTTAAGTGACAACTTGGATTCCCACTCCTCACAAATAGGGACCCAAAAATAGAAAAAAGTTGATCCACTTGCTCTTGGGCACCCAAATTCTTCATGAAACAATTAAGGAACATTAAATGAGTTGTCATAACTTATAAATTACACACCCAAGAAGGCATATTTGAATATTTTTCCTTGTAAATGCCAACCAAATGCTTCCAAATTACGATTCGGTTGCTACATAAAATATGACCAATTTTTTTTATAAAATATTTGGCCATTTATTACAAAATTATTTACTTAGGATATTAAAATATAAACTATTGAAAAAATTAAATAAATCAATATTTTGGGTGATGCAAGATTGCTCTCACAACCCAGGATGCTCCTACATCAATAGTTTTGTTACTTTGTTCGAATCACTAGCCCATTTCTATATTCTTGATTATAATCACCTTCTGCATCATACTAATAGGTGAAAATAAAAAAAATCACCTTAATCCTTCTCCAACTGCATCATTAAATAGTGTCGTGTAACTAGATCTAATTTGTTTACTTATATTGTTTGATTATATCTAGACCACATCATATAGCAAATAGAGTTTATTTTCCACGCATTAAGTTGAACCCCAACATTACTTACACCACCTAAGGTCTAACCCTAGGGTTAGTAAATATTTTAGTGGTGATTTATTGTCAATTATTTTTTCTTTTTGGGTCTTAAATATGGTGAAGAGAATGATTTTGGTGGCATATGCTTTTACCCAAATTAGATTATGTTTTTGTTGTTGTATGCAATATTAGATCACCCTAGAATGTTTTTTAATATCGTAGAATAATACTAAATCACCGTGCTATTTACTCTAGTTTGACCCCTATTAATAGGATATAATAAATGTAACTTTTGATCTAGGTCCAATCATCTATCATTTAAAATTTTATTTTTTAAAATTATGGTTCAATTGCCTACCTTTTTACATTAATTAAGGGCAAAAAGTGGTGTGGTTGCTAATTAAATTATAAGAAATTAAGAGCAAAGGGATGTGATCAGTAATAAAATATATGCAATTAAAGGAAAATGGTGGTGTAATTACTAACAAAATTGTAGGAAATTAAGGATAAAGGGTAGTGTGACCATTAATGAAATTATAGTGAATTTAGGAAAAATGTATATAATTGTCATTTAATCACATGCATTTTAGGAAAAAATTGTATTATTGTCATATAATTATAGAAATTTATCTTCAACCTATTCTTGCAGAATATTGTGCTCAACTAGTTTTGTTCACTAGTTAATGGAAAATATTGTTGTCAATAGAATATTCTTGTGTTTTTTAATTTTGAATATCCATTTTGTAATGTATTATGAGCCATTAATTTGTAATAGACATTGGCACCTTGTGTCTATAAAAGGGACACCAATCCTTCATCTTAAGGGATTCATTTTTTTGATACTTTTAGATTAAATAACAAATAATTATTATCATCCATATTCCTTCATGTTTTCCATTCATTTAGACTACTAATTTTTTCTCATGTGTCCTATGAAGTTATAATTGTAATATCAATTAAGTCATTTACTCTGTATACTTAGGTGACTTGTAATTCATTTCAAATTTATAGAATATTATGACATTGGACCATATTTTGGGTATGGCATAATCCCTTTCATAATTTGAAATTATACTCTAAATTTTGCATTATCTATATGTAATTGTGAGTAATTCTAGTGAATATAGATTGGTTATGGTGTTCAATTACGATTTTTGTGTATATTTGTTTTATCTTCCCAAATTAGGCTCCTAAACTCATTTCTATCTCCCTTTTCTTTTCTCTTTTTTAATTCAAGTCTGAGAACATGATATAAGTGCTTCAATATTACAATGTGTTTACAATTAAATAATTTTTTCTTGATCTATGTTATTGAAGATGCAATTTTTCCAATTCCATATAAATATTACATAAATTAGTCATGTCCTTGATTCTAAAAGCATAAATTCTATTTGTTAAATAGTATACAACAAACCTCTAAGTTATATAGTATGCCAATACCTAATATTTGAAGCCTTCAAATTATGAAATTTTATTTGTAAATGTATAATTTCAAGATGAGTGGCTTTTTTGTAAATTTTATTTGATTTGACTGTGATTGAAGCACATGTTAACATATTTATTATAGTTTTTCACCAAAAATAGGGTTGTTCATTTCATGTTTTCATAAAAAAGGTTTAGCTTTCTCAAAATATTCCATGATTTCCATAGTTGCCTATCAGTCCACCAAAAGGGTTTCTCTTAGAACTTGTAGAGAGATAGTTGTAGCAATAGATTATAATAATTTGTCTCTAAAATGAGTTGTAAACAATAAAATGTGATAGGTTTATTATTATTTCCAGTCTTTCTTTATCATGATTGATTGTGTATATGTAACATAAATTTGATAAATATTATAATATTTTAAATAAATAAAATTTAAATTTTGTTAGTGTAGGTTTTTATTTCCTAGCGGGATATTTAATTTTTTCTTAGTTATAGGTTTTTCCTACACATTTATTAAGCTTTCTTAGGATAATAAAGTGAGTTAATCATTTAATCACTAGGAGATAAAGTGACGAGTTGTCCTCCACCTTTTAAGGGTGTAGTATTTATGTTTTTATCACTTTATTTAATGTTGGTAATTATTGGTGGTCAATTCTCATTGGTTGATTTGTCACCTCCATTCTCTCCTTAGTTCTATATAAAATCACTGCCTAGTTTATATTTTTCATCTTGGAAGCTCTTAATGCAATTCTATCATATCAACATTGCATAATCTCAAGGTTCTGGTTTGCATCATTTATGTTTTTCCACCTTATGTAACTTTGATTTTCTCTTAAAAAGTTCCTTGGGCTATTCAATCTATTTTAGATTTATAAAAAAATTGCATGTTGGTCATTTCTATGTTACATGGGAGCACTTGTAAGTTTGATTGAGGATTATTAAATAAATATTCTTACATATTTTCATATTTTTGTAACATTTCTTATGTGATGTTCTTATGGTTAGATTTAATTTTGTTACCCAATAAGGCATTGGTCTTGACAACTCAAACCTTCCCTATTAATTTAAACAGAATAAAATCCTTTATAAGTAATTTTAAAATTATAAATCAGTAGCGTGCACTCATGATCATGTAGTTTAACTAGGGAAATATCTTATCAAATCCTTAAAATAAATTATTTCATGAGCATTTTATCTATACCTTGTAATCAACAATATTAAGAGTTAATGCAACTAGTTTTACTTGACCTAGTGATATAATTTAGGTTCAAGTTTGTAATTGGTTCAGACTATTTTTTTTTTGGAATTCCATTTTGTTTGATCTCAATACTTGTTAAGGTATACCCCTAGGAACACCCTCTTGATTATAAGCTAAGACCAAAGAATAAGAGATATAACTCACTCTTAGATTCAACCTATATCCATCCTATTTTTGTTGATGATCTTGTTTTTCCCTTCTTGACGATAAAACCCTAACCTTGAAGGTGGATAAAAGATCAAGGATTTAGATTGTTGTTTTAGGACTTAACACAAGTGTCGTGTGTGAATTAATTATCTATGTGTACCATACACTTAGGGACAAGCTTCTTCCACTCACTCATCCCATCCACCCTTCTCAACCTTTATCTAGTCATCCATATCACACCATTGTATTATTCCCATCTATGATAACAAAATCACCATGCCTTCATATTTGTCCCCATTATTTATTTTGACATTGACAGGGACATAGACAATATTTTTTTAAATGTTTTTGAATATCCCTTGATATGTCCAATTTTTTTATAAAAATTACCTCAATATATCATCATAAATATCACATACGAAAGTGGGACATATCATTCCAATGCAATATATTTCTTGGATAGCAAATCTTGTATCCCCTCCCTAATTATATAATGAGTCCCATCCCTCTACCAAATACCCCACCTTTTCATCCATCCAACACCTTCACCCCTAGTGCTAGAACACGTTCTTTCCTTAACAATTTAAATTCCATCCAATCCCAAGCCCAACATCATACAATAAATCAATCTTGACATATATTCATAATTCACAATTCTAGATGCTCAAGCCTATGAAATTGTGATCACATGCCTAGTATTCAATTAATGTAACAAATATAAAGTCTAAAGGTCCTAGTTATCTAAAAATATAGCAACAATATTAAAAAACATAGACAAAATCTATCCAAGTTGTCCATCACACATCCAAAAGAACACATAAGTTTCATCGTTAGTCTTGCTAAAATTCAAAGGTTGTTCAACCTATTACATTGTTATGAGGGTATATCATTCCAAATCTTCGTGTTGTTCTCAATATATATCATTCCCACATCAATAATGCTATCATCATCATCAAATCAATCAATCAATGATTTTTAGTTTAGGGGCAATGTCTTAACTTTATTTATTTTTATTTTCTTTGCATGCTTGCGTGTGTTTCTTTTATGGATTGCATTTGTGTGTTTATTCTTTGGGAACCTCATGTTAATATCATCATGGATTTTATATCATGGTGCATATTTTTATAATGCCTATTTGGATATCTATCCTTCACACACTTTGTGAGATATGATCACGATCCCTTGTATCATGGTACATAATACCAATTGCTACAACTAAATTTAGTTGCTCATTACATGGAAATTACCTTCCTAGCATGTAACTACCCTCCACCATACCCAATCATCACACTTTATTTTATTCAAATACCCCTATTCTCATCCATACATATCATATCCCTTTTCACTCATCGTAACTCTTCACATTTCATCATTTCTTAAATCTTCATGCATCCCAACCTTCACAAATACCGCCATTTATTTCTTTATACGTATTCAAATGCATTATCCCTATTGATTTTCCTTTAGGATTTGGTTCTCCTTTTGAGAGACCACCAGGGTCTAATCAACTCACTTGTTCTCTAGAGGGGGAATCTTGAACCCGCTTTCTAACAATATTTCCTTTGAATGAATAAGACATCCTGCCATGATTTATATCTCAAATAGTGCCTATAATTATCTTCTTTGAAATGATTTAACTTCTCTTAGTTTTAAAATAATCTCAAAGAGGGGAAAATAAAGACACATAAAATCTTCTTCCATATTTTAACCCATCATCATCACATTTCTATCATTTTGGATCATTATTCTTGCATCACATCTTAATTGATTAATTAAATATATTTAATTAATTAGGCCATATTTATTCTAATAATTAATTAAATATATCCCATTGATTTAAATAATTAATCCAACCCCCTTTACTAATTAATTAAATTATATTTATTAACCTTAACCTTTATTCTAACTACTCAATTAAATGAGACATGCTTATTCAATTATTTAGGCTAATTGACCTTTGTCTAATTTCATCCAATTGAAAAAAAAATAATTATTTTCCCTTTCCACTAAAATCCAAAAAGAATTACCTTTTCATCGTCACCATTCATTCAAATCTAAAAGCATCTTGTCCATCCATTTTCACACATGTCTTCTCCTCCACTTGCCATATTCACACTTCCACATATGTGAATCTCCTACCTCCATGAAAAAAATCTCCACCCTCCATTCCATGATTCAATCCTCTCCATCCGATTGCCTTTATTTCAAGATTCCACATGCTTGCAAATGTATGCAATTTAATAATATCTCCACTCTCCATTGTCTCCACTTCATCCTCTCCTTCCACTTGACACCTAGCTAGCTTGCACATTCATGCAATTCAATCATCACTCTTCATATCATAATAAAATTATTGCTCTCTATGCTTATGAATGTAGGTATATTTAAGAAAAATTTCTCTAAAGGAAAACATCTTCATTCTCAAGAAAGTGCATGCTACCTGTATTTAGAAATTTCTAGTAAGAAACAATATTGCATATCATTGTAACTATTCATCTTGGAGATATCTGAAACATCATGAAGGTATTAATTCTTGAGTTTATGTTACATTTGTATGTTATTTGGTACTTTAATTTTATCTTAACTAAGATGTATGCTTGATTTGGATTGATTTATTTGTGTTTAAACACATTCTCTCTTCTATTATCTGAATTTTACATCCATACAATATTTATTACAATTACAAGCTTGCACCCAAATAATATAAGGATGGACACATTATGGGATCAATTACAAACCCAAATACATAAATCACATAATTACAACCATTACATAATTCAAGGAATAATGCAAGATGGTAAATAAACCAAGCTAAGAACTATTCAAGCTCCCAAGTGATCTTATAGTAGGGGACCAATGGGGAATGTTACCAACTTCCAAACCAGATTACCATCATTGAGCATAATAGATGCATATGCCACTTTCGACAACCCCTAAGCTATGGGGAGAGAAGATTAAGGATGTACTAATAAAATGATAAATCTTACACACCAATGAGGGTCTCAAGAAAGACACCAATATTCCACACCATGGTTGTCCAAGGTTTCACACAACATCTGATGCATACACCATGAGGATAGTAATCCAATAGAAGTTTAATACATAAACAAAATTAAATATAAAACATTAGTGGTCTAATGTGTAACTCAAGAATAATAATATATTAGTAATTCAATGCCTAGCCACACTTAAAATACACACATATCAAGGGTCAAATGCATAAATCACCACTTGGGTACTCATGAATCTGTAAGATGGGGAAAATAAAATAGCATAGACTAAGTGACAACCAAACACTTCTAAGCTATTAACCTCATCCAAACAAGAGAATGCAAATAAAAGAGAGCAATAAACTAAAAACAAGTAAATGAAACACTCCTGATTATGGTTGATTACTTCTCTTGTCTCTCCTTCTTCTTCTTATGCAATCTTTGCCCTCAGATTTGTTGATGAATTTGTGCAAACACCTGCAAATAGTAAGCAAGAAAGTTGGAGATAATGGTTGTTAAATAAAAAATGGAGGAGAAAGGTTGCTTTTATAGACAACCATTCGAATGGACAGACGAGATTGATCTTCTAGAAAGATTCTAAGATCAATGGATGAGGATTCATGAGAGGGAGGTTACAAAATGGATGACCAAGATCTACGGTTGAAAATTGATGCAACCAGAATATGCCATGCATGGAAAAGATATGATGTTGATGGCTATGACAGACACGCAAGACATGCATGCTATGACATGAAATAATGACAGGGGATCTTTGACCAAAAAGGAGGGATAAATAATTTATTCAAAAATGGAGGAGGATGACAAGTGGCAAATAAATAATTTATTTGGAGGAAATGAGAAAGGAGATTTAATTAAATTCATAAATTTAATTAAAGGAGGAGATAGAAATTAGACATGGATAATTGATTTGGATCAATTATTTAAAAGAGAAGAATGACACATAATTAAATAGTTTCGTCAATTATTTAATTATAGAAGAATAAAATGTCAACTAATAATTATTATCTGACTATAGACATGTGATGAAAGATAAATAATTAAATAAATAATAATTTATTTAATTATTGAAGAAAGGGGTATTAGTGACACAATTAATTTATTTTAATTGATCAAGATATAATAGATTAGAAAGTGAATTAATTAAATAATTATTCAATTAATAAAGGAATATGATTACGAATAATTAAATAATTAATATTATTTAATTATTAGAGGATGACGACTAAGGAAAAATGTTGCTTGTAGACTTTAGGACATTTTTTAGTGTCTACATTTTTCCCCTCTTTGACATAATGCAGTTCATCACGTTGTGTCAAAGAAATTTAATTCTGAAATATGCCCTAGTGTGAAGAGAAAGGGGAAGGATGACCAAGAGGGTTGTGGTATGCCCCCTTGAGAGGACATGCAAGTTCAAAGAATACGAATGTGCTCTCAAAATGGAAGATAAGACTAGAGGATGAAGGATAGAAGAAATATTAGCATGGAAAAAATAAGGGAGATGGGATGTTAACATGAAAAGGGGAAAGAAGATAGACAAGAAATGTTAAGGGAACCAACTTTCATGCTTACATTTTTGTATTTATCATCATTGGGCCTCAAAAATGTCACAAATGGACCACAAAAACCATGGTATGACATAAACCAAGGTGTGGAAGGTGACCATTTGGCAGAGACAAACAGTCAAAAAGACAAGGAATGCCCCAGCTCATACTAGGGACCCGATTGTCCCAGTCTTTTTGTCAAGACAAACCACAGGCAACAAACAAAGAAAAGAGGCCATGATCCATCATCATCCCTCTAAATCCATTGATAGGATATCCTCAAGGAGACTAGTAACATGACCCAAAACCAATCAAAAAGATAAGAAAATCCAGACTAACAAAGTGTTTTCCAAGATTGTGTTTTCTAGTGATAATGATGATTATTTGATTGGTTGATTAGGTTGACCAAGATGATTGAGTTGATTGATAGGTTGATAAGGATTGATAAAGTGATTTGATTGACCATGCCTAGCCTCAGGAAGGACACATCCTGATGAAGGCAAGACTGATTGACCAAGTTGATAAGATTGATTGGTGTGACAAAGTTGATTGACAAAGATGACCAATTGATTTGATCGATAGATTGACAAAGTTTGATTAACAAATTGACAAAAGCTAAAAAATTCATTTGATCGATAGGTTGACAAAGATTGATCATTTTTTTGATGAAGATTGATGAATATGACCAAGTAATGTGACGATACCCAACCGCAGGAAGGACACATCCTATTTGAGGTAGATGACACATCTGATAAAGTTGACCAAGTGATGAGTGTTGACAAGACACCTAACTACAAGAAAGACACATCCTACTTAAGGTGAATGAAAAGTTTGAGAAAGTCTAATCCCAGGAAGGAAACATCCTGATAAAAGACAAGAGATAAGACTGAATGAGACAAACGACATAATGCCCCATTCCAGCCAAATGACCAGGTTGATGGATGATAAGAAAATCAATTGATGAAAGATTTCATTGGTTTGTTGTTTTGGTTATTGAATGATGATTGCTTCTGGACCAAGGACATGACCCGACTCAATGAACCCTAAAGGAATTGACCTAGGGGGCCTTGGGGGCTCATCAATAGATGGCCTTGCCTACATAGCAATTCACAGAGACCTCGTAGTTTGATATGACTTGACTTTGTCTTATTCGAAAAAATACTGAGTCATGGTTGTACTCATACAACCTAAAGGGATGAACCTAATGCCTCGAGGGCTCATTTAAGATGAGCCTTGCCTACGTAGAAAATGCATAGAGGAAACATAGTTCGACCACTCTAACAAAATCGATTCAGACTCAGACCAAGATTCAGACTCTGTTTTTTTTTTTCTGGGAGTTTGAATTTTTCTGATGTTTTGGGATTTTGAGGATTTTATGATTTTTTTGGATTTTGAATGTTTTGATTTTTTTGGATTTTGAAATGTTTTGATTTAGGTTTTGGATTTTGAAATGTTTTGATTTTTTTGGATTTTTTCAGTATATGATTTTTTTTGGATTTTTTCAAGACATTTTATGATTTTTATGGATTTTGAAGGTTTTAAAGGGTTGATACCATGTATTATTTCCCATGAAGATGCAAGTCAAGGAATTTCCCCCAGTCAAGTATAGGACCAATTTACAATGCGCGAGGGGAAGCGACAAATGCGACGGGTGGATATGAAAGCGAAGGATGCTAAATGTCGGTGGTCTTCAGTCCATGGAAAGGATGACACTTTATTATGGATGAGTGAGACTTTATTATGGATGATAACTATAAGGATCATGGAAAATGCATGTGAAATATACCCACAATCAACCAAAAAGGCATGCACAAGGACCCAAGGATGAACATGATCTTCCCCATAGTCAAGTTGAAAACCAATTGATAGGTGATGGTGATGACGATGTTGTTTGATATGGGAAGGATGCATCCTGAAACAAAATGAGGATTGGAAAAGACATATCCCATGGATGATAATGTAACTAAAGGACCAAGTTTTGCAGCAAGGCTAAGAACAAAGCCAATGAAGGTTTTGGATAATGCGCTAGAGTGCATAGCAATATTGTATGGATTAGGCTTGTTGCATTTGAAATGACTAACCTTAGGACCAAATGGGATTATGGAGGGCACTTGGATAAGTGAGTTAGAATAATTAAACCAATAACAAGGGAAACCAAGTCCAACAATATGTATGAAAAGATAATGGATTGATTTTGGAAAAGGATAAGAGACATGAGGATTATTGGATGGAAGAATTGGGATATGATCTCCGAGGACTATTTCACATAGGAATAATTTTGTTTTCCAAGATATGGGTTTGGATAAATTCTGTGAAGGAAATGACATGATATTTCATGGGTAATGTATGACCAAAGGATAGACATGTCAAGAATTTTCCCAAAGCATGATTTATGTTTGTGTCCCATTTCTTATCAAGATGAAGGTAGGTGGGAGAAGGGATGGAAACAATATGGATTAGATGGAAATGTTATGAAAAAGGCATGGGAGATGAGACAACTTGCTCCCAAGTGTAATGGTCCACACAGATAATTTATTTTACACATGATGCCTGTTTGACAGGTTTTCATCATGGTACTTATCCAATGCGCCATAAAAATGGTTTTTGACTATTGGATGCATTTTTTCTCTTTTTTCTTTATTTTTTGATGTCACACAAGATGCTTGTTTGCTAGGTTTTCATCAAGGTGACAATTTTTTTGATTTTTTTATATCGATTTGATGTTCTATATGATCACTGATTGTTCTGAATATTTTGATGGTGTTGATGTAGATACCGGTGTCATGATATGCTAATAGTGACCTTGATGGAGTAGCTGTCTTGTTAGGATCATAACACTGGCATATAACTGATCGATGTCATTGTGATCCTCTATGATACTAGGTTTGGCCTTATCGAAATATGCACATCGTGATAGAGTACCATGGGAGTCCTTATGATAAAGAGTTGCTGCCAAGATGTGACAAATTCATGAGGTACAATTTTTGGAATGATGGATGATAGTAGCCATGGAAGGATTATTTGGACATTTGGATGTAGCAGTTTTTATTTTCCAAACTTGGGATGGTGGATGATGGAGTTTGGAATTTTGATTGGGATAGCGTTTGGAACCAACATTTTTATATGCCTTTCTTGATGACCATTTTGAAGGAGGTGGACATTTACTATATGTGGGAGTCCTCTTTTCTTGTGGCTCCATATTTTGATTGACTTTTAAATTTGGAATATTTTCTTTGCTTGATCCAATTTTCTTTGGGATCCATTTTAACTTTATTTGTCCACTTGTATTTTTGTTTGATTCAATGGCCTTTGAAATTTGATTTTGAACTTTGGATTTATAATAATTTTATTTTTGTTGGTTCCAAATGGAAGATTTATTCATGTTGGAATGATGGTTTATGGTATGGATGGAAGGAGTGTTGGCAGCAACCTTATGACAAGGACTACTCATGGCCCCCATTTTGATGTTTGTATCAGATAAAGTTGCCCCCAATATCGAGGAGGCACCACTAACATCATTTGATTCTCTGATTAAAGAATAACCAAGACCTTGATGTCTAGGATTTTCATAAAATTGTACTGGTTCTATAATGCCTTGCTCATGTAGGCCTAGTCCTCTTCCTTTATGCTGCATGCTTTGAAATATTCTATTGCGATGGGGTATTTTTTACTTTGAAAGAAAGATGCAAACCCATCACTATTTAGCTGGAAACCATTACTCAAAATTTACTCATCTACAAGAAAGCCTGCTTTGACAAAGGTGGATGATCCTATTTGATAGGATATTTTGGATTTATCATTCATCATGCTTGTTTCTTCTTGATCATTTGGGATGTCAATTTGATCTGTGGTAGATTTTGTATCTTCTTCTTTGACTTGATCCATAGTAGCTTCTTTGTGTTCTCCTTTGACTCGATCAATAGTAGCTGCTTTATGCTCTTCTTTGATGTTATCCATATCATTCATTTGATTATCTATGTGTCCAAAGGAGGCAAGTGTCTCATTTTGGGAAATGGAGGTGTTTGGAGTTTGGATAGGACCATCTTCAAATGTTTGGTCATGGATGGTATAAAGGTTGATGAGAGGATCATTTTGGATTTCTTGTTCAATGGTAGGTTCTTGGTCAAAAATAGGTGTATCTTGGACAACTTGGTTGTAAATAGACTCTTGAACAAGGATAGGTGTATTTTGGATGCCATGATTATCTAGAAGGACTTCTTGGAGGGACTTAAGGATGGGGTCATGGGATGGACTACTTTGATCTTGACATAAAGGTGAAGCTATGATGTCATCCTTTGGACTTTTATTTTGAAATGTATCCCAAGGTGTAGGCAATGTGATGTGATTTTGGAGACCCTGACCAAATGTATTTTCATGACCAAATGTAGCTTGGGATGGAGTGGATGGAAATGGGCTAGTGGATGATGGACTAGGATAAGATGTGGAGGATTGGAATGGACTAGTGGATGATGGATTATGATAGGATGTGGAGGATTGGAATGGACTAGTGGAAGGTTGGTTTCCCTTGTCAAAGTTAGGATAGGGATGACTAATGGACATTTGTTGTGGATCAATGACATAGATTGTGCTAAGGGACTCTTGATAGTGAGGGTAGATGGATGAAGGACTAGAGCTTATGGATTATTGGTAAGAAGGGTATGCGAGTGGTTGGTATTGATGATTGTGGTATTCAACTTGACTATGAAGAAGATCAAGGTAAAGTGAAGACATGGTCATGAATTTGGATTAGGATGGATAAGGAAAACTTAGTGAGGACCATCCAAAACTTGTGACCTTTGGATGACAATGCAAGGTGTCAATGCAAAATGGATATGAAACTATGTTATTTTTTGTGATTTTCAAGGATATAAGGATGCAAATTGCCAATGTACCTAAGACCAAGATTAAGGAATGGTGGAATGATAATGACCCTATGACCAAAGGATATGATATGCGAATGAAGTTAAATGCTAAATGATGCAAGATGGTATGAGACTAAGCTATGTTTTTGTGACTTTTTGGATTATAAAGATATGATGATGCAAGATTATCATGTAAGGATAATGATGACTTTGAGACCAAAGGATGAAGCTAAATGAAACTAATGGATGCAAATGATATCAAAGGTGGACTAATTAACAATGAAGGATAATGAAAAGGAAACTAAATGATGCAACTAAGTCTAAGGTTAAATGAAACTATGTTTTTGGTATTTTTTGGGATAAAGATGCAAGTTAAATGCAAGGATAAGGATATCAATCTAAATGAGATAAAGGTGATGCTAAGGATATGAATCCTAAAATTTAAAACAAATGATGGTAACCAAGCTAATGTAAGTCCAAGATAACAAACCCAAATGCCATTGACCTTTGTGATAATCAAGATGATAGATTTGACAAGGTGAGTCTAAACTAGGACACAAGTTTGAGACTCAAATTTGATAAAGGTGATAATGAAAAAGGTTGATAAAAATGAAGGATTAAGGTCAATGAAAAATGGATAAGCAACCAAGGATTGTCTAAAGGCTTGATAATTTTTTCTATATTTGAAATCTAGAAGGTATGTGCAACCTAAGACCTAAGATTAATTATGCAAGGGAAAGGTGACCTAAAAAGCAATCTAAAATGTAATGCAATCCTAAATGAGGATGATGGAATGGAATGGTAAAGGTTTGCAAGTCTCTAGTTTGGAAATCAAGATCACAGTTAAGATGAATTGGTTGAATTTTGGACAATAATTTTATGAAATTGTGGTAATTAGGTAGTTGTGGCTCTTTTTCAAGTAGTTGCGGTTCACAAAGAATTATTTTGAAAATTTGATGTTTTGGATTGGTTTTGAGTAGATTTTTGACTGATTTTGATGAAATTTGTCTTGGCAAACACAACAAACAGTATCAAGCACTTTGTTTGAGGATTGCTTTGATGTAAAAACATTTTATTTTTTAGAGAAGACAAGCACAATCCTAAGGTTGGTAAGGACTATATTCATTGGATCCCACGTGGATTTTACTCCAATCGCACTTATTCTTAGCGGGTGACTTAGAAGCTTGGCCACACAGGCTCCCCCTTACATTGCACTCACTTCTCAGGTCAACCAAGCTTCGAGCCCTCATAAATCTACCATGACAGACTCTTCACCTCTACTAAGAACTGTGAGAATGTGGGTGTCTTGGCAATGACCGTTGCTACACCAGTGAATAGAAAAAGGTTTTTGGCAACTACACATAAGGTTTTTAGTTAGGGACCCCCGTTTGAGTGGCCACACATGGAGCAAAGATTAAGCTCTGTTAAAGGAGGAATTCCAGCTTGAAGAGGTTACACTCAATAGGGTTTTGGGGAATTCTACTTTATCTGTGTGACACATCCGCACTCATTATCCTAAGTTTTCCATTAGGATTCACATTTATATACTGGTCGGGGTAGCTCGGCCAAAGAGCTCTGTTGCCGGTCTGAGTCACCTTGGGGTGAGTAATTTTTTCCACCAAGGAAAACCCAAGTTCTAGAGGTAATAACCATTTCTCTTATACCCAGGATCGCATGAATGTGCAAGGGGAGAGGATACTTTGATTATTGCATCAAAGGGTGACACATACTTGAAGACACTTGTAAATTTTAATTACCAAATGATAATGTGAGGAGGACACACAAGACACTTTGTTCATTTTAAAAGTTTAACTTGATGTGAAACAAACAAAGTCCATTTTAAGGTAATGACATGAAATACATGTTCATTTTAACCATATGAGTGTGCATGCAAATTGTGTTCATTTTAATCCCATGACATGAAATGCATGTTCATTTTAACCAATGAGTGTGAATGCAGATTTTTTTCATTTTAAGCCCATGACATGAAATGCATGTTCATTTTAACCAATGAGTGTGCATGCAAATTGTGTTCATTTTAAGCCCATGACATGAAATGCATATTTATTTTAACCAATGAGTGTGAATGCAATTTGTTGTAGTTGTTGAAAGAAAACAAAATTGATTATGCCTAAAGAAATGAAAAGCTCGTTTTTTGTTTCTAAAGAAACAGTTTTTAGTCTCCCTCCAAGTTGTGCCACATGCTAAAAACAAGAGATTAGTAACTCAAAAGAAAAGTTTAATGACAATAAAAAATTGAAACAGTGATAACTTTCTCAAAACCTAATGAAATTTTAAATCGTTTGAATCCATGGAAAACTGAAACTCAACCCTTCAAAACCTAGAAAATATTTTTTCAAGATTATGTGCAAATAAATTGTTAGAGGTAAAAAAAAACTCGGGTTTTAAATATTAAATTTAAAAAACAAAAAATACTAAAATGGCCACAACTTTCTCAAATCTTAACGAAATTTTAAACCATTTGAAGTTTCAAAAAGTTGAAAACGAGGGCTACAAAACCTAGAGGATAGTTTTTGACTATTTTATGAACCCATTTTTCTGTACTGAAAATAATATGATGGTATTTTACGCAACTTCTTGGTTGTAACCTGCAAAACAACAAAATAAACAAGAAAACAAATGATTTCTCTACAAAATTGTAAGATTCACGTCGGGTTCATCAATGTAAAATGGGGAAAATAAAATAGCGTAGACTAAGTGACAGCCAAACACTTCTAAGCTATTAACCTCATCCAAACAAGAGAATACAAATGAAAAAGAGCAATAAACTAGAAACAAGTAAATGAAACACTCCCCATTATGGTTGATTACTTCTCTTGTCTCTCCTTCTTCTTATGCAATCTTTACCCTCAGATTTGTTGATGAATTTGTGCAAACACCTGCAACTAGTAAGCAAGAAAGTTGGAGATAATGGTTGTTAAATCAAAAATGGAGGAGAAAGGTTACTTTTATAGACAACCATTTGAATGGACAGATGAGATTGATCTTCTAGAAAGATTCTAAGATCAACGGATGAGGATTCATGAGAGGGAGGTTATGAAATGGATGACCAAGATCGAGTTTCTAGAAAGATGCCAAGGTCTACGGTTGAAATTGATGCAACTAGAATATGCCATGCATGGAAAAGATATGAAACCGATGGCTATGATAGACATGCAGGACATGCAAACTATGACATGAAATAATGATAGGGGATCTTTGACCAAAATGGAGGGATAACTAATTTATTCAAAAATGGAGGAGGATGACAAGTGGCAAACAAATAATTTATTTGGAGGAAATGAGTAAGGAGATCTAATTAAATTCATAAATTTAATTAAAGGAGGATATAAAAATTAGACATGGATAATTGATTTGGATCAATTATTTAAAAGAGAAGAATGACACATAATTAAATAGTTTCATCAATTATTTAATTATAGAAGAATAAATGTCAACTAATAATTATTATCTGACTATAGACATGTGATGAAAGATAAATAATTAAATAAATAATGATTTATTTAATTATTGAAGAAAGGGGTATTAGTGACACAATTAATTTATTTTAATTGATCAGGATAGAATAGAGATTAGAAAGTGAATTAACTAAATAATTTAATTAATAAAAGAACATGATCAGGAATAATTAAATAATTAAGATTATTTAATTATTAGAGGATGATGACTAAGGAAAAATATTTCTCGTAGACTTTAGGACATTTTTCAATGTCTACAGAACCAATCGAAAGTAGCATAAATAAATAGGATAATATAAAGATAATAATATTTTTTAATATAATAAAGAATATCCTTAAGTATCCATCAACATGCTACTCATTTGATTTTAATTTATAATTAAGAAAAGAAGGAAAAACCACTCCAAAACCATTTTATAGTCCATCCATTTATACATGCTAAATCATCATTTACACCAAATGGTCATAGCATAGAAAATAATGCATGTTATCATCATCCAATAAACACACATTGTAATCATAAGGAAACAATGACACACAAGGGTTATGGTAAACAAAAATAAAATATACAAGGGAATGATGACAACAACCAACACCAAGAAAAAAGTATGATAATCTAACTAATATTCAAGAAAATTACATACATAATTAGGTACAATGATCCAATTGATGTAGAGGAAGGACTTACTCATAAACACTTTGACACATTTCCAACATGGCTTCAATGTAACTAAGGAAAAAGTGCTACTTTGTTCATCTTTGGTAACTTGATCGCAAGCCTAATGGTACACCACCAAGGAAGAAAACAATGGGAAAACATGTAACATGATGTTATTGACTTGTGAGAACTTGTTCCAATACCTTTTATGGGCTTCCAAGCATTCATGACCCAACCAAGTGATCAAAACCATGAATTGTGCAATTTAACATTGTTGCCACTAGGTGTATTAAGGAAATGAATTCAAACAAAGCAAGAAAAATTGTCACATGAATTCTCAGACCTGTGTAGGCCCCTAAAAAAATTCCACCTTGATTCTATGCCCCTCCTTTTACAAGCAACACATAGATTGATAACAACAATAAGGAACTAGGGTTTTTTGGACTATTTAAACACAATTACAACAAACTGTCATTGAGAACTCCTTCCAACTTGAAAACTAGACACCATCCTATTTCCACCAATTTTTATGGCTTTTTATTGGTGGAATCTCTGCCCATCGGTTTTTGTTTGTCCTCTAGAAACCCTAGGCATGGTTTTGACATGCAATCACAAAAACAATAATATCTCACATGAAACTTGATGAAAATATACCAAACCAAGTGCATTTGAAATATAACTCCCTCCTCTAACTTCTCTAATCATTTTCAAGACTGTACCATACAATACCAATCCGTACAACATGATTTACAATTAGTTTTCAAAGAAAAGTGCAATGTAGAACGTGGAAAAATGATGATCTTCTCATTCAAAACTTTCTTCAAGCCCTGGGATCGATGTTAAAAGGCCTATTTAACATGTACCAATCATTTACAACTAAAAAAATAACCATCCAAACTTTTGTTAACTCTAATGACATCGTTTACAACTTGTTGACGACATTTTTGACAACATTGTGCAGCTTTTGCAACTTTTGACAAAATGAATCCAAAAAATCATAGAAAATCATATAATGACTTCAAATGAATCAAAATGGTCTTAAATAAACTTATTGACCCAAAACCAATCAAAACTCAAAGCTTGGAAACTTGACAACACTTTTCATAAAAAGGTGCTTCAGGGATGCCCCTACATCATACTCCTTAGAAAGAAAGAATTCAAGCCCCACTTGAATTGAGGTCTGCAATAGTACAACCAACCAAAATCCAACATCCAAGAATGATTGTGAACCAGCCTCATTATCTACAATAACATCCCCTTTGAAAGGGTACAAATCAGAAACCAAATCTCCAACCTTGAAGACAACTTCTCTTCTTTTCACACCTACCCTTCACTTGGATCTGTCAAATCTACTTTGTAGATGCTCCCTTATTTGTTGATGAATTTCTTGCATTGTAATACAAAAATTTTCTCCTTCATCACCTTGTTTCATTTGACCTTAGGTCTCTCACTCCTCTGCCACTTATGATTCAGTTGAGAATCCATTTCCAAAAGGTTATGCTTCCTTAACCCTGCTGCATGATTTGTACCTTTGATTGTCCCTTGAAATATTGCTACATCTGTTCTCTTGTCAACTAGTTGGATTCCAATAACTGAGATGGTATTCCTCAATGGAGCAAATGAAATCTCAATGAGAACATTTTATTTCGTCTTTCTATCTCTAGTCATTATGGCATCAAGCATAGGATCTTGATCAATTGTGTTTTCCTTTTCTAAAAGAGTCAAAGCATGCCTAGCTTCCAATATCTCATGTTGTCATGTGTGCAATTGATGTGCATATTCTTCATACTTATTTGAATACAAAAAATATTTAGTTCTCCTTGCCTCTTCAACACTATTACTGTTGAAATTTTGAAAAGACTCCTGCATTGCATCCATGTTATGTTCTCCACACTCAACCAATGATCCTTTCAACATGTAAATTTTTGATTAGAGGGACTTGGTATGAAAATAAACATCATGAACCTTGTATCCCAAATCTTCAATTTTTAGTGTTGCCTTCTCCATTGAATTTACACAATGAATGACCTTCTCCCTTTCTTTGTTCATACCAGTTTGCAAAACATAAAATTGAACCTCTAGCATGGGACTAAACCTCTTAACACCATTTGTATTGGCTTGTATTCACCAAATTGCTTAATAAATTTAAAGATAACTTGGGTTGGATCCTCATGTCCCAATTGCAAATTCTTAGCATCTTCAACCAAATTGAAAGGTTTGTCTTCCCATTCTATAAACTCTATATGAGGATTGATACCTCTCTTTGGGATGTCATCTACCACTATGTTAGAATGCTTGTGTAACAAATCTTTCATCTCCAGAGGTAATTCATCAATCTTAGTTGCTGTCATAACAATCCTAGGTCTGGTTATGTTTGTAAAGCCCATTTCTTCCTTTTCTATGTTTTTTATGAACTCCTTCTCACCTACCAATATCACACTAGATCCCACTTGTGGTTCTTGGCTTTCCTTTTCAAAGGTGTTAAGAGTATAAGAGACCCCATCCTTCTCTATGACATAGGTGTTTTTCCTACCATCATGAACTACCTTCCATTCATATTGCCATGGTCTACCTAGCAACATATGAAAAACATCCATGAAAATGATGCCACAAAAAACTTTGTCCTTATATCTCCCTATTTGGAATTCTACCCAGCTTTTCTCATTTACTAATGCTTGCTTCCCTTTATTTAGCCATGATACCTTATATGGAGTGGCATGGGGTAACCTTTTCAATTTTAACTTTTCTACCATTTCAACATAAGCTAAGTTATTGATGCTACCAAAATCAATGACAATCTGATAAAATTTACCTTGGATTTTGCAAGTGGTCCTAAGGAGTGATCTTCTTTGGGGTGGTTCCTTCTCTATGGAAACTTTGATCAAATTTCTCCTCATCAACAAAAACTCTCCAAATTTTGGTTCTTTAATTTGGGTTGAAGAATTTACACTTTCAACATCTCCACCTTGTAACTTGATTCCACCTTTCACTCCCAAAAGAAGTAGATTATTTTTCTTTAAGGAAATTCCATGCTTAATGGCCTACAAATTTATTACATTTATAATATTTTCTAGTGAAGCCACTTGATCCTCCTCTACTCCCAAATCTACCCCTAAAATTTGATCTTCTTCCCTTAAAAATGCCCTTTGAATTTGAGGTTTGTTCTTGATAATTACTTGTCTCTCCTTGACTCTCTTGTGATTGTCCTGAATCAATAAATGATCCTCTTCCTCTAAAATTCCTTCCCCTACCTCTACTTTGTTTCTCTTTTCTTCTTTTCAACTTGTCTTCAACCTTTATTGCTAGTTGGTAGCATTCTTCTACCGTTCTAGGACTTGTGACACTTAGTTCATCTTGTAGGCTATATTTCAGTCCATTAAAATACCTTGAAACCTTATCAACATTCTCTTTCATATGGAATGATCTAATACTTAGTTTTTAAAATTATTGTTTATAGGTCTTTACATCCATGCCTTTTTGTTTCAAACTTTGTAGTTGCCTATACAATTGAATGGCATAATCACTACGTAGAAATTTACCTTTCAACTTTACAACCATTTTGTCCCAAGAGGTGATCTTTGATTTGTATTTCTTCATTATCTCTACTTGCACATAGTCCCACCAAAGAGGTGCATGAACCTTCAATTTTTTTCTAGCCAATTTCACCTGTTGTTCCTCTGGCACATCTTCAAATTCAAAGTATTTGTCTAATTCTCTAGTCCAATCAAGAAGTTCCTCACTGTTCAGGCTACCTAAATACATTGAGAGTTCCATCTTGAATTTGGAACCTTCACCTCTGACTGCTTTCAAAAATCTCTCCAACCTCAACTCTTCAACATCTCTTTCTTCATGGGGTTCTTCTTGTGGTGAATTGTTTTCATCCATCTTTTCTTCCTGATCACTCAAATCTCATGTGATCACACCTCTCCTCTGTTTTATCTCAACTGTTGTAAGCCTTGCATCAAGACTTGATCTCATTTCTCTCATCTCTTGGGAAATTTTGTCTGCCATCTCTTTGGATAACCTTTCTATTGCTCTTTCACCAATGTTCACCCTTGGAGGCATCTTTGCTTGTCTTCAATTCACCAAATCAAATTTTCTTTATTGGCTCTGATACAATATGATGAATACACCAAACTTGAAGATCTTAGCCTCTCCTCTTATCGGATTGAGGGTAGAAATAGGACATAGTTTTCCACCAAGTCTCACTGGTTTTCATCAGTGGGAACTCTATCCATTGCTTTTTAATTCCTCCTTGGAAACCTTGGGTAGGGTTTATAGCCACAATAAAAAAAAATATATCTCACAAAACTTGATGAAAATCTACCAAAATAGGTACATTTGAAAGCTAACTCCCTACTTTAACTTCTCCAATTAGTTTTCAGATTGTACCATATAGTACCAATCAATACAATGTGAATTACAGTTAGTTTCAACATAACAATATAATGTAGAACGTGGAAAAATGATGATATTCCCATTCAAAACTTTCTTCAACCCCAAGGATTGATGTTACAAGGAATATTTAGCATGTCCCAATCATTTAAAACTAAAAAATCAACCATCCACACTTTTGTTAACTCTAATGACATCATTTACAACTTGTTGACAACATTTTTGACAACATTGTGCAACTTTTGTAACTTTTGCAACTTTCAACAACATGACTCCAAAACATCATAGAACATCATAGATGAATTCAAATGACTCAAAATGGTCTTAAATAACCGTATTGACCCAAAACCAATAAACAATCAAAGCCTAGAAAAATGACAACACTTTGCATAAAAAGGTGCATCAGGGATGCCCCTACATCACCAATGAATCATAGGAGAAGACTAATAGATAAGGATACAAAGTGACACCACAAAGGGTTCTAAATCCTTATGAATGTTGATAAGTACAACACCACACATGATTGATACTCAATGGTAATCATGAAAATAGTTCTATCTCATTAAATATTATCCCGTCTCATGCCATTCCCATAGGCATAGCCCATGTTTTGAAGGTGAATATGGTTCCACTCTATTACTAACTCTAGATTTCAATCCTAGTTCAAAAATACCCAAAAGGTCATGACACGAAAAATGAAGCTAAAAATGACACTCATATCCAAAAGTTTGTGATTGGGTTTGGCTATTATATTTTTTGATTTTCCATTTTGTTTGATTTCAATATTTGTTAAGGTATACCCCTAGGAACACCCTCTTGCATCTAAGCTAAGCTCAAAGCATAAGTGAGATAACTCACTCTTAGAGTTGACCTATAACCATCCTTATTTTTTGATGATCTTTCTTTTCCCTTCTTGATGATAAAACTCTAGCCTTGAAGTTGGATAATTGATATAGGATTTAGGAATATTATTTAGGACCCACCATGTAAGTGTCATCTGCAAAGTAATTATCTATGTGTATCATACACTTAGGAACAAGCTTCTTCCACCCACTCATCCAATCCACCCTTCTCAACCTTTCTCTAATAATTTATATCACACCATTGTACTATTCACATTTTTTGTATCCACATCCTCATGCCACCATAACTATCCTAATTCTTGATTTTGACCTTGACATGCAAAGATGCAAAATAGATTTTGAAACATGTTTTTGGAAATCCCTTGATATGTCTAATTTTTTGTGACAAGTAGCTCAACATAACATCATAAATTTCACATTCTAAAGTGGGGCATATCATTCCTATGCAATGTAGTCCTTGGATACCAAATCTTGTATTTTCTCCCTAATTCCTTAATGAGTCCCATCCCTCTACCAAATATCCCACCCTTCCATCCATCCAACATCTTCACCGTTGGTTCTAGAACAAGTTATTTCCTTAATAATTTTAATACCATCCAATCCCAAGACCAACATCATACAAAAAATCAATCTTGACACACATTCATAATTCTAAAGTCTAGATGCTCAAGGCTTCAAAATCATGATCCCATACCTAGTATCCAAACCATTTTTGCAAGTATGGATGTGTTTGGTGGTGTTTTCATTAATGTTTTCATTGATGTCAACACTGTATAGGTTGAGTAAGTTGGTTTTTGCCAAGTGCTTTTGAGAAAATTTGAGAAATAATGAAAGTTGTGTTGTGGGTGTGCTCTGGTATTGTGGTCCACATTTCTCCTATGTTGACCCAATGCCTATATGGATTTATAGGTGTGTTCATAAGCTAAAATGGATTATATATTCTGAGTTTCAGATTCTAGTTCGATGGAAAGGAAAAGTTATGTTCATCGATGAGTGAACTGGTTTGTTAGAAGTTATCTTGTTATTGACTGGGAGAAATTTTTTGGCTCCATAGTCTTCTGATATTTGGCCTCGGATCTTGTGGATCTGGGAGATTACTCTTTTTTATTATTTTTGTGTTCTAAATTTTTTTATTGTGGTTTGTCGCTTCGAAAGACCTGCTATGGAGTCTATGTTTTTGATGGTTGTGCCGATTGAATTGGTGAAGTGTTCTATACAAATGAATTTTGTTGACACTAATGAATTTGACCCCAATTTCTGACGACCGTTCGTCTGAATTTCGATGATCTATTGTCGAATGACTGATGAATCACACAAATCAGTGTCGTTGCTCAATTTTTGTCTATATCCCGACGAACTATAAAACATTGCCCTTCCAACGCAAGCTCATTGGAATAGCAACGCCCACTCCATCGATCGTGCGAAGAGCAGTGGCTAGACCGTGGGCAGAATACCATCGCCGAAGCATCGGAACAGCGACATACATTCGTCAGAACCGGGACGGCAGTGTCGTCGGTCTAGCGAAAAAAAGTGTCTGGAGCATGGGCAACATACCTTCACTAAAGCGTCAGAGCAGCAACATATAGTCGTTGGTCGAGCAACGAACAATACCCGAAGCACGTGCAACATACCGTCATTGAAGTGTTGAAGCATCGACATACATTCGTTGGGATGGAGACGACAGTGTCATTGGTCTAGCGATGAACAGTACCTGAAGCACGTGTGACATATCGTCACTGAAGCATCAGAGTAGCGACATACATTCATTGGAGTAACGACATATAGTCATCGGTCTAGCGATGAACAGTACCCGGAGCATGCGTGGCATACCGTCGTTGAAGCGTCGCAACATCAACATACATTCGTCTGGATGGAGACGACAGTGTCATCGATCTAGCGAGCAACAGTGCCCGGAACACATGCGGTACACCATTGCTCAAGTGTCGGAGCAATGACATACAGTCGTCGGTGTAGCGATGAATGGTGCCTGGAGCACGGGTGGCATAGCTTTGCCAAACCGTTGGATTAACAACATAAGATCGTTGAACGCGCAACACAATAGGCAAGTCATTACGGTGAAAGTTCATCGCACTCGCGATGAAATAGGCAAGTCATTATGATGAAAGTTCGTCGGATACATAGCAAGGTCGTCGAGAGTTTTTGCGGTTCATCGCAATTTTGGCGGAACAATGCAGTTTAAAAAAAAAAAAAACTATTTGTTGAAATGTAGGCATATCGGGGTGACTCTGGGCGATATATAAAAGTAGTAGGAGGCTCCAAAGTGCATCCATAGGGATAATGAAAGGACATAAGGACATGTCAATCAAAGAGAGAAAGTTGATGTGCCAAGACCATGAGCATTTAATAGGGGTAGTAAAAGACAAGATGGATTGTCATCAATGCTCAGATTTAAAGGATAGATTGGAAGACTTCATTATGAAAATTTAGATCACAATATGATTAACCCTGTTTAGACAAATGCATTGACATTAGTGTCAAGAGTTAAGAGGCCATTCAACTTTGCATTTCAATAAATTATTGTATGCATTGAGTAAGTGTTTACAAGGTAGAAAAAGGACAGTAATATGACTGTTTAAAATATCAAACAACATGTCAGTTGTTGTGTTTGATTAGGCTTACAGAGGTAGGGATTTATCATTTTTTGCATACATCTGCAGTCCAAGCTCTAGGCCTGCATTATTTGGTTACTATGTATGAGAAATGAGCAATGAATAATTGTAGAATATGGAGGCTATGGATGATATTATGATGGCCACATTTGATGTTGATCAACAATTGGAGCAAAATATAAAACCTATGATGAGTCATGAGATCAAGGGGACTGTCATGGACAACAAGCACAACCTACGAACTGGATTCTAATTTTGCTAAAAAAGAAAAAATCAAACTAGTGACTATTAAACTACACACTAGAATCTAAATTTGTGGAAAATGAGCAATTTGGTGAGAAAGAGTACCTGCAGTGCATCTTGGATACTTAGCTAGTGTATTAAAAAATAGGATTGCAAACCCAAAATTATTCTCACTCTGGAAATTCAATAGAAAAATACTGAATGTTATCCTGGATACTTAGCTCTTAGACAGTCAATAAAACAATATGAGCATGATTATGAATGGTTTTACCTGGTCCCACTCTTGATCTCCATGTTTGAGAACCTTCTCTTTAAGACCCCATGAATCCAATTTGATCCATTGCTGCCAAAAATGATATTAATGTTTAAACAAGCAGCCACATTTAGACAAACTGGTTGTTGATTTCTTCTAAGAAATTTAGAGACTACAAAAAGAAGATACCTGATGGGGATCATGTGGGATTCCTAGAGAAAGCACTGCAATATGGCCTCGAGTAGTAGTGAAAAACTTTGGATTAGCTTGACAGTAAATCCTAACAGCATGACATTGAAAGTTGCTCAGGTACTGGGTCCTATCCCCTAGATTAAATTAAGGAAAACATAATTGTAAACACAATATGTATAGAAGAATATGAATGTAAAGGAAAATGGATATTAGAAAAACATAAATGTAAATAAAAGTAGTGTGAACAGAAAATGAATCTAAATTGGTCTTGAACAAATAAAATCATACCCAATTAGCATTAAGTTATACTGACCTTGTACTCATTGCCATTGTCAATCTTGAAAGTTACTTTGATGCCTTATGCAGAAACTCTCTAGCCATGAGGCAAGAGAAGGCGGGAAAACCAAGTGTATATTGATGACTTCCTGACAATCAAAAAGAAAGAAGCAACCAGTCAACCCTATTAGAACAAAATAATCTTATGAATTGATTTTATTTGTTTTACTGGCTAATGGATAGTGGACCTAGTTCTCTTGAATTGAGATACTACTAAGATGTGTTGACTGGTGATTTTAGACTACCGATATTCTACTTCAATCTCTATAAGTTACTTTTGTCTTAAATATATTCAAGATAACTTTGCAAAAAAATTCCCAGATCTCTTAGAAATTATGCAGATTATTTTGTTAATACTTCTCCATTTTGATATTTTCTTTCAAAAATTCATAGAAAGATATGTAATGCCATATTTGAAACTTACATATTTTAATTTTTCTAGTTATGTAATTATAGTATATGATTCCAACAATTGTGAAACACATAGGCAATATGCTGGATGAATGAAGTAAACTATGCAATTGGCAGGTGTAAAGCCAAATTCCTTAACCCTTGCCAGCATCCTTCTTTCCTGTTTTAAAACATGTGCTTTGAAACAGGGCATGAAAATCCATGTAAGTATAATGAACAGGAGATTTTTGTCAGATATTATATTACAGTAAGTTGAATGAGTGTAAGTAGAGATATTTTAGCATACCTGCAGATGGTACAAAATTTCATGGTTAAGTGGAAGCCTCCCATCAACAAAAAGATCCAAATATCTGTGTATCTATCTCAATTGAGCCTCTAAACCCTTCAGAGCTATAAAATTTTCCACTAACCTATTATGCAAAAAAGTCAAATTTTAGAGACCACTAAAATAAAAATAAAAAACATTACATTATCATCCAAATCCACACACAACACAATGTTCATAGTGAAAAGTTAGCACTTTCTTTCATCTTTGCATATTGATTTGATGCTTCAAACGATGCATTTCTTATATTGAAAAGTGCATTTCTTACCTTATTGAGCTTCTCTTTGTTTTGAGAATAGTTTAATATTCTCTACTTAATAGGGCCAACCACGTGAAGGTGGAAGCTCATTTGGCCCCTCCACCCCCCCTCACATCACTCTCAATTCCCCATACCTGATCATATAACATTAATCATTCATTCATCCATTAATAACATATAACATTCATTCACTCATCCATTAATAACATATAACATTCATTTTTTCAGTTTTTACATATTATCAAAAATATGGTTTTCAACTTGTCATAATATGATTACAATCACTTTTTTTTTTTGTTTCTTTTTTGCAGCTAAAAAAAGCTGAAGTGGAGTATCGTTTTCAAAATCATCTGTCCCCCCTTTAGTTGTTCCAATCTCTACTCGTGATCTTAATGTATGCCTAGTCGTGTACTCACAACGTGGACATGGCTGCAAGGGGGGGTTTGCTGCAATAGCAAAGAAATGTTAAATTGATATGTTTTATTATTATTGTTACACATATTTCATTAATTAAAAGAACATCAGAGTGGTGCTCTTTACCTGAATGGGCCACATCATGTTCTTGATATTGTCTTATAGCCTCATACTGAACATGCTGAACACCCTCTAAATCCTGATCTGGAGTTGAAACATGAAAGATTACTTTAATTAATACACCAATTGCAATTAAATATGTTTAAAAGAATATTAGAGTGGTCCTCTTTACCTGATGGAGCCACATCATATTCCTGATCTTGTCTAGCTTGATCATGCTCAACATGTTGATCACGCTCTACATGCTCTAAAGTTGAAACATGAAAGGTTACATTGATTAATATACCAAATGCAATTAAAGATGTTTAATTGTATTAATCCATACTGCGTTTTTTATAACACATGAATACATCCATTACCGAGATGCACACCATGGCCTTCATCGACAGGTTGTGCTCCACCCTCACCAGGCTACATTCCAATGTCATGTGTCATATTATCATTGCTTATCTGTGTAAAACAAATAGGCACATTATTATGGTAGAAATTAATATTGAACAGATTGCATAAGTATTCAATTTGAAATAAACTTTATTGAGTTTATTTACCTGCGTGTTGGATAAAGTGGAAGATTGTGTTTGCCCAGTCAAGACTCTTAGCTATTCAGTCAGGGATCCATAGCCTTGGTGGAAGGCAATCTTTAGGTCCTCTTTTGTGGGCACTCTGTTGAAATCAAAGCCCTGCATTTTTGCATCTGATCATGAATTTTGTTTCTATGGTGTGATAAAACCAAAATTATTTGCAATTTATTATTTGGATGCAATATTTCATTTATTGATACTTACAAATCATGCGGCTATTTTCATATAACCACCAGAGCCAAGTTTGTGCTGCCCATGTTTTTCTAGTCTTGCCTTTGTTGCCTTCGATGTGTTGGACAACCTATGAAAAAATTGAAATACATTAGATTATGTAAAAATAAAGAGTAATCAGTATATAATTAAATTGTTGATAGTATCACATACCTTGCTTGGCCCGGTGGTGTCTTTCCTTTCTTCTTTTCAGCCTTCTCCTTTCCATCCGACACCAAGTCCTTCCACTCCCTTTCCAGAATCATGGGGGGACACTCGTACTTTATGTTCTTCTCTAAATGTGACCTATATTGGTCCCTCACATACTTTAGATAGGTACTAGATTTTTTAGGGACCTTGGTTTGGTTGAATGTTTTATCACCGAACAACACAACTAAACGGTTAATGAGCTCATCTTTTAAATCTTGATTTTTGGCATTCCACTGTGTACGTATGGTGGGCCTGAAGAGCTCCAATGTAATATCATTTAGATGTTTATAAAAAACATCATTTCTTGCAAAATGATCATTGGATCATTAGTCTATAAAGAGTGATCAATAAGTAAATTTCAATTGGATTATATATAATAATAACTAAAACATTTTAAAGTACCTGGGACCTTCTCTATCTTTATGGGAAGGAAATCCTCGGTCACCACAAATGTGACCGGTAATGTTCCCGTACTAGTAATAAGGGAAGATCCAGGAAATGTTGCTAAAACATCACCAGTACTAGCGGCCTCTGTATCCATAGGTACTGACACATGTGGTGGCATGTGTTCACTGCCAGACGGTGGACTACCGAATGCCTGCATGGTATATGTTGCCAACATTTCAGTCGACAATATAGGCACGGATGATGGGGCCGGATAAAGTGTTGTATGCGTAAGAAGATTAGGATTGACACTTGTACCGTCCCCTACTTCCCGGGAAACACTTGCAGTACCTTGATCATGGCCAACTGCATGATGAGGACACAAATAATCTTGTAAAAACAACATATTTTAGTTCATGACATAAAAGAGTACAAAATATAAAACCGTGAATGAAATTATGTTATAATTAAAGATCTCATGACAACTTACTTGCAAGTTCTATGCTCTCTCAGACAATAGTTTAACCCTTTCTCTTATCTCATCTATTTGAGGCACTACGAATACCAACTTAAGGATTTCTTGATTGCATTTTTTTTGGGCCTTCCTCTTCATATCCGCAGGGTTTGTGGAAAATGCGATGTCATCATCGCATAATAGTGACTCCACCTCCATATGGATGTTCTCCTGTACTGCTAGTGCGTTTCCCTGATCAACTAACTACAACAAGAATATTAAAAACATTATCGAAATTAACCCAATAAACTCATGATAAAAACATAATAATAAAACATTTTTCTTGTATCTAATTTGTACAATTATAATGAGGTAAACCTGTCGGATAGAAGCGCCTGAAGATGGATCGCGATCTGCGCTCTAGGCTGGAGCCTTCCTTGTATGATCAATGTCCCGCTATGACAAAAATTAAATATAAAAAATATTACTGAAATGAAACCAATAGACTTACAAAAAAAAACATAGTAATAAAATGGTATATTGGAGTCATTAATTGGAGGTTGGGTAAAATGGTATATAGTACATACCACCCCCATAGTAACTGTCTTTGTATCTAAGCGATTCAAATTGTAATCGATTAGCAACTCTTCCCCTGCAGTTATTGATTTTATTGCACATACGAATACATGATTTCCCTCTCGCGCCTCGAATATACAATTGGGTTGCTTATTTGTTGACCCAGGTCATCTACTATTTATAAACCCTGCAATATTCCTTGATGCTTTTGGCCTCCCGTCAATGTACCTAGCCACTCCTTTATTTTGATCCTTATCTTTTAGTTGTATATAATTTGCTGATAGTGCATACGTACGCATACTTCGTGTATATCGAACCAGCTGCATCCAATCTTTGTAACTGTAACAGGGTCTAACATACTCCATCAACTTAGTAACTTTGTCGTAACATACCTTTATGCCATCGATACAAAATAGGCCCAAACCATGTAATGATGATGGTGCTATGCGATATATCCTCTCATTGACACAAAGATCAGTGTTTGTTGGAGGAAGTTCCTTGGGTACCCATTGTTTCCATAGATGTTTGTACCTCAAGGGAACCTCGATGTCGCCTATGCTCTCATCATCATAAGAAAATAACCCCCTTTTAGCAAGAAAAAATTCCATGCGTTTACGGAATTTTCTTCTAATCTTTTGACCTCTAGTTAGTCTCCCTCTTTCAGACCTACTACATGTCTCACTTTCCTCTTCTCTTCCTGAATTTCCCTCGCTCAAGGAAGACAAATCTAACAAATACCTATTTGGTGGTACCTACACTCATAAGGATGTTGGATGAAGCTCTTTCATGGTGATGTGATCCAAAGGTGACATATTGATTAATCTATCATTTCATCGCTACAATTTGACAGGTTATAAGGTAATCAAGTCTTGATAGATTGCAAGTTATTGTTACTACCGTCCAAATGTGTCCATCACAAATCAAATCTACTTAACGTTTTAACTCCCAAACTTTGTAACAATTGTTAAATGTGACTATGGTCCACCAGTTACACAACCAAGGCATCAAATGTATTCTCTAATTGTAATCAAAGGAATTTTTCTCTTCATTCAAGTAAATAAACTTGAAGGGAAACACCACCAAGTGGTTTATTGGACACCTACATGACTAAAAATAGCAGAAAATTTACATTTAATTTTCATATAGTCTAAGTGGTTAATGGGGAGGGAGTGTGTACTAGGCCTGGTAAAGTCATCATAAGTTTATCAATGTTCTAATTCTCTATGAAAAGGTTACAACATCTTCAAATAGTGAAAGTTAGTGCTCATATTCATTTGAAACAACAACATTTTGATTATGTATGATGGTAGGATTTGATAACTTAAAAGAATTGGCTACCCAACAAACTTAAAGTTAAAAGAAACTTCTTCAATTTAAGGGGTTAGCACTTTCTTTCATCTTTGTATATTGGTTTGATGCTTCAAAAAATGCATTTTTTATCCCACTTCTATCATATTGTATTCCCATCCAATTGCAATTGTTGGAGGAGTTGATACCAAAATTTCATATCAAATACCACATTCTTGAAGCAATTTTCTGTGTTTTTACAATTTTTCTGAAGTTCTTTTGTGTTGTATGGATCCATAGAAACTTGAAATGCTCTGAGATCATTGGTGTAGATAAATATATGTGTTCCCTTTCATTTTCATTTGTTTTGAAGTTCTCAATCACTGTTTTGTGGGATTAAACAATCAAATACAGGGACTGCCCTGTTGTGCCTGTGTAAGGGTTTGAGGGCTAAATAGAAATGGCATCCACCAATCCACCCACTATCTTGGAACTGTAACTCGATGGATTGGTGTGCATCATGGTGGATTTGATGGAGTTTCAAATCTTGTTCTTTGAATTCCATTTATGTTTTCCCCTTGTCGTGGCTTGTTACATTGTTTGGGAGGAACCTAAGGTTGGGTTTTACCTTGGCTTTCATGAAAATGCTAATGTTCCATGTAAAACCTTGGGTGAGATATATTCGGCCATTACCTTTTTGGAGTGGGTATTAAAATGACTTATGTCTCATTGTTTCGTCTAGGCTGGGCCCCTTTTTATAAATTGAGTTAAATATTTTGCCTAACTTTATTACTTCCTAAGTTTAGGTTGGATCATGCCCTATGTTACTGATATTAGCCCAAACCTAAGGGGAGGGTTAATAATCAAAAGAGCTTTTGAAACTTGAACTATAGAAGCTACAAACTTGACTGTAAATGTGGCCAAATTGGCCCAAAAGACAGCTGAAAGAGAAGAAGCTGAGAAGAAAAGTTTGATGGAGAAGTATAACACCATTATTGGAGAGTATAGTAGAATGCAACAAAGGAATTTTGAGCTGCAAACTAAGGTAGACAGGTTGAAGTACATACATGTGGGGGAGTCTTCTAGTGCTCTTGGTACCCTGGCCATACGTTTTACATCAAGATCAGTACCTCCAACTTCTCCAATTATTTCTATTCATGGGTCCCCCATCCAGACTCCTGCTCCTAGTCCTTCATTAGAGCCAGTTGAAGAGGAGGTTGAGTACTCTGTAGATCCCACCAAATAGCAGATGGTTAATAAGATTAGATAGCTACAAGAAGCTCTAAAAGCAAGTGAGAAGGGAGCAGTTGCCAAGCAAAATGAAGTTGTAGACACAGTTTTTAGGCATTTGAATTAGGGAGTTGATTGTAGATTACCATTAGTTTATTCTTTATTCTTAGATTCAATAAGAAACATTACTAGGGATTAGGAATTATTTTTTCCTTTAGTTGAGAAGTGGATCCCTAGGGCCAATGACCTAGATGTTATGTATAAGGCCTCTAGATTTGATGCAAACAATAGGCCCCAATCATTAAGGCCTACTCAAGTTTTTGTAAAATCACTGCAAGGTTTTCAAGCCTTACCTGAAGATTTGAGTAGGAAGATTAAGGAAATGGTAAAGAATTTTGATGACTGGAGTGGCACGTCTTTACCAGATTTACAAGGACTGCCTTCTTTTGCCTATGTAAGGGTTTGAGGGGTAAATAGAAATGACATCCACCAATCCACCCACTGTCTTGGGACTGTAACTCGGTGGATTGGTGTGCATCATGGTATGATAGAGGTTCATTGCATTTAGGGGTCTTTTAAAGCAAGAAACTTGGCATTGAATTGATGCCCTAGGGTTGACAGGGAAAATTTTCTTCTGAATTTGTGGTTGTTAAGTCAGGGTTTATGAATTTGATGGATATCTTGGTAGAGTCATGGTGACACTGTTTGATGGTCCAATCTCTACTTCGAAACAAAAATATCTCTAACAACTCTAAGAGCTATAATGGGATGGCATTAAAGGAACCTTCATATGAAAGATCTTCTAATGAAGGACCTTTGAATTAAGGTCTTCATTTGAAGGTCCTTCATGCCAAGGTTCCTTTTATAAAGCATTTTGGACATGAAATATTTAAAATAAAAAATACCTTCATTTGAAAGTCTTGACATGGCATCATTTTTGAATGAAGGTTCTTCATTCAAAGGTCATGATGACATCACCTTCAAATGAAGGTTCTTCATTAACTGGTATTTTGTAATTTTGAATGTGTGATAATAATTTAGGGTTGAAAATAAATCCATTTGAGCCTTTTATAAATGAAAGGACATTTGATGCAATCATATGCCTTGTCAAACTTTTAACTTAATAGTAAGGGCATCATGAGTAGTTTGTTGGGCCCATTCAACAATCTCTAATGCAAGTATTGAATTGTCTAGAATGTATCTACTATCAAGAAAGCCAATTTGTTTACCTCTATGACTATATCTCAAGCAATAGGTTTAATTGTGATGGCAATGATATTGACAAGGGTTTTGTAATCTAGGTGTTGAGAAGCATAATTGGCCACTATCCTATGAAAGATTCTTCATTCTCACTTTTAGGTGTTAAAATTTAACAATACGTAGATTGATGAAAGAGCCCAAAGAGCCTTTCCCCATGTTATCCAAGTACACATAGCAACGGTCTTCTCTTATACGGTTGGACATGATTTCAAGAACTTAGCTAGGAATTATTCATTTAACCTAAGGTTTTCTCATAATGTCATCATTGGAAAAGTATGATAAAATTATTCTATTATGAAGAATTGGTCTATGTGCCTCTAGTAATCACTATAAAAATATGAAAGACTAAGCTATTTTATTTTTTCTGTCTTATCTTATACCATTTTATGAGAATGGGGGGGCCAATGTATGAGAAGATCTTTGGAAACTAGGCATGAAAATTGCAGGTTAAAGAGAATGGGGGTGCCAAACTTATAGTACTCATTGTCCCTTGGTCGTCGATTTTCCCTGAGTGCCCTCAACCTCATCCTCGGTGCTAGTATTTACCTTGTTTTAGCTCCAAACTCTTCGTCGACGCTAGTATTGACCTTGTTTTCACTCCTCCAAACTCTTCCTCAGCGCTGGTATTGACCTTTCACTTGTCCAATTTGACGAGCTACAACTTGGTTTAGTTAGTTTTTAGAGTATGTTAATTAAATTTAAAATTATGGCGCCATTGAGAGTAGTGAATATAAAGCAAGCAAAGCTTATTATGGCACCATTTAGAGTATTGAATATAAAGTAAGCCAAGCCTATTATAGTCATGAGGGAAATAATAAAACTCCTAGGATACTTTGTGAAACCATTTTCCTTGGTTAAAGGGAGGCCATAAAATATACCTTTGGATTTTTTCAATCTTCAAATATGAGGATTTGCAAGGTTCTTAGCAACATGAGTAATGGAAATGTGTGCAACAAGAATTTTTGAACACACATGGAATCTCCTTGCCAAAGAAAGGGGCTTCATAATTTAATATGATAATTTTTCTCAGCTCTAGAAATGATATGTTTCCTTAAAGAGGAAGGAGAAACCTAAAAGGTAAAAGAGATGTTTAGGAATCTCAACACTTCCTTATGATAAACCCCTTTTATCCATAGGAATTGAACCAATTGGGCTTGGCTAAGAATGATTTCCTATAACATTGAGTTTTATGCCACTATATATTTGACCTTAAGTATTTCTAGAAAATATCTAGGCATTGAATATCCTAAATAATGTCATGTTTTTCCTCCAAGAAATTGAGAAAGGAGTCATTAGAAAAATGACCATTGAATAGTTGGGCTAGTGATGGCAATGTTGATAGTGAGATGGGTGGTCATCGAGGTGGCCTACAAGCTATATTTGGAAAAAAAGAAGGATAGGAGCCATTGATTGGAGTAGTGAATATTGACATTGGTGTTTCCTTGTCCAACAAAGGGTCACTATGAGAAATGGTGTTGGATTTGGCATTGGCATTTACTCTTTTCTTCTAACAAAAATGGTGATAGGCTAGATGTGTCTAATACTAGAAATATTCTCCCCTTCCTCCCATGAAAAAATTTATGGGAGAAGGAATACATGATACTTTGAATTGTAATGAAGAGTCAATGCAAAATAAACTACTCCCTCTACTATCATACATTTTTTTGGGTTTATTCTTTCATTCTTCACACTTGGAAAATTGCTCATTCGGAAATGGATTAAACAAGTGGAAAAACTTGGGCATGCATATGAGCTTATGAATTGGAACCTAAAGGGTATGTCATCAAAGGAAGATTTACCATTTCTAACACTTTGTTGTTGAGGTGAGTTTAATAATACTATGGCTTGTTGCACCATAGAATTTGTTAGAGGTTTCCTAATATGACATCTCTATATGATCCTTGCTTAATTAGTTGTTGGCTTTTATCTTTTCCTTTTTCTATTAATGACTTATTATATGATTGCATAGATGATATTTTTAATGTCATTGGGCCATATCAGTCTCTACGAAGTTGCTTTACTTCTCAAAGTATTATCAATAACCTTAATAATGAAAATAATGAAATTGTCATTTAATGGGTGCTTGGGGAAGGGTATTGAGTTTTACCCTAGTGATAATTGTTGGTGTATATGTATCATATTGCTTTGGCTCAAGAGGGGTATTGTTATCCCTTGTGATTATGTTTGAGGAATTATTCAAATGGATGCTATTTCCTTCAACCAAATTGATGTCATTAAATAGTCTTGTTATGAACCCCTTGCAGGTTGCTTGGATAATGTTAGTATTGGTAATTCTGGTCCTTCTAATTATTATTCCCAAGCTTCCATAATATGCATTTACTTAAAAATAACGATATAGTCACTTCAATCAAGTCACTTATGGTTGGGAGGTTTCTCCATGGTATAATCGTATGAACAGGTTAGTTTTGCATGATAGTGAATAAGCCTCAAATTTTTGCAAAGCCTATTCTCTTAGATGAATGCTTGTATTTTCTTCCTACTAAGTTCTAAATGTATATTTCTTAGTTTAATATTTTTTGCAAGGGTTTAGATACTACAGGGGATATATGATGCCACACTAAACTCACATCCCCTAAGGAGGTGAGAAATAATTCCATGCTATGACATTTTTTAAGAGGGTAGAATTGCTCCCTACTTTGAGTCCCTATGTTGCTCTAGTCAAGTCCTTTCAAAATAATTTGCTGCTTCATAAAAGGATAAAAAGGTTATTGTGGGCGGTGTTAGATTTCTTGTTTCAAAGTAAACCATTAGAGTTACTACTAGGTTGAATATTGAAGGTAGGAAGGTCATTAATAGGGAAAAATGATGGACACGGAAACCATCAACCAAATTTTGAAAAGGGGAGAACTCATTGAATTATAGAATGGTATTGAATGATGAGTTTAGTAGAGTGCTCATTAAGTACTTTAGTGTTGAAGGTAGTTTTAAATGTGTTTTTCATTACCATTTCTCGCATGACCATCATAAACATAATAAGATTACTTGTTTTCCTTATTTTTTCTAAGTTCTCTTAAGTGTTTAGGTAAGGAGGTCTTAATGGATAAATTTGTGATGCCTCTACAAGAGGGGTTAATTTTTAGACTCCATAAGTCCACCTTGCTATTTTCTCTTAGAATTCTGTTAGCTCTCTTATTTCAAAGTCTAATCTATTCCGTACCCCTATTCTTATCAAAGCTAAAGGTGGGAATCTTAGTGATTTTCATGATGCCTCTCCTCCTAAGGGTAAGAGAGAACCTATAAAACATTCCTCATTCCTTGTCAAGCAAAAAATTACATTTGATGATGTGCCTAGTAAAGTGGTGGAGGGAAATCTTGAGCTTGGTAAAGTTGTGGCTGATTATGGTGACTTAGGTTGCCCTAATCTTTTTTCCATTTGTTCTATATTGAAAGTTGCCTCTCATATCCATGTGGACATTCCTAGTGATGTTGAAATCTCCAAGACTAAGGGTAAAAACCCTAAATTTTAGTCCTTACTTGTGGGAAACAATGACTAAGGTTCTTATTGTTGCTACTATTAATAATAAGATTGCTATAGGAAAACCTTTTAAGGGGAACCTTGTAAGAAGATCTAATAGGTTGGTGGCCATAATTTCTACTACCCCTAGCACTACACCCAATGTAGAATTAGTTGTTTCTAATTAAAGACAAAGGATTTTTTTATCACAAGGACAATGACTGCATCAATAGTGGGAACAGAGAGTTTAGTCACTCTCAAGACTTCATGTAAGAGGAAGATGTTTCTCTTTCCAATGATATTGGTGTCAACCTTTTTCAGAAATGAATGTTCTTTATGACACTAAGTCTTCTAACATAGGGGATGATTGAGAGGCTGAAAATGATGTGAATTTAGTCCCTAGAAATGATATGGTGGCCATAGATGATGTCAAGGGTAAAGGAATTTAGGTGGAAAATAAGTTTGATCTTGTGCATTTATGTTCTCATTGTGGCCATAACACCAATTCTCTTAATTATTTGGAGCAAATTCTAGAAACTTTGGAGGAAAGAGTCAATAATGTGCTTAATTTTAGTAATAAGGTGATCCATAGGTTACTTCTATGCTTCTACTCTAAATTGTTGTGTCAGAGTTCTAGAAAAGAAGGTTGAAGGGTAATCTTGATAGTCTTGTTTTAAAGAAGGATAGAAAGAAATACCCTAAGGATGATATTTTTTCTTTCCTTTTTGAAGATTGGGGATATGTGACTCCCTAAAAGACATGCTACAACTTGTAGTTTTTTCTTGTTGTTTGTTAGTTATTTATGTGCTATTTTTATTTGTTCTTCTATTAATTATTTATAGTTAGTTATTTTTTGGTTTTTATTTTCATATCCTCCAGGCTTGCTATGTAATAAGGTTGTGACTTTGGTTTCCCAATTTATATATAAAAAATAACCAAGTGGATTTATCTTTTGCAATTATTGTGATAAAGTGATGATTTGGCATAGTTTAATAAGACACCTCACTATTTATTGCTAAATCTATTGTATTTGCTTAAGATATCTTAGAAATACTTTATCCATGTGTAACACAATAGTTTACAAATATGGATAGTGATGCTTAGGTTAACTTAGATTTTCACTTGGAATCAGAAGTAGACCTTTAAGAATTAAATTTGGAATCTAATAGACTATGTCAAGGCTTCATTAACCACATCGAAGATAAGTATATTCCTTTTAAACTACCTTATAATCTAAAATGAAGTGGCCACCATCGGCAATCGTGTTCATTCATAGCAATCAGGATTGCGGGGAATGGTCAGGATCAACTGATGGATGATCGACGGTCATTAAAAAATCATTCCAACATCTAGCTCCCTCGATGACATGTCTGGGAACTAACCCATGTTGGCCATGTTACTGCATTCATAGGGTTTGGGATGGTAGGTTCACCACAAAACCCCTCACTTCATAGCCAGGGCAAAACGAGACTTCCTCGCTCCTAAGACTATGATGAACACCTGAGTCATGATGGGACTTGAGGTGGGAGCTACTTATTTTCGCTCCTAGAAGGAAGAGTACTGGAACACCCTTTCCATTTGGTGTTCGGCTATGGAATCTCGGTGCAACCCGGTTGCATCCCTATGGTGCTCCTTTCCTTGAAAAACCATATCGCCCTATATAAGTTATTAGTCCAAATACTAGACATCGATAGGATGACACCATACTCTGGGCTAACTCCCCCATTTCTGACTTCTCATCACTAGTAATAACCCATAGGGACCTTCCCTTGATTTGCAGACTCTTCCTAGCCTGGCTAACATCTTGATGAGTCCAACTCACCTTGTAGAGTTGCCTTACCCTTGCAACCTACCTTAACTCGCCATGACTTGGCATGACTCGACACATCTTTATGCTCCATGCTGCTATGCCCATGCTACCCCAGGTAACTCAGTTTCAAAATTAGAACCTTGCTGTCCCAACTCGCCTTAAGATTCAAAAAAGAAAAAAGCAAAGAAAAATAAGCCTTGAAAATGATAAATCTCAGCGTATATTATATATATTATATATAAGGTATATAAGGTATAGATTATATATAATGTTTGTTAGAATTTGACGAAATATTTGTTGTTCTTCATTTTGTCCATCTTGTTGAAAAACACAACTTAATGTAATGACCATTTTGAATTCTTTCGATAGTAGCTTTTCTCACCTTTTGCTTTCATATGGAGCCATGTCATTTACTGGAGGTAATTGTGCCAAGTCTCCAACTAAAATCATGTAGATGTGCCTGAATATAAAATATTTAATTAAATTGATAAGTATGAATTTGTATAGAAGGAACTATAATAGAATTGAATAAAAAATATTGTAATGTAAAGTTATCAAAGTTAGCAATTTCGATCCAGAACTCACCTCCAAAACTTTGGTTACTATTTTTTGGGAATGCTTGTCAAAGCCTAGAATCTATGTTTTCAAGCAACCTCTCTCCAAAGAAACTCATTTCATCTATCAATATGTATCTGAGATGTGATATTTCTTCTTGGAAAGTTGTAAGTCTTGTCCCTTCTAGTTCATTGAAATCTCTTATTGGAATTCTTTGCTTTGAATGAATGGTTGAAGCACTAATGTTGAATTTTTCAACTCCAGTAGGCGTGAATAGAAGTAGAGGAGATTGTTTGGGAGAAGAATTTTTTTCTAGTGCTAGGTTATGTGTTAGGTTATATAGTGTTTGAGCCTAGCCTCAAACACTACAATTAGGGTCGGGTTAGGTTATGTGTTTTCTTTAGGGTTAGGTTTGGGATTAGGTTTATGGTTATGGTTAGAGTTTAGGGTAATCTCTAAATTTAAGTTTAAGTTGTAGTTGATTATTTTCCCACAAAAGGAAATTAGATCCATTTTTTCTCATGTTCATTATAGCCAACTATGGCTTAATCTTAAATTTAGACCTTTTCTTGAAACCTAACATCATATCCCTAATCTAACCATAACCCTAACCCTAATCATAAGATTGACTCATACCCTGACCTTAACCCTAGCCCTGACAATAAACCTAATCCCAACCCTTACTTGGAAACTAAACCATCATTTTCTCATTAATGTAACCCTGACCATAACTTTAACCCTAACACTATTTCTCAAAACCATAACCTTAACCATAACCCAAATCCTTTTTATCACAACCCTAAACATAAATATAACTCTAACCCTAAACCCTAAACCATGATCTTAATTGTAACCCTAAACATAAACACAATCCTAACCCTAAACCCTAAACCATGATCCTAATTCTAATCTAACCCTAACACTAACCTTAACTTACACCCTAACCTTAACCCTAATTGTAACCCTAAACTAAAGACAAATGCTACACCCTAAACTATAATCCAAATCTTAAACCTAGCCCTAACCCTAATCATAACCTAACCCTTTTTCTCAAAACCTTAACCTTGACCCTAACCCTCACCTTTATCCTATCTTTATAACCCTAACCACAACCAAAACTCTAACCCTAACTACCTAACCCTAAATATTTTTTCTTTTATTAATTAGTTGCATTCACTCTAATAACCCTAAATCTATCCCTAAACCTAACCCTAGCCCTATCCCTGGCCCTAATCCTAACCCCAATTCTAAGCCAAATATAAAAACAACCCTTAATCATAACAATAACCCTAAAACTTAATTCTAAATATAACCCTAATACTATAATCCCTAATTGTAATCCTAAACCCTAACCCTAATTTCATATCTAATCCCAACCATAACCAAAACTCTAAATCTAACCCTAACCATAAAACATAAACCCTAATCTAACCCTAATCCTAACATTATTTTTCCTAACCCTAATCCTAACATTATTTTTCCTAACCCTAACCCTAACTCTAAACCTAACACTAACCCGAACACTAAATCCTAACCCTAATTGAATACCCAACCATAACCCTAAATTGTAACATGATCCTTTGAATTGGATACTACATAAAAATTTATGTGTTACGATCATTGCTTCCATTGTTACCATTTTTACATTGGGTCGATGTATATATTTTTAAAATCAACAAAATCTTTTAATGTCTTGCCAAAATTAATATTATTAATTGTAATATCAAACTTATAAACATGTATGCAAAATAAAAACATAAATAAGAAATATATGGCAATAGTTTCTTCAAAAAACAAAGTGATGTGGACTACAAGGACTATAAGATATTTACAAAAGAGATCTACATTGAAAATATTGTAGGGAAATTCAGGAAAATACAATTGGTAGATGCAAAGCCAAATAAATGTGAAATTGTGTACTATAATGATTTTAGAATATACAAATAAAGGATTTGTTGAAAAGGTTTTAGAAACTTTCAAACAAATGCAATTGGTAGATGCAAAGAAAAATTCCACAACCTTCACCAAAATCCTTATTGGTTTCCTTAATATGGGAGATTTGGAACAAGGTATAGACATCCATCAAAGCATAATATGAAGATGATTTTTTTCAAATGTTGTGGTTGTAGATGCCCTTTTAAAATTTATACAGAATGTGGAAGGATAGAAAAAGCTTGTGAACTATTTGACAAAATGTCTCAAAGAATTGTAATCTCTCAATTTATTTTAGTGTCTATTTTGTTATACCCCATGTCCCAAATTGGGTATAACATAATAGACACTAAAACAAATTGATAGATTTTTATGAGGGCAGTGATGAGACTTTTCTAATTAAAGTGTATTCCATGAGATTACAATTATTCGAGGCATTGTGTCAAATAGTTCATGAGCTTTGTCTATTCTCTGACATTTTGCATAGATTTCAAAAGGGCATCTACAACCACAAGATTTGAGAAAATTCATCTTCATATTATGTTTTCCTTATGATTGGTTGACTCTTATACTAAATCTGAGTGTTGTTTGTGTTTTGACAAGAGCAGATTAATATTTTTTAATTTTTTATATGAAGATCAAAATTACATGCACATAGAATGAACCATAGTTTAGTTACAACACTTGGTCTCTTCAAAATAATCAGAGAAGATTAGGGAGAGGAAGGAATGCACACCAAACTATAAAATAGGGGTAGTTGTGGCTTTGTTAGTTTTCTTTATATATTCTACTTGTTTCCTATAGGGATAAATATTTAATCACTATACAAATGAAAGATGGTTGATTATCTACTGAATATTGTTTTGTGTGTTTTGAAATGGAAGATATCTATGTTGGAAAACAAGGATAGACAACTGAGAGGGGGGGTGAATCAATTGTTACAAAATTGAAACTTATTTAACCTTATTAACCTTTAATCTTAGATTTGATAATTAACAGTGAAAGCATGAATCAACAACACATCAGAAACACACATAATACCAAGATTTTTATGTACAAACCCTGTTAGGGGAAAAACCACGGTGGAGGTTAATCCACAATTTATACCCTGTTAAAAGTATAAAAGAAATGAATAAGGAATGCACATGCATTCAGGAAAATTACCTAGAGCTCACTGCTCAAAGGGAAGGCTCACTGCCTTACATAAGATAATCAAATTAAATCCATCTGATGAGGTTGAACTGAGAAATTAGCTTCTTCAAAAGCCTGATGACAATTTCAGTTAGGCACATAAATACTTCTTCATACTTTGCCTAAACTTCTTCACACTCTGCTTTGCCTTCAAATGATCTAATCTTTATTCACACATATCTCGCATACACTTCACATACATTTCTCAAAATGAATAAAACAGTTGCTCTTATATATCCACTTCATGAATTTAAATTAACAACTATGTCGGCCAAAAATAAATAATAGATGAATACAAACTATAGGCCCAAATCATGAACAAATCTCAATGCGCACCAACCTAAATCGGTCACAAGATAATGAAGACCTAAAGCAACATCCTCGAACATGTCAAGCATTCAAAAATTAATCCACAAGGATCCACAACACGCTACCACCATCATGTCAACCAAGAACATGAAAACTCAAACATGCAAAGGAAAAATCTTTGATCACGAGCACACTGATCAACGTGGACGTACCACAATGATAGAGTATGAGATCAAGAAACATCAATGAACATCTCAAGAGCATACAGAACAATTCAATTCACCAGAATTACATTCTCTTCTTTCAAAAACACCAACTATAGCAACAAAATAAATGTAGGAACACAAAAACTCATAACTCGCTCCAATCTTGATGCACACCTCTGAAACTTCCAGAGGATATACTAGATAGGCTTAGGAAAAAACCCTTTAATACACGACTTTAGAATACCAACGTACAAAAATTTTCACCATTATGATCTTCACAACTTCATAGACTATCTGCAACATATTTATTCTAATTTTCTCAATATCCTCGACATATACAACCTTTAAGACATTAATGCTAATAGTGTTGACATCAATGACAACCACATATCATGAGCAACACAACCACAACATCCAACAATCTACATCTCTATAAAAATTGGTATATGCTAATAGTCAACTTATTATCTTATTTATAGCATTTCCTTAGCTTTTTATACTAAAAAATTCAAGGTAGAGGGTAACATGATTCTTTGAATTGGATACTACATAAAAATTTATGTGTTATAGTCATTGCTTCCATTGTTTGCATTTTCACATTAGGATGCATATTTTTTACAATCAACAGTCTTTTAATGTTTTGCCAAAATTAATATTATTAATAATTTCAAACTTTTATAAACATGTATGGAAAATAAGTAAATTAAATAAGAAATATATTGTAATAGTTTCTTCAACAAAGGATAAAAAAATCATGTGGACCGTACAAGGATTGTGGTGGGACTTAAAATTTACTATCCATGTGGTATTAATGAGGGAGATCAATGATAATCCTTCCTCGTGGATCTCGCATGATTAGATTAAAGGCCCCTGAGGGTACTGCAAGGTCTGCGAAGAGGTGACACGTGGCCTGGTTCTTGAAGCGACAGGGCTAGGTGGGACCCGCTGTCCAGTTGCAACCTCTTGTTTTCTTGGGTTGTGATTGGGCACGGTTCTCCCAAGGCGTTGATGTGGATTTTCAAACAATTGTTGACTCAATCTGAGTCGTCCGACTTTCCATGTTCGATCCTCATTAACAGTTCGATTTTTCTTGGGTTCCTGTTCATCTGCGTTGGGAGTTCTTGCTCTCTGCAAGTTGTTCTCATTAATGGCGTAGGTTTTTTCAGTGGATCCTTGCCTGATTTTCCTATGTGTGAACACTATTCTCCTGATAAATGCAATGATGGGTTGTACGCCATGCCTTCGCAAGCTAGGAATAATTTGTGGTGGCTACATCAGCCACTAAAATGCTCGAATGCTCATGCTGCATTTGAGCAATTAATATTCTCGCACCAATTAACTCTATAAATGCTCATTTTGTTATTTGGTATTATCATCGCATTTTGAGTTATCTTGTTTGTAGGTGGTCGAGTCTCTCTTGTATTTTGTGATGTGTTCTTTGCAATGGACCATTCGACTGTGCATAGAAGGACCAGACTTGGGGTGAGAAATTTGCAGCCTGACGGGGTTCAACCTATCCTTAGCAAGCCCAAGGTTGTCCATGATGCTAATTTTAAAGGGACGGGGAGCTCCAAGTCCCCACTGGTGCTGTCTTCTGGTTCTGATGGTGATGGGTCTGAAACTGACTTAGATTACCAACGTTACTTGGTGTCCATGATTGAGCTATTGGGGGTCAATGAAGAGCCCCTCACAGTTACCCCAATAACTACGATGGCACCGTGCCATGCTACCGGATCATGTGTTAAAGCGGATAAAAGGAAACTAGTCTCGCTTCTTACTGAAGCAAGGACCAGGAGCGGTCGCCTCTACCGGGGCCGCGTGTCTTGCAAGTAGTTGCAGTTGCTGGGTGTGTTACTTTTGGGTGGTGTGTTGATGTGGACATACGCATGCCTGCCACGCTCTTTTGTCTTTAGCTCCGGTTGGTTACAATGGTATAACTGTTTTGATTCCTCGAACTAATTATGGTTTTTTCTTATGATGAGGAATGTCAATTTGAATTTCATTCTAAATGAAATTCAATTTTGGAATGAACAATGTAGCCTATTGCTTTGTTGCTCTCTTGTCCTATAAAGGAGATTTGATGGCTCATTGTTAAGGGTTTTTGTTTTTTTTGGGTCCGAAGGCTTAGAATAGGTATAGTTAGTGATAATGCAGGATTTTGAAGGTATTATGTAGGAAATCATGCTAGGTTGGGAATAGTATGAAATAAGTATACTATTCTTTTGTAATTACTAATATCGAAAGAAATATAAAAAAATTAAGACATTTTGCTCTCCTGTGTATGGGCCATGGATTATGAATGGATTTATCGAAGGTTGGTTCATTCAGTTTCAATGGTGTAGTTGAAAGTTTAATTTGTTCTCTTTCTTTGACTTAATGAGTTAATCAAATGCTTGAACACAAGTTGCATGTTTATGGTTAAATGCTCAAGATTCACTAAGGAGTATTGTTTTAATATACTGATAAATCTCATGGTAGCAAAGCACTATGGTGATAAGTTCAATTTCATCTGAATTACGTTTTATATGACTCCCACCCAATGGATGAGGCACTGGATAGTATTGGTAAATTCCTTTCAGGTATAGGACTGTGACTCTTAGCACGGTGATTCAATACCCAAACATTTTAACAAATATCAACTATTATCTCTTTTTGGGATATAGATCTTATGATAATTTTTAGTCTCCTTGCTTTGGGATATCTATTATTATTCTTTGGTTTTTCCACAACTAGGGTAATGACTATCTGTTAGTGTTAGTGGGGACTGCATCTATAAGAAGAAGTGTTCTTACCAATCATGAAACATTCTTATGAACACACTTGGGTTTACCCACCTTGGTTTCACAAAGCCAGAAGTGTAGGAGATGTCAGTCTTTGACTGACTCTTGTTAGTTGGCCACTAGCCTTTGTAGTTCTTTATAACGGAGGTTGGCTACCTCTTATAGAATTGCAAATCCTATGTGGGAAAAAACACCAACAGATTGTAAGATATAGACAAAATGGATCTACATTGAAAATTCAGTAGGAAAATTCAAGCAAATACAATTGGTAGATGCAAAACCAAATAAATGTGAAATTGTGGACTATAATGATGGTAGAATATACATAATGGATTTTTTTTAAAGGTTTTAGAAACTTTCAATCAAATGCAATTGGTAGATGCATAGACAAATTTCACAACCTTCACCAAAATCCTTGTCAATTTCCTTAATATGGGAGATTTGGAACAAGGTATAGACATCCATCAAAGCATAATATGAAGATGAATTTTCTCAAATGTTGTGGTTGTAGACTCCATTTTCAAATCTATGTAAAATGTGGGAGGATAGACAAATCTTGTGAACTATTTGATAAAATATCTCAAAGAATTGTAATCTCATGGAATACACTCTAATTAGAAAAGTTGCATCACTACCCTCATAACAATCTCTCAATTTGTTTTAGTTTCTATTGTGTTACTCAATTTGAAACTTAATTGTGATACATTAAGTTCATTGTCAAATTGTCATTTGTGTGTCAAGTTTGTCAACATCCAAAATGATCAATTATTAATAAAATCATGGATCATGTAATATTGGGATGGGTGACCTCCTAGGAAGGCCTAGTGCTTCATCACTTTGAGAATCATTTAGATGCCATGAGTGCGAAGTGGACCATTCATTATCATGAGAGATGGGTTCTTGTGAAACACTACTCATGAAACATGGGTCAATGAGTTTGACTTGTAAAACTACATAATTGAATCTTGATAACAATATCAAAATTTGACACAATGTGAAAAATACTTCCTACTTGTCAATAGATCATGTTGTCAAAATCTAAAATTTCAAATTATGAATTCTTTGTAATTACTGAATAGATCATTTTGTCAATTGAACCTGTTGGCATTTTTTTACTGCAACCCACACGTGTTTCCTAGAAGCTCCTATGAACTCGCCACATTCAATAATAAAAGACTAGGAACAGTATGGCCAACTTAACAAGAATAGTAATAAGGCTAATTCTCCTACACTTCAGACTCTGTAAAATCCAAGAGGGTATTCCCTAACATGTGCTCTTAACATACAACATTTAAACAATTCATTTAATTTGCACACAGGTAAGCAACAGATAGATCCCCAATTAATGTTAAAGGATCAAATCCTTCAAGAAATTGGCTATTCCTTAAAAAAGACTCATGTCCATTTAACAGAGAATCGCAAACTTTACATAAAGTAAATTGATAGGAAATGTTTGAGTAAAATATCCTGATGCCATAACACAAAACATACGAGAATAAAACGTAATCAAAATTCCAGTGCCATATCCTAGCGCAAGGAGTCAACAGAGAAAACTGAACTACAGGGTAAATTTCATTTTGAACACTTATGATCTATTATGAATTGCATTACAACCCATATATCTATACCTGAGTTTATTACTCCTTTATGAATCCTATTTGTTATATTGCATGAATTTATTGGTTAACTAAAGCATTTAACCGATCCTTTGAACCAGAGCTGTAGTTAAACATAATTCACAGTAAAGAACAAATGAAAATCAATGAAAATCATCTTTGATCGATATTTCATTAATAATCCATGTAACATAACACAATAGGAGACAAAATAAACTCCAAATATTCATGAGTTTGATACAAACACGCTCAAAAACCCCATGATTAACAAAGTTCTCCAATTTGACTCAAAACTTTTTAAAACCTGGACTTACAATTCATACTCTCTATATTACTAGACTCTTATTTCTCATATTTTGGATATTTCAACCGACCACTCTCTTGGCCCAGAATTCCCTTTTATAAAACAAGGGAGCCAACAAGCTTTAGGTCGGAGAGTACACATGTCCATTTGTAATTGGACTGCTAACTCCTGATTCAGTTACAATTCTATTATGCGAGTGGAGAGCATAAGACAAAGATCATCATTAGTTGATAAGGAGGAAAGAAAACATCACTCCAAAGGCCGCTCCCCATACATCGAAGGCATGCTTAGCCATTATAGTATTAACTCCACCTCAGCACCCTATACTTGGAGTCAAAAGGAGAATGCAATTTTAGAATATAATATCTAAGGCCAGACCTGTATTATACATGACCAAGTTGCAATTCTCGACCATAACACTCATAATTTTAGTTCATCAGTGAACACCTTTTTCCATAATTCAAACTCCTCCTCGGAAGGCCACTGGAAAGCCACAACCTGATCAACCTTATTTTGATAGGGAGCATACTTTACCATTATCGATGTGGCCTTTTTATCAAAGTTCTCTAAGAAACTTATAACAAAAGACAACTTTTCCAATGTATTCTCTAGCATGCGAATGTCAACATTTTTGCATATCTCATGTGTTTGAGATATCATTATATTGTTCATTTGCTCCTTCCAAATCTGCAAGGATTTGACTTCATCCTGACTATGTAAAATATGAGGCAATGGGGTCAAGTCCTTTCCATCATACACATCTTTTAGCAATTTAATCTTGGATTCCATTGTGGTGGCAAATCCCTGAAACTTCTGCTCAACAATTCCCTTGACCAATTGATATGTTGCAATAACAGTAGGATATTTATCACCATGTTGTTTTACCCCTACTGCCATGAATTTCAACTTCTCCATTATAGGGCTCCATTTCTTTAGCAATGAGATGGCCAATTCTTTATCCCTTGGAAACATTTTTAGTGCTTGTGACATTAGGACATAATTTGCATGAACACTGTTTAGCTTACTCTGGACCGTTCTGTTTAAATGTTTCAAAACAATGTTCACTATCACTGCATTGTTTCTCCCTGCTACATCCCGGATTTGCTTTACCATATCCTTATATTCTTCAAATTGATGAATCAGTTTCTCCCTAGAAAGTCCCCCTCTAGGGCTAGTAGCCCTCTCAATAGCGATAGGCACTTGTCCCATATTATATGGAACAATAGCTAAAGACTGTGCTTGTGTAGGAGGTTGAGACTGCTCTACTGGTGGGTCGGAAACAATGTGGCTAGAACTGGATTTCTTTTGAGATCTCACGGTATCCATTTGTTGCCTCAATAAAGCCAATTCAGTTTCTAACTCTGCTACCTTTTGTTGACTCTTATTATATTCAATAATAATGTCATTATATTGGCCTCTCAGAGTATCCTGCTCCTTGGTCAAATCTTCAATAGTTGCTTTGGTGAATTTGGCAACATTCACAACCATATCAGCAGCTTCCAATGCTGGGGTGTCACCAACTCTCCTCACAACCAAGTGACCACTGAAGTCAGAAGGTTCTGCAACAATTGGCTTTTTAGAGCCAGTAGATAGGGACCAGATTGCCAATGCATCCCATTCCTCACTAAAGGCCGATCCTTTGAGTGCCAATGCAGCCTCCTCTTCAATAGCAAGAAGTGGCTTATTAGCCCTTCTTATTGTGTCAAACACCACAACATCAGTGATATCCCATTCAGGGAGTAGGAATACTCCACTTTTTTGTACCAATTCCCGGCCCTGCTCTGGTGTTATTTCTTTGAATTTTTCTCTCATCTGTTCCCTGACCTTAGCTTGAATTACCTTCTCTGGGAGCTTTGGATGTAGACTTCTCTCATGTGCCACCTTCTCAGCATATAATGCAGTATGTGCTCTCCACACAAAATCTTTAAAAGCACCGGTTTGAATAAAAGTCATCCATCATGAACTCTCTGCATGCTTCTATTCTCAAGTCATCATTGCTTGTTATTCCTTTGATTTCATCTTTTCCTAACCTCAAAGAAACTGTACCTGAACCTGTTGCAATGTCAACTAGGTCCAATGGCATCTCAGGATACATTTCATCCGGAGTGACAATAATGTCATCATCCTCATCACCATCACAATCAACAATCTTTACCCTTTCAACCCTTTGCCTCTTTGGTGATGGTGGGCAAGCTTATTTTGAAAAACTTGGAGGAGAATCCAAATCAACAAAATTTGGTACTGACTGCCTTGAAGAAGATGGTGCAATATTTTTAGCAACATCTTCAGCCCTACTTCCCTTTCTTCTAGAAAAAACTCTTATCTTCTTTTGGGGTTGATAAGTAGGCCTCTCCTCTTCCTTTACCTCAGAGTACTCCTCGATGGTTTGTGATTTTCCCCTTTCTTCCACAACCCTTTCATCTTTCAAAACCCCAACCAAGCCCTCAAAATTATCAATAGCATACATTGCCCTGTTAAACTCATCTTTAGCATTAGGTATGGGATTGAAACTTTGTATTTTCTCCTGCTTACTTTTTACCATTTTAGAGTAGGCAATGTATAGTGCCTTTCTATCATCTTGTAATTCCAAATAAAAAATATTCCTGATGATGTCCTCAGGAAAGTAGAAGTTGTGGACAAAAGCTCATGTCCGATGTTTTGCCTTCATTTGAGAGATAAAACCCTCAGGATTATGATTCCTGGGGCACACAGTCCTTAACCTATAAGGCCTAAGTAATTGATGCAACTCCTTCCATCCTCCCTTTGCCATAACAAAATCGGCAAATGCTGTATATTCAGGGAAGAAAGAAACTTTCTTCTATTCAGCTGGCAAGTGTAGTTCCTGAGCGCCCCCCAACTGCCTCATGATTTCCAAAAATCCAATTCTAAGGGGCACCTCCCTTGGCAGAACTTTTGGATTGACATTAGTGCCAAAAACCCTGAAAACTATGGTATTACGATAGGGGATAATGTCTCCCCAATTGTGCATTATGTTCAATTCAGGCCTTCTCTCCATTGGCCTCAAGAAGTCATGAATTTATTTTAGGATCCTTAGGGGGTCACGAACCAGAGCCTCCCTTAATTTATATCCAAAGACATTATGGAAAGTTACATAATCAAACTTATGATCATGCATGTCAAGAATCCTAGTCCAATATTAGACAGGCATTTCAATGTTTCATTCCTTCTTCTTTAATTCCATATCTTTTTTGAACACAACCTGACCCCTATACAGAAACATGTGGATTAACAAGGAATACCATCTGAATCCAACCCATATCTTCCCCTCCTTTAGGGATACTAGACCTGTGTGCATCTTCTCTACCAAATAAGTGGCAAAATCATATATTACATTAAAACTTGGGTGCTGGAGATTTACTGCTATATACATAATATCGGTAGGCAAGGTTTTCTTTAAGCTGACTCCCAGAACTTGACATAAAGCACAAACAATCTTCTTGAAATAATTGGAGAAATAGTCCACAGGAAAAGGTTCAGGCTCATTCCTGCCAATTACTACATTCTTATGATTTTTTCCTCTTTCTAAGACTGCCAAATGAGGTATTAACAAGGATGTTCTGAAAAAACCCCTAGTATTTCTATATTCTTGTCTGAAAACCTCCAAGTCGACAGGAACCATATCTTGACTCCATTCGTGCAATTTGAAAATCTCTGCAATTTCTTCTTTATTTATCTTAATCATCTGCACACTAGCATGTGTTCTGACAATTCGAGCCACAGGGTCATATCTAGCAGCAATGTCCTTTAAAAGATCTACATCCATATAAACATTAGGAACCACCAATTTACCCAAGTCTAACCTTCAGGGGTTACACAATGGAACCAACAAATTGTTGTTCCCAAACCAATTGGAGAACAATTGCCACCCGGTGTATGGTAACTCGACATCTTGAATTGCACATTGCTTGTCTATCAATCCTTCCAAGATTCGAGGCCCATAGAACAAAACCTTTCCCTCCTGCTTCTTGCTAGTAGAGGGTTGTAACAAATCAATAATATCTTGGGATAAAGACTTGGTAGTGGTTTCAAAACCAGAACTTCGGGCCTTGGGTGCCATTTATACTAGAATAATGATAATTAAAACTAGGGTTTGCTTAATTTCAGATAGCAAATAATTACAATTTTCTCCTTTAGCCTTAACAGAAAATTCTTCAATATTCAAAAAACCCTAGCAATTATCTAGACAAGCTCTAAAAGCAATTCTATTCAATCAATTCTTCAAGAACAGAAACAAGAAACAATCACGAATTGCCCAGCAAGCAACCATAAAATATTCTGAATTTACAAGAAATGGCATACGTGCTACTTATGGTTTCAATCGCAAAACATCCAGGGCAATGAAATTGAGAAATCATAACCACAAATTACTTCACTGGATACCAAGAAATTCTTCCTCAATGTAGAGATACAGAGTAGAAATAGTAATTCGCAAATTTTAGCATTTAATTATGCAGGTAGAATTGAACTCGACCATTACTATTCACTCGCGTGAGATAAAATGGCTATCATACAATACCAGTTTATTTTTAAATATGAGTCATTGATCAATCGCAACGTTGGCCAGGTGAATGGCTCAGATTTAGTCAAAATAGTTTAAAAATACCATGTTCTCCCTCCAGTCACCAAACAGATAGGATATTCACCTACCGGGCACCACATCGGCATGAAAATGGGCCCCACCTTTGATATCAGGACACGACATCGAAGTCCACATGTCACCAAATCGCACACCACACAACATTATTGAAACTGCAATTTTAATTACATGAGGCCAGTGAGGAATGACCATGATGCGTTGGTACGAAAACAACTATCGGCATCAACCTTCATCATCGATCAACGAGCAAAATTGGTACCCACTATCAAATGTAACAGATGGTAGAATCTTGCATGCCTCGCACCATATTTGTAATGTTAGCAGAAACCTTGTGAGGTCTGCGAGCAACGGTCAAGATTGAAATCACTTCATTCGACGACCGTGCAATCTACACACGCAAAAAAGTTATTTCGCCTGACTTTTTAATAGTTGTTTTATTTTGCAGGGGGTGTTTTTAATGACCGCCAATCTTGCTACGTTTTATCTTGGCCGCTCTCTGTGATCTTGCGATGACATCACCGTTGGTTGTTTGATGATTGCGATATCACGGGCGAGCGCCACATGTCCCCAGCTATTGATGCCGAAAAGGGATTAATAAAGTGTTTAATATCTGTGTCGGACTTAAATATGTTATAAAGTGGGTTACTAAAACAACTGCGAGATGCACGTGCTCGAGATTGATGGTGATGAAATAATCTTAGTAAAAAGTTGCTCGATGGTTATGTTTGGTGTTGCTAACTGCTATGTTTTTAATGACCGTTGATCTTCCTACAATTGATCCTGACTGCTCCCCGCGATCTCGCGATGACATCACCACTGGTTGTTTGGTGATTGCGATATCATGGGCGAACGCCATGTGTCTCAAGCTATCGATGTCGAAAATGGATTAATAAAGTGTTTAATATCTGTGTCAGACTTAAATACATTATAAAGTGGGTTACTCAAATAGCTACGAGATGCATGTGCTCGAGATCGACGGTGATGTTATAATCTTGGTAAAAAGTTACTCGATGGTTATGTTTGGTGCTGCTGACTGCTGTGTTTTTGATGACTGTCAATCTTCCTATGATTGATCCTGACCACTCCCCATGATCTCGCAATGAAATCACCACTGGTTGTTTGGTGATTGCAATATCACAGGCGAGCGCCATGTGTCCCAATTTGTCGATGCCGAAAAGGGATTAATAAAGCGTTTAATATTTGTGTTGGACTTAAATATGTTATAAAGTGGGTTACTAAAATAGCTGTGAGATGCACGTGCTCAAGATCGACGGTGATGTTATAATCTTGGTAAAAAGTTGCTCGATGGTTATGTTTGGTGCTGTTGACTATTGTGAGTGAACATGATCGTCGATGGTAGGAATCAACGGTTGCTCTCCATCGCGTGATCCAAAGATGTAGGATGTTTAGTGATCGCGATATCACGGGCGGGCACCATGTGTATTCCTTTGGCACTACTTTTGTGGTGGGCCCTCGATGCTGACATGGAGATTTCATTACCGCTTTTGAAGATGGTCGTTCGATGATCTGAGAAAAATAAAAGATCGACGGCTGAAGTTTAAATTCTCATCAAATGTGATTGGAGCCATTGGGGTGGCATACAAATGAGCTTTAATGGCAGATGAGACGTCTACTGCCTCAATTCAATCGACATAAAGTATCTGCTCTTTTTCTATCTTCATCACAAAATCATTCAAGTATTTTCCAAGCAGTTCAGAGCCAAAGATAAAGTTTTTCGAGTGATCATCGTTAAGTTTGGTTCTCTACAAGGCGTGAAATCCCGTGAGTGATTTTCTAAACTGTTGGGTTAATTTGACTGTGTCTTTGCAAAGGGTTCTATTGTGTTGGTCAAGGGGTTTTGTTAATTATTGTCGTAGGTGTACTGGTTCGTTTGAATTATTGGAATTGCACAGTTGTGTTATATTTTTGTGTTCTAAGTACCCCTAGTTTCTTCGAGGATTTGATTTTTTAAAAGAAGCCCTAGTTGTTTAAGATGGCACCACCGAAGCAATACTCTGGCCATGTTGATTATTTGAAGAGGAATTTGTATGATGACTTCCTGGATCAACTCCCGTTGTCAACAAATGATAGGAAGAGTGGTTTGGTTTTAATGAATGGAAAGACCCTAGGCGAAGGTCTACTGTACAAAAATTATAACATTGCGGATGCCAGGATTCCTATGACTGCTCTTGAAATGTTTAGGCTATGGTATGGACAGCGAAACTTACCTCACCCCTTCTCTAATTCCTAGAGATATGACATGGGGAAACTAATAGTGCCAAATGTGCTCCCTAATGTTGACTTGCTTAGAGCAGTGGTAGCACAGTATGATCCTGTAACAAGGGTCATGAGGGATAATGATGGTGGAATTCTGCTAAGCCTAAATGTAGATGAGATTCGACAGATTTTTGATTTGACTGAGTATAGCCCTTTCTTAGTTCAAATATATTTTGAGGAAATGAAGGAGGAGTACAAAAGGTTAAAGCCTCTTTTCAGATTGAAGTTGCTTCCTCTTCACTTGGCTAGGGCGAGCAGTTCAACAATTTTTATCAGCCCAAATGACCAAGAGCCTTTCAGGCTGAGCTGTTTTGCCAGCCACTTCCTAGCAACATTTTATTCATTGTGCCAGATTTTAGGGTTCAGCCCTAATACTATGATGTCAGTTGCATACATGTTTATGGGAGCCTTGATTCAGCATCCCAACTTCTCTGTAGTATATGACTTTGCATCATTCCTGCCAAAGAAGATGCATGAGGGTTTGATGAAGCTGCATGTGGGGGATACTAGCACTCCTTTTTTTTGGTACTCCGTGTTGATGCATATGTTCCTATACAAGAATGTTGTTTTCTTCTCAGAAAAAATGGAGTTGAGGCAGGAGGTGAATGGAGAAAGGTTACCAGTACAGGTGTGGAGTGCAGATTTGTCTTACAATAGGGGAGGTTCCAGCTTTGTGCAGTTTGATAACTGCTTTGCCTCTAGACTCAAGGTTCGGTTGGTGGTAAATGTGCCAAGAGTCCCTGAAGATTCACATGACTTCCTCCGACCGAAGGTGAGGAAGCCTAATTTAGAAGTGTGTCACAATTGGGGTGATATCATCTTGTACCCTATAAGCACTGTCTTTAGGGTGTATGGTTTTCAGGGATCCCCTCATATCCTCCCCTTTAATGTACCATCAAGGATGGGGTTTGCCAAATTAATGTGGCAACTAGGTTGTATTCATGAGGACAACCTAACAAAGAAAGGAAAAGGGACTTTGTTCCCTGACTACATTGTTATTTCTGATTTTGTCTGTTCCAAGGGAGGATGGGTCCACTTCGAAAGGTTTTTTGATGACTTCAATTTGAGGAATGGTCCTAGGAGACAACATGACCCCGAGGGATTCTTTGCATTGTTCAGACAATGTATTAAAGGTGGAAAATTTGTACATGAATTCAACTTTCCTGAGGACCTAATCAGAAATGAGTTTTATTTGAATAGGAAGGAGTTGAATAAAGAAAAATGGATTGCATATGAAAAGCTGCTAGTTATAATACATAAAATGGATCCAAAATATGATCCATTAATGGAGTTCACTCCATTTCACAAGAGAATAGACTTCTTAATGGCTAATTTCAAAAATATCATGGGCACCTTGATGACCAAGAGGGTCAGTTTGAAATTATATTTTGGTATAGAAAGAACGGATGTGAGGCCTAAAGAAATAAGGCCAGCTTATCAACCACCAGTTGACATGCCTCTATATAAGAGAAAGAGGAATGCAAGTAGTGATGAGGATGAAGGGGATAAGAAGGGAAAACAATTCATGCAAGCATCATCACAGCTGGGTCCAAGGATCAGAGCACCTGGAGGGATAAGGATTGTAGATCTAGATTCACCACTAAAAGGTGATCCTGTAGTGTTACCATAAGAGCCAAGCCCTAAGAGGCAGAGAGTTGAGGAAACACAGGAAACTCTGATGGATGAGATAATTGTGACTGATCAAGACATGCAGGTTGGTATCCCTTCCCCTCCTAGATCAACACAATTGGTGCTTTCTGACATGGATGTGAAGGGGCAATGTGTACAAGATGCCAGGATGGAGGCCTGCAAGGCATTCTTGGACAATGATGTATTTGTAAAGACTCCTGTATTCTTGCAACTAGTTTGGAGGATGAAAATAGAAGAGTACTAGAACAAATGCAAGAGTAGGAGAGAATCGAGACCTGATAGGTTTGAGCAAGAGAATGATGATGAGGTCAAGGCTGAATTAATGGAAGAACTCAAAGGCATCACTCTTAAGGAGGGAAGAAGAATTGTGACTCAGGTTGGTGTCTTACTTTTGTCTGAATGGGACATAACTGATGCAGTTGCATTCAATGCTATCTTACAGTCCAAGCACCCTATACAAAATAGTGAAGAAGAGGTTAAGGAAACTCTGCAAGACTCTACCTTTAGTGAGGAGTATGAAACTTTGGCCATATGGGCATTGGAACCCCAGGGCAGAAAGCCAAATGTAATTGATATTAGCCCACACCTAAGGGGAGGGCTAATCATCAAGAGAGATTCTAAAACTTCAACAATAGAAGCTACAAACCTTACAGTAAATGTGGCCAAATTGGCCCAAAAGATAGCTGAGAGAGAAAAGGTTGAAAAGAAGAGTCTGATGGAGAAATACAATATGATAATTGCAGAATGTAGTAGGATGTAGCAAAGGAATGTTGAACTGCAATCTGAAGTAGATAGGTTGAAATATGGGCAGGTGGGAGAATCCTCCAGTGCTCTTGGTATCAGAGAATTACCTTCTATTGTAGGATCGGTCCCCCATACTACTCCAATTGTTTCAACTCCGGGGTCCCCTATCCAGGCACCTGCTCTTAGTCCTACACCAGGGTCAGTTGAAGAAGAAGTTGAATATTCTATGGATCCCACCAAGAAGCAAATGTTGAATAGGATCACAGAATTGTAGGTTTCCTTAAAGGCAAGTGAGGTGGTTGACACAGTTTTGAGGTATCTTAATGAAAAGGTTCATGGTAAATTACCATCTGTACCTTCTTCGTATTATTTATTCTTAGATGGAATAAAAAATATCAATAGGGATCGGGAAATAGTTTTGCCTTTGGCTGAGAAATGGATCCCTAGGGCCAATGATCTGGATATTATGTACAAAGCTTCTAGGTTTGATGTGGACAACAGGCCCCAGTCATTGAAACCTACTCAAATCTTTTTAAAATCATTGAGTGGATTCCAGCCTCTACCTGATGATTTCAGTAGAAGAATTAGGGAGCTGATAAAGAGCTTTGATGATTGGAATGATACACTTTTGCCAGACATTATTGATGCACAAGGAAATGTTAAGACATTGCAATAGTGGCAGGATGGGGCAGAAGAAGTTATCAATGCACAAATCAAATCGATTTGTGATGATTCAAACTATGATTTGTTGGTAAATAGTATGGATCTAATGATTAACACCAGCACATTCTTAGAGTTTTTTGAAAGGGAAGCCAATCAAGTTGCAGTGAAGTTCACACCTTACAATACTAAGGTGAATGAGGTCGTGAATTTTGGTTGGCCAACAGATGAAGAGTATTAGAGATGGGTGGAAAAGTATTTAACCGAAGAGGAGTAAAAAAATGTCTATTACCATAGGATGGATGAAGGAATGCCAGACGATGATGCAAATAATTCTGGAGATAGCCACAGGAAATGATTTAACAATGGACAGGGCATGTGAACAGAATGAGAAGATGTTTGAAATGGAGATAGCCATAAGGAATGCACTGGAAGATGCTGATACACACAAGCGACCAACTTACCAAGATTATTTGTCAAACATCTATTTATGGCTTAATAGAACATAATTTCTAGTTTTTTATTGTTGATAAGAAAAAGACATTTCTCAAAGGATGCGCTCTTTCAAGATTTTGATATATTTATATCTTTTTCATAATGTAAAATAGATATAGGCAGATAGGAGAAAGATACAGTAGATAGTTTGCAATGAAACTTTCCTTTAAAAGACTCAGATGCATGTATGAATTTTGATGAAGTTAATGAAGATGTTTGAACTTGTGGCTTAATCTTGGTATCAGTTGTTTGTGGAATTATATAGTTATTTGGTTGTCTCCATTTTGATGCTTTTCTATTTTTTAAATTGATATATCAAGCATATATATATTCAGTTTACCGATACACATTTGCTGTATTTGTGTGATGTGATTTTTTGGTTCTTTCAAGTAAAGATTAAACCCTTCTAGTCAATCACAGTAACTAAAGAGTATTAATTGGATCAATAAGAAGAATCACATAACTAGGATTGTCATTCTATCTCAAGTAGAGTTTGTCAGTCATTTACTTGCACATTTATACAAGTTATAAACTACATCTGTGTGCCAAAAACTTTGAATTATTTCCATCATAGATTACAATTTTATAGGTCTTCATTAGACTTCATACACCTAACAAGGCAGTGGTCTCACACTTTCATCTTTTAGTTTAGCCATTTTATTTTTTACATCTGTTAACTGAACATATTCTAATATAATTCAAATATAATTAAAATTAAAAACATCATAAATTAATTATGTAACCACATAAGTCAAATATAATTCTATAAATAAATTAATATCAAATAGATAATACAATCACATAACTCATACATTTCAATGTCATTGATCTTCTTCTTCATCCAACTCTTTGTCTGTATCATCCGATCCAGATTCAACATTGTAAGGATTGGTCATATCATCATCATCGTCATTGATATCAGTTTCGATAATGTCATCATCCACATGGATATCATCTTCATGAACATTAACTCTTACATCATCATGATCTAGTTCCTCCTCTTCGACATCTTTTTCAGGCACATCATCAACTAACTGTTGATCCTGATCATCATCTACATTATCTTCTATTTCTTCACTATTTCTTCTTCCACCACATTATACTTTATCAACCTTCCTCTTGGATCATGTCTAACAACATATGACCAACCCGCTTTACCTGGAACCTCTGAGTAAAATAACTGCTCACATTGGCTTGGAAGAACATAGGGCTCATTTCTAGCTCACTCAAAATACCTTGTATTAACCATGGTAAATCCATTATCATGTTTAATAACAGTTCTCTCAGGATCATTTTCATTCAATTGTAGCCTGTACCATAGGACAAAAAACATAACTAATTTGAAGGACTTAAAGTCACACTCAAGTATATCATGCAAAATCCCATAGTATCGATTTTCTGAGACTTCTTGATGTATGTCGCTTCTAGATTAAAATTAGTCACCTGTAAGACTATAGTTATCCTAGAATCACAAGTTTTCTTCATGTCATCCAGCTTTTTGATTCAAAATTGATGACCATTGCACCACATAGCCTTGTGGTGTTTCACCTGCAATATGTCAAACATGTAAAACTTATTGCAATATCGTCAGTTGATAAACATATTTATTCTTGGCGGAATTTATGCAAAGAAAAAAAATCTCAACATATATATGCATCAATATAATTGAAAATAATTAAATAATATGGGTGATTAATATATTTATACATACCTGTTTATCTCTGAAACCATATGCTAAATCAATTTCCCTTGGTGTAACATTGGAATCTCCATTACGATGAGCTTCTTTAACCAATGAAGCCACACCTTCCCATGTTAATGCGCAACCAAATTGTTGACATCGTTCAATCCATACCATCATCCAATCAAGATTGTTTGTGACGTACAAATGTAGTGTATCCCACTCTTGACCAAGTGTATCAAAAAAATTTAAAATTCACAAACGACGTATAGTTAGTTAATTACCACGGTATACGACCTTAATTTATAATTGATGAATATTGAAGATTAATAATTAAATAAGTACAATATACATAAAAACCAAATGTAAAATGTATTCTAATTAATCTCCATGAACATCTTATAATTACCTGTCACTTTCCTCAATCTACCTTTCCCCATCAGTTACTCCCCTTTGAATTTGTTAATGGAGTTGGGATCCCAAATGTGATCTACATGGATCTTTGCTGTAAACCTAGGAAGATATTCAGTAATGTACACCATGGTCTGGTATACCATGTATCCCTCCACCATAGAACCCTCGGGATGTGCTCTTTGTCTAACCAAAGCCTTCAAAAATTTCAAGTGTCTCTCAACCATCCACATTGACCTTGTGTGTACAGGTCCACACAATTCAATCTCCTCAACTTGGTGTATGAGGTTGTGTTCTTGTGCATTGAAAAATGTCGAAGGTAGACACTTTTGCATTTCACACATTAGACGAGGAATTTTTCTCTTCCAATAATTTATATCTTCTTTATGAATTGCTTTAGATGATAGCCATCTACAAGTGATTCAAGGCACAAATATATTAACGAGATTTAACAAAAATATACAATGAATTGAACAAATATCACTACTTACCTCATATATTTTCCAAGATCATATATAACTTGCTTGACATTGCTGTCAAAGTTGTCTAGGAGAGATAGAGGTAGAATGTGCTGCAACAATTATAAAATGATCTTTTCATTAATATTTTTCCAAAAGTAGTAAACATAATACACTGAAAAGTACATGCAATATACATATATATATATATATATAATATACCAGAATAATTACCTTAATGAAGGTATGTCAATCATGCATTTTCATCCCTGACCCAAATTCACCTTTCTTTGTTATGATATTGTTTATGTTCGCAGCAAATCTTGTGGGAAATTGAATTTTTCGTATCACTTTTTTTATAGCATTGCTTTGTTGCTCCATTAATAACCAAGGAAGGGCACTTATATTAATTTGGTCTCCATCGCTATTTAATTGAATGACATTTTTCATTGCATGACTGGCTTCCTAAATGTCACTACAAATTTTGACAATTTTTTCTTTGTCATGCCTTCCATCCAATATTTTCCATAATGTTTCTGTCATATTCTTTCTAATATGCATTGTATCAAACAAATGCACAATTTGTAGCTGCTCATAGTAGGGCAACCTACTAAATTTTTTGGGATAAATTTTCAATCCCTTTGGAAGCCGACCATTAATGCCTTGACGACCTTCATGAAGCATATAAGTTAAACAAATTAACAACGACAATCATTGTCAATTACAACATGAGTAAACACAACACAATATAAAAATATAAATTCAAAACATATCATAAATGATAGATAAACAATTTTATCTGATGTATAACCTTGATGATTAATTATATTATATTCCAACTTCCATAGGCGAGGTGTCATTCTTCGTGGTTTTGATGTAGTCTCTTCTTTCCCATTGAAAAGATGTTTTTCAGTAGTTCGATACTTATGATTTTTGTGGAGGAAGTGCCTATACTCATCAAACACCTGCTTTCCTAAACTTGTTGAATGACGAGATTTCATCTTTGGACCACAAATTGGACATGCAAATTTTCCCTTTGTTTGAAGACCTGCAAATCATATATAATTGGATTAAATATGTCAATTTTTATAATTATATATAATGAATATATTATTTAAAAAACATGCATGATATCTACTTCATAAAATTAAATATCATTAAAGTCATGCAGTCGAACATTATAACATACCAGAAAAATGTGTTAGCCCTGGGGTATCATGAATTGTCTATACAAGCATTGCATGAAATTCGAATTGTCTTTGTCTTATTGGTCTAGATACGTCATACATAATCACGCCATTCCATAACTTTAGTAACTCGTCGATAAGAGGATCAATATATACATTCATATCTTTAACGTGGTACTTACCTAGTAGAATGAACATAAACATTGCATAATTATTATAACCATTTTATTGCAATATATATAAATTCATGTACATGACTATTAAATGAAAAAACATGTCATTATGCAACAAATAAGACAAATGAGATGCTACTACGTTAAAGAAAATTGATGTAAACAAATACCTGGAACAATCATTGCCAACATTATGTGCTCCCTCTTTATTGACATCCATGGAGGAATGTTATTGTTGATAACAAAAACAGGCCACACCGAGTAAATAGATCTCGGCTCTCTAAATGGATTGACATCGTCCACTACCAATGAAAGCCTAAGATTACGAGGTTCTTCTTTAAAGTGTGGCCATTTTTCCTCCATGTCCCTAAATGTAGAACCATCCACAGGCATTCGAAGAATCTCATCTCCACTTCTATTTTGTGCATGGTAATCCATAAATTGCGCTAAGCTTTCGTACCTAAATAATTGTTGCATACGTGGAATAATGGGAATATAATGAAGAACCTTGTGAGGCACCTTTTTTGTTAGTTTATCTATTTGATATCTACTGATATGACATTCCGGGCATTCTATTGCAAATTCATGTTGTTTATGATATATAATATGATCATTGGGACATGCATCTATTGCTTGATACTCCATTCCAATATCTTTCATAATGCTAGATAAATCTCAGTATGAGTGAGGTAAAATATTTGATGGTGGTAATAAAAATTCACCAATCAGTCTACAACAAAAAATAATTTCTTAATATAAAGAATATTAATGGTACATACTTCATCCTTTATTTACTAGCAATGAACTAACAACAATTAAAATAGATGAAAAAAGATGACATATATGACATACCTTAACATTCGTGAGATTGCTATGTTGGATAAACCATTCATAACCTTCAAGTTCACCAGCAACAATACAACAGAGAGAAGATTTGTTTGGGAGCCTTCATAAAGGGGCTCGTATGCCTTCTCAAGTATAGGTAAATCATGAACATCATCAAAGTCATCTCGATCAACATGATCAGATGTGCCATTACATGTGTCATGGATCAATGTATTTTTACCGTCATCTTCAATTGTGTGGGTGCATGATCATCTTCTTCCATAGGATTATTAACTTCATCTTCGATATTCATAGTTCCATGTTCCTCCGCTTGCAAAACCACATTCTCCGGGCCGTGATAATTCATATCGTGTGCCCTAGGGCGCCCCACCTTTATAATAATGATCAGACACAAATAAACCATGATCATGATCAAGTGATTTTTTATATATATATCAAATGTTAAGACAATATAAACATTTAAAAATTCAATCAATATAAACACATATAATGAGCAACTTACCAATGGACAATAATCATGCCCCCCTTCAATGTGACCATGCTACCTACAATGTTTCTCAGCTGTTGTGATTAAAATTCTTCTCGTCTTTAAGCCCTTGCAATTATTGCAAGGACAATAACATTTCCCATCACCCTTTCTTTTCAATATAGCCCACAATCTAGCAACTGTCTCTTCATTTTGTTCTGGACTAATATTATCTGACATGATTTTTCTTTACCAAGCTTGAATATTTAGATCTTCAAAAAATATCAAACTCACACTCCAATAATTTTTAATCATACACAGGTAACAAAATATAATAATTATGATATTTTACACCCAAAAAAATCGGCATGCAACCACCCCTGCAAAAGAGAAGATAGTCTAAAGTTAATGACCCCAAAAAAAACTTTCAAATGCTAATTCTAGAAATTATTAAATTCTGATTTTACTATTATTTCCAACTGTTAGACTACTAAAATCAAAATATTAAACTTGCACAACAAAATCTGGAAATGAAATTCTCAAAATGCAGCTAATAGGCCTCAACAATTAAGGCCTACTCAAGCCTTTGTGAAGTCATTGCAAGGTTTCCAGGCCTTACCTGATGATTTCAGCAGGAGGATTAAAGAGTTGGTAAAGAGTTTTGATGACTGGAGTGACAAATATTTACCAGATATTGTAGATGCCCAAGGAAATGTTAGATCACTACAGCAATGGCAGGACAAGGTAGATGAAATCATCAATGCACAAATCAAATTGATTTGTGATGACTTAGATTATGACATGCTGATGAGTAGTATGGATAAAATCATTAACACTAGCACATTTTTGGAATCTTTTGAAAGGGAGGCGAATCAAGTAGTAGTAAAGTATACACCTTACAGTGCCAAGGTAAATGAGGTGGTAAATTTTAATTGGCCAACGGATGAGGAATATCAAGAATGGGTAGAAAAGAACTTAACTGAACAAGAATAGGACAGAGTCTACAACGGACAGTTAACAACTCAACGGTTATGGTTATAACAAATTTTGGCTATGTCTTGGTGGCAGTTTTGGTGCAAGTTTTCAAAGTTTGGAAAATGCAACAGTTATTCTCCAGTGGATGGGATGAACAAGAAGATTCTCCAAAGACTCAGCTGTTGTAACCAATTTTTGAAATGTCATAAGGTGGTCCAAGTGACCAATGACAGGTGTATTTCTGGTCCGATGCCTGTTACTCCTTCATTTTCCCTATAAGAAGGATTTCAGGATCAAAAATACGGGTTAGCAAGTTAGATATCTTTAGGTCGAGTCTAACTGAAGTTGGAGAGCGAATTTGTAAAGAGCCTGATATTATAGTGAAGATGCTATTCTTAGGTTTGGTGTCATTCTGTTGTAGGTTTTAGTTTCATGGGTACTTAATTTTAAAGACAGTACTAGCATTTGAATAAAAATTACTCATTTCAAGGTCATGTATCTCCATTGTATGAATATATTATTATCTTGAATAAAATGATCAAGGGTTATTCTGTTCATCTCACTATTATGGTGTGTGTAATTCTCATTTTGGCTTTAATTCAAGGAATTAATTAAAATGCTTGAGTGAGGTTATAGGTGACTATATTCATATAAGGATTTGATAAGTAGTATTGGGTTAGAATATAGATTGATGGTATTGTAAGGCAGTATTATCTGAGATTTCATATGCTATGTGTCTAGAAGATAAACTTGGTTACAGTAAAAAACAACCAACACCTTTGATATTATCTAGCTATGGCTCCCAAATCTATTGCAAATTGATCACTAGGGTTAAAATTGAAACCTTGCAAATATAATCTTTGTCCAAATCCATCAAGAATTTTCCATCAGTTATAAACAATTCCCTTATAAAGAATTTGTGAAGTCAGGTCTAAAATCTGGAAATGAAATTCTAAAAATGCACAAGACTAAAAATGAAATCTGATGAGATGTTGCTTTAAAATATGATTTTCAAACCTGGAAATACAAATTTGACTTCACAAATGAATTATGGAAAAAGACAATGACTACCCTCAACCTAGCGATATCTTCTTGAGTTTCTTCTAATTTTCCCTAAGAAAACCGTCGAGCAAAACACTATCGCAATAAATAGTTGAGCTCGTTTCAATTTATGCCCTCCATAATTTAACTTTGCAGGTCCGTCAAAATTTGAGCGAAAGATCTTCGTCGAAATGTAGACGAAAAAAATGGTTCGTCGAAATTGCGATGAACGTCAAGGATAAAAATTAAAAAAAAGGAAAATTCGCACAAGGGCCCGATGATACATCTGACTATATAGGTTTCGTCGGAAATTGGGGTCAAATGAGTTAGTGTGAATTTGATGCAAATGTATTTGATATGTTCTCATAAATGGTAAAATGACTGGTGAAGTGTGTTGAGCAATCCGTGTGTGTTTATCTTGCTAAATATGTGTGTACTTCAAAGATCATTGGTGTTTTCATTAGGTTTGGCTAACCTGGTGCATTATGCCTTTGCATCAATTTGAGAAAGAGTGTATGTGATCCAAGATGTTGTTTGGGTCCTAAATTAAATATGTATTTGGTCCCCTCACATTCTTATGCACCACAGGAATATTGAGTAGCCAACCTAGTTTGAATTTGTAAAATTAAATTGTATAGCCAACCTTGGAGAATGTTCCTAAGGTTGAAGATGGTATAAATACAAGTTAAGTTGTAGCGAATTTAGTATCCATCCATCATTCGATCCGAGCAAGGTAAGAGTGTGTGAACAAGTGCGAAAAGAAGAGTGTGGAAGAGCGAACTGTGGCAACAATACTTCATTGTATTCATTATATTTTGATCAAGTTGTGAAGTGTGTGGAACTCGTAGTGGTGGATCATTACCTAATTCTTTGTATTATTTTTAGGCAGTGAGCCTCTCTTTTTGGACAGTGAGTCCTAAAGTAGTGAGCCCTTGATCTGGGTAGTGAGCCTTTGTATTTGGGCAGTGAACCCTCTGGCAGTGAGCCTTTTGTATTTGGTATTGCATTACTACTATACTATGAGCTAATCCTCATCATGGTTTTTCCACGTAAATTTGGTGTCTCTGGAGTTGTGTTTATGTTATATGCATTTTCATGTTCACACAATAATAGATTGAAGATAAAGTGGAATTGAATAAGTTAAGAAGCAAATAATTTCATACAACTAATTCAACCCCCCTCTCAGCTGTCTTGTGCATTTAAACAACCATATAATAAATATGAATTTCAAAGATCTTAGTTATCTGAAAACATAGCAAAAAGATAGAAAAATATAGATAAAATCTAGCCAAGTAGTGCATTACACATCAAAAGGCACACATAAGTTCCATCCTTAGTCTTTCTAAAATTTAAAACTTGGTCAACCCATTATATTTTTATAAGGATATATCATTCAAAATATTTGTGTTATTATGAAGATATATCATTCCCACATCAACAATCTAATCACTATCATCATCAAATCATTCAATTAATGAATTTTAGCTTGATTAGTGGAAATTATTAATTTTGTTCCTTTTCATTGTTTGTTCATACTTGTGTGTGTTTCTTTTGTGGCTTGCATATGTGTGTTGATTCTTGGGGCACCTTGTGTTAGCATTAGCATGGTATTTTATTTTTGGTATGTGGAGTTTGATCATGCTCTGGGTTAATATTTTAGTGATTTTGATAGCACCCTCGAAGTAAAAATTCCCCACATTTTAATAAAGGATTTTGTTGCTAATTTTTGGTTGAAAAAATATTTCAAAACCACCAAATTGAATGATAGTTTATTGTTGTGGTTTTGAAGGTGAACGACCATAGGCATAACAAGTTGGAAGAGCATGCAATAACATGAGGATGGTAGTTGAGCATTCACGCAGATGCAATTTGGTTGATTATGGTTTTGCATTGGTAACACACAACTATAGTGTATTGTGTAGAGAATTGTGAGGTGTTGAAGTTGCATGCAACAATGGATTGATGTTGGTTATTGTAATATTATTTTTGCTAGCTAATTAACAAAATTACTGGACTTCTATTTATGGATGTATCCCAAAGGATGAACCACATTAATTTTTTTAATCTCTTTATGAATTTTTACTATTATGTCATTTAATTTACATATTTTCATTATTTAATTCATTATATTATTGCTCCATCCTACTTGAGATCCCCAACAACTGGTATCAGAGTGGTGTTGTTTGGTCATTTGGAAAGAGAGTCTCATAGTTGAGAGGGAGAAATGTTTAAGGAAGAGAAATTAAAGGTTGAGAATTTCAAAGACTAGAACTATCAATTATGAAAAATATAGATGGAGGATTACCTATATCAGAAAGATTTGTGGTGGCCATTGCAAGAGAAAGAAAAGAAATCATCAACAATTTGATTGATGAAGAATGATAAATTCTAGATAGAAAGGCATTGGGGACTATTCAATTTTTCCTAGCATCATCTATGATATTTAACATATCCAAAACAAATACAATTGATGAATTGATGCAAATATTAGCAAAATTATATGAAAAACCCTTAGCTTTGAATAAGGTATTCTTGATGAAGTAGTTATTTAATATGAAAATAGTTGAAAGAGGTTTTGTAATAAACCATTTAAATAAATCTAATATAGTTACCAGTCAATTAAACTCTTTAAATGTTAGTTTTGATGAAGAAGCTCAGGCTCTCTTAGTTTTATGTTGTTTTCCAATAAGCTAGAGTAGCTTGGTTATGACTATAAATAACTATGTTTATGGTTCAAATACATTAAAATTTGATGATGTTGTTGGTTTGATTTTGAGCAAGGAGATTTGAAGGGAAAACATAGGTGAAAATTCAACATTGGGTAATCCATTCAATGTAGAAGATAGGGGCATAATAAAAGAGAGTGGAATAAGCCCTGGAGGTTGTAGGAAGTCATGAGGGAGATCAAAGAATATAATGTATCAATCTAGAGGAAGAAAATATTGTTGGTATTATGGAAAATCGGGTCACTTGAAGAAAGATTGCTGGTCTCAAAAGATCAAAGGAGACAAATAACAAGATTGCAATAAATAAGCTAATGTTGTAAGTAAATTTGATTATGATACTTCAATTTTTTCCCTAGATAATGTTGATGATTCATGGGTACTAGATTCAGGGGCTTCATTTCGTGCTACACCCCATAGAAATTATTTTCTTGATTATGTCCAAGCAGATTGTGGGTTGGTGTATTTAGGAGATAACGAACCTTGTCAAATTGTTGGAAACTGAAGAATTAAAATAAAATTTCAAGATGGAAATCAATGTCTGCTATAGGAGGTAGGGCATGTTCTAAAGCTAAGTAGGAATTTAATTTTAGTAGGGCAATTGGGAAATGAAGGCTACATAGTTATATTTATGGATAAAATCTGGAAGGTTACTAAAGTTGCTTTAGTAGTAGAAAAATGTGTGAAATTAGGCACTTTATATTTATGTACAATTCATTATCTTATTTCTACATTAGTTGTTGCAAGAAAAATACATTAGGAAAAGTTTCCACAAAAAGAGCTACAATGGTTGCTACAGGTTATGCAACATAGGAATAGTTATTGTGGATTCTACAATAATAAAAAAATAGTTGTCGCAAGTACAAAACAACACCGAGACATCACAAAATTGGGCATACAAGTGAGAAAGGTATGAAAATTATTCAATCTAATAAATTATTGCTAGGTTTGAAATATATTAACATATATTTCTATGAAAGTTGTATTTATGAGAAGCAAAAGAGAGTGAGATTTCTCAAAGATGGGAAGAAAAAGAAGGATGAGAAATTGGAGCTTGTGCATATGAACATGTGGGGACTGGCTCATGTATCTTCTCTTGGTGTATCTCATTATTAGGTCACATTTATTTATGGTGTAACTAGAAAAACATGGTTGTGTTTCCTAAAACAAAAATCATATGCATTTGAAACTTTTAAAAAATGGAAAATTTTGGTTGAAAATGAGATATGGAAAAGATTAAAATATCTCAAGTCCAATAATGGAGGTGAGTATTGTAGCAAATAATTTGAGGATTATTGTTCATTTAATGGAATTATTAGTGAAAAATCAGTCCCAAGTACTCCATAGGAAAATGGTGTGGCTGAAAGAATGAATAGAACAATAATGGAGCATGCAAGAAGCATGAGACTACATACTGAGCTGCCTTTACATTTATGGGAACATGCTGTAAATACTGATGTATATTTAATTAGTAGAGAGCCTTCAATTCCTTTAGGCTATGGTATTATAGAGGAAGCATGGACATGTAAGAAGGTGGCTTATTCTTTTCTAAAATCCTTCAATTGTGAAGCTTTTGTACATGTAGATATTGAGAATAGAACCAAGTTGGATATTGAATATGAAAAGTGTACTTTCATTGGATATGGCATAGATGAATTTGGTTATAGTTTATGGGATTTTGATAAGCTAAAAATTAATAGAAGTATGGATGTTATATTCAATGTGAAGGTTTTGTATAAGGATCAACTATAGGAAAAGAAGCATGAGCAAAAAAAAAAAAGAATATGTCGTGTTGGATGATATTCCAAAGAATCAAATTTGAGTAGCACCTCATGCTCATCAACAATAAGAAACACCACAAAATAGAGTGAATTTTAGATGTTCTACAAGGATAAGTAGACATCTTGAAATTTTTTCTCCTTAATATTTTATTTTATAACTAATGCTGGTGAAACATAAGGGTGTGAAGAATCTATGCAAGTAGATACCAAGGAATAGTGGGAGCGAGGAATAAAGGAAGAAAATGATTCCTTGCTATAAAATCAGACTTGATATTTATGCAAGTTGCTTGTAGGTAAAAGAGAAAATAGGTTTACATGCTGAAATAAGAAGGAGGCGAGAAAATATTTAAGGCTAGACTTATGGTAAAAGGATTTGCACAAAATAAAGGTATTGATTATGATGAAATATTTTCTCTGGTAGCTAATGTGACTTCTATTCGAAAAGTTCTAAGTATTGTTGTTATAGAAGATTTACATATTGAAAAACTAGATGTGAAACCAACATTTCTCCATGGAGATTTAAAAGAAGAAATATATATGCAACAACCACAAGGATTTGAAGTTAGAGGTAAGAAGAATTTAGTGTGTAGATTAAAGTAGAGTTTGTATAGATTGAAGCAAGCCTCGACAATGGCATTTAAAATTTGATAGTTTTATGGTTGAAAAAGGTTATAATCGATATCATTTTAACTATTGTGTTCATTTTTAAAAGTTGGATAATGGTATTTATATTATCCTTTTATTATATGTTGATGATATGATTGTTGTAAGTCTAACATAGAGCATATTAAAGAGTTGAAACAAAAGTTAGAAAAGTCTTTTGCTATGAAGGATTTAGGTGCAACCAAACAAATCCTTGGTATGAGTATATCACGAGATAGGGAAAACAAAAATAAAAATAGATATTTCAAAGTGATTATGTGGAAAAGGTGTTGAAATGGTTTAATATGGAAAATGCCAAAGTTGTTAGCAATCCTTTGCCTAGCCATTTTAAACCGACTAAGAAGATATGTCCAAAGACACAAGAGGAGGAAGAAAAACTATAAGATTTCATATTCTTTAGCTACTAGTAGTTTAATGTAGGCCATGGTATGCACAAGACTAGATATTACACATGTTGTTGGAGTTGTGAGAAGGTATATGAGAAATCTTAGAATGGAACATTGGAAGGTTGTGAAATGGATTATCAGGTATTTGAGGGAGACAAATACCAAATATCTATATTTTGGAGGACCAAAAATTACTCTACAAGGTTATATTGACTCTGATTTGGCTGGTGATATTGATACCACAGAGGGTACTATAGGCTATGTATTTACTATAGGTGGGACAATAGTTAGCTGGATTTTGTAGATTAGGAAAAGTGATCCTGGATCCAACTAAATTAACTAGGATTAATGTTCTTTTCACATTGACTCCACATTCAAACATAAACCAAATAGGGTTGATGATTGACTTGCTCCCACAAGGGAGAGCCAATCTCCTAGGGTTTGTGTTCTCTTGAGTTGCAAAGATGATAAATTTTATGTGTGTTCAACATGCCTATTTGATATATAACCTTAGGTATGAAAATACATTTTACCGTAAAGATGGAAATAAAAACTAACAATACAAATCTAAATCTAAGAAGTGACAAAGAGGAACCTATGATTGAAAGCATAGTCTAAATTATAGGGACAAGGGCATAGGGCACCCTAGATGTAACACCCCTCCATTTTGCTTTATGGATTGGACAATGCATCCTTATTTTGCTTTGATTTATGTTTCTGGATATTCAAATACTTTATCTTGTGTGTGTCATTGAGCGCTATTTATAGAGCGACGAACTATTTTATGTGATGTGATGTGGTTTATCTAATGATTTATTTTACATGCTTTAATGATGTAATGATGTTAGTAGTTGTAACATGAGATTTTATTATGAGATTATTGAGTAAGATGTAAATGTCAGTTTTGATGAGTGTTTTGGTGAAGGGGATGGGTTCGCATCACTCGTTTGCGAGCACGCTGCGAATCTGTGATTTCCTCTCCATGGTGTGTATTATATGCTGGATATATATTATATGATGTTGTTTACTTTGTTTTCAGGTTGCAGGTACATGACATCGACTCCACCTGGTTTCACAGGTTTGAGCGTGTCCATCCAACGATTAAGTTGAACAGGAGATAGTAGCTAGGTAACTTGTGTCAAGTCTACGCCCTAACCTTAGTGTGTCATTTGTCTTGTTTGTTGAGTCATAGTTTACCTTATTTTAATGTTTTGGTTTCTAAAAGGTGCTTGGTTATTAAATGAATTTTTAGAATAATTGCATTGGTTAAAAGTGGTGATTAATTAAAATTAAAATTATGTTTAGAAGTTATATTTGAATTTATTAATAAAATTTAATTAAATTGAATTAAATTTAATCTCAAAAGGATTGAATTTATTTTTTAAATAATTAAAATTAATTAATTAAGTTTTATGTGGTTTATATTATATAAAAAACAAAGAAAATTGAAAGTTATTTGAAATTGTATTTTAAAAGGAAAGTTAGTTTTCAAAAGTGTGGGAGTTAATTAATATTAAAATATTTTAAATTTTTGATATTGCATAAAAAGTGGATTTGGTTGTTAAAGATATTTTTGATTTATGCCACAAGTGGGAGTTTAATTAATTAGAAGAATTGGTTGCAAATTCATTCATGGGAGAGTTTTGAGGAGGAAAAAGCTTTTTCAGGTTGGAGAGGATATTTGTGAAAAAAAATGCACAAAGGATGTTCTAAAGAAATTTTTGATTGTAGAATTGATTTGAGAAAATTTTGTTGACATTGGTTGGGCTTTTGGTTTGATTGCTTGCTTGGAATCACTCCACGGTTGAAGAAAAATTGTGAGATCTTTGAAGGAGGCTCTGCATCAAAAATCTTCTTCTTGTAGCTTCAAACTTCTGGTTTTATTATGTGGTTTTGTTCTTGATTTATTTAAAGCAAATAGATATTGTTTAAAGAATTTGTTTGTTAAATTCATTGGGAATTAGAATTTATTAATGGAGGTTGGATATTAATTAATCAGGTTTTTGGAAGTTTGTATAAATATATTGTAGAATTTAATTTTTAATTGAGGAAATTATAGAATCATGTGTTAAATTAAAATCTTAGATTGTGCAACACATGTAGATTGTTGTAGGAAATTTAATCCCTGTAGAAAATAATTAGATTTATTTTTGAAAACAAATCCTCTGTAGAAAACTTACAATGGAGAAATCTAGATCCCTTTTAATTTTCCTATTTTAGAATTGTTAGGAATTTGAAGAAATGGTTTAAAGAGAATCAGTTATTAAGTCTCTGTGAATTTAGGAAGGTATTCTGGAAAATTTTATTCAGTTCCCTGTAGGTGGAAGCCTGACATAATTAAAGATTTATGGACATATAGGCAGGAGATAAAAATGACTAACGGGCTCTTCCAAGAGGTGGACTTAGATGACATGTTTGATGATATCTGGTGTCTTGAGCATCTGGCCAGTGAAGAATCTCCTAACCCTTCACATTCTGAGAAGTTCTGTGAGGTGGAAAGTGCGGCTTCGAAGCATGGAGAAGAGGTAGCCTAGAGGGCTCCCATAGTTAAAAAATATCTTGCACGAGGAGCGACAGTCAATGGAAAACAGTCATAGCAAGAGGACTCTTCAAATACATAGATGTTAGAGCTCACTAGCTCCTCTAGTCATGATGTGAAGAGGCTGAGAAGTTCCAGACACCACCAAAAGGTTATTTTGGATGTAGACAGTTCTCTGGAGGAGAAAAGGCCACGAACAAAGGAAGCCAAAAAAGGAGAAGATTCGCTGCATGAAGAAGTGGTGGTACATGCTGCTAGTCTACGGGAATCCCAGGTATGTTTTCCCCCTTCTTCCCTCTCTTCTATGTCTTTGGTCTCCTCCATGTTTGCCCCTGCTACATCCTTCATACCAACTGTTCCTATCATTGGTTACCCAGGGAAGACCAATATTATTTCTCCTAGGGGTCCCTTTCCATCTCCTGCTATTTCTCCTGCCCTAGAAACACAAATGGTTGCACGTCTTGACCCTCTGAGTCAATAATTTGTATCCCCGAGACCCAGCATGTCTGTAAGTGCTTCCCTAACCTTTCTTCCCTCCATGTCTTCACCATCTCTGGGCAGTCATTTTATCCCACCTTTTTCCTTGACAATTATTACGAGGCCTACCAAATCCACCGATACTTTGAGCATGCTATCTTTCCCACTAGTAGTTCCCCAGGAGTTCCCTTTTGCTGGTGGGCTAGGTATTTTTCCCCAAGAATATTTTTCATAGGTGGATGCAAACAAAAGTGCCCGGGCGAGCCGAATATATAAAAGGAGGGAAAAGGATGCATGCAGACAAGCACAACCTCTTTTGCAAACTGTGTTCAACAAAGGCCAAAATTCGTTGATGTTTGCAAATATTACACCCAATGTGATCAAGTCGGTTGGGGAAATGTTGCCAAGTGATTATTCTGTCAATGTCGTAGGGTTGGATTTGCAGCAGGCTCGTCCATAGGATAAGGTTGAACTAATGGAGGAGACCCAGAGGGTGGTGACTACCGACTTCCTCAAGCTCAGTCACCAGATGAAGAAAAAAGATGAGGAAATGAAAGAGCTGAAGGGAAAGGTGGATATCTAGGAAAACAAGCATAAGGCCCAAGAAGTCAAAATCAATCACCTACGGAGTGAGAAGAATGCTTTTGAAAACAAAGTCAATGAGCTTCAGGCTTGGGGCATGGAGGTTGTTCCAGCCCTACAAAAAGAGATTGAGCAATGCCGAGTGACTGAGGCGGGCCTCTATGATGAATTGAAGCTGGTGAATGATGGCCTGAAATAACTCCGGCAGAGCACTAATGAGGAAGTAAATGAAAGGAATGTAGCATTGGAGTAGGAAATTGTGAAGTAGAGGTAGGTTGAATTGGTCTTGGGAGAGAAGAAGAGAGAGGTTTCTTCTCTAAGGAATCAATTGTCTGTCTAGGAAGGAAGTGTGGTGGAGTTGAAGGTGGAGCTGAGCAACAAAACTACAAAATTGGATCTTTTGAGAACCCAACCTTCTGCACCCCAAATGAACTTGTTGGAGATCGCCAAGGAGCTACATGTGTCATACTGGGATAAGGTCATAGAATTATGCCTTACATTGCAGCCCACTCTAAAATTTATGGCCCAGGTAATCAGTTTATGCGGGTTGGTTAGCAAAATGATGTAGCAGGTGCAGTAGATGACTTCTGATAAAGTTCCGGAGTCCAGACAATTATTGGTAAAATTATATACAGCCTTTGATGAAGCATTGTGAAGTGTGGGAATCGAGGATCGAACAGCGGCTGCCATGGGCACAAATATTCTCATCTCTATGCACGAGGTGATCCAGCATGTGGGATAGTGTCGGGCCAAGCTAACCTAGATTACCAATGATATGCAGGCAAAATTTTCCTACTTAACTTAATGAGGGCTTCCATCTCCCTTCATCGTGGATCAAACGGTGGTAGGTATTTACCACATCATTGCAAAGATCGAGGAGAAGAAGAAGGATCTATCTATTTTCCAATCCTTTGATCAATCTCCGACTTTTGAAAATATTGAAAACATAGTGCATCAGCTGGCGCAACTCTTTTTGTAGCTTGAGTTGGAGGCAAAGGTATCTTGCGGATTACCTTTGAAGGCAATAATTGATCTTAACATTGCGCATGGAAATATGCACACTCTCTCTGCACCATCAACTGAAGTCTGGACTGGCCTTCAGACTTCCCTCTCTCAAGTGTGAACAATTATGATGGGTTAGTCTGGTCTGTGAGACCAGAGTTTCTAGGGTTCTCCATTCCACAGGAAAAATTCCCCCGTGAGTTGCCAAACTATGAATGTTTATTCACTCACCGCTTTTTAATTCATGATTTCTTTTCTTTTCGTGGCTTCGCCTAGTTTCGTATCACTTGCGGCTTCTCAGCATTTTCCACGTGGCTTCCTATCGGAGCTCTTTGTTGGGCCGTATGGTTTTTCTTTTGACTAGCTCTGTCTGCTTTACGCGTGGTGCTCGCTTGTCTCTTTTCGAGTTGGGCCCACACTATGGTTTCTTTTACTGAGAGTTGGAACAAGTGGCTTCTTGTTGGAGCTTTCTCTTGAGTCGTCTCACCTTTCTTTTGCTAGGCTCCATGTGTTCAATGTGTGGTGCTCATTCATGCATCTGTTATCTTGGGTTCGACGCCTACGCTTCGGTATCCTTTCTACTACCACGTGTTCCCTTCTATTGCCGTGTGTTCTCTTCTGTTGCTGTGTAGTCAAGGTTTCTTAGGGGATGTGCTTGCTGGCATAATGCTAGATGATCTTCTATTGGTGTCAACTCGAGAAGATCTGGATCATTGATGGCTCCCCTTTGGCATCTTTCTAATGAGGGCTTCCAGGCGGTGGGCTAGCTTATTTAAGCAGCCTTTTTCCTGATTGTATGGTTGTTAGATAGATTTAAAAATCTTCCTGAGCACTGGGAATTAGCCTTTTGTAGTGTTTGATATTAAATTTGAACTTGCAGATTGTGCCAGACAATTCGGCCTTTCTATTTTCATGCATTTAACGTGACATTAAACTGTGCTTGTATTTTCTGGAGTATATGAACATCTGTCTCAAGCTTTTGTAATCTTGATGTAGCTTAATAAATACAGACCATGTTGCTACTCTTATGTGTTGGTTTATGTTGTATGAGTAATATTATACAAAGGGTGTGATGTTCTTATGTTTGCAGTGTTGGGAAGCATCTATTTGATAAACAATAGTTATTATTCGAGCCTTTGTCTCAGCATTGTGCTAAGTTATTTCTCTTATGATTTGGCGCATCGCCTTAGTTTAGGTTTGATTATTTCATGTTACTTTTCTCACCCTTTTCCTCCCCCCCATAAAAATGAAGAGTTGACTTTGATAAAACGCGGAGGTCACTTAGCTACGCGCATAGGTCCCCCAATAGCTAAGTTTCCCATAAGGTTGTTTCTGTTATGCCTTGCATAACCACCCCATCTTTTGCCTTGGTCAAAATGGGTCCCCCTTTGTGTTTTTTGTACTTAGTTGTTTTTTGAACAAATTTTGGAGTCTAGTTTTGCCAATACTTTGTTTTTCTTTGGTTTCTCTGTCGAAATTGGAACCAGAGCTGAATCGGGTTCTGAAAGTTCTTTTGAGGCTTGTTTTTGGTTCTATCCCGACAGTCTTTTCTTTGCCTTTGTTTTTGGTCTTTAGCAGAAGTAGAGCCGGAGTGGGAATTGGGATGGTTGTTATCAAAATTTGCAAAATCAAATTCGATTCCGATCCCACCTCCGCTACTTTTTAATGTTTGTTTTGTCTCGGTTTTTGTGTTTTGTTTTATTAGGTTGGTCTTTTACTTAACTTTTTGTATTTGTTTTTGTTTTGTTTTTAGTTGTCGGATGCGGAGTTGGAATGGGAATAAGGTTTGGAAATTTTATAAGTTTAAGATCCTGTTTCCATTTTAGTTCCGCCCTTGCCAATTTTTGTCATTGACTTTTTGACTGAAGTTGCACTGCAGACCAGTGTTCGTTCTCTTACAATTTTGACTCCACCTTGACTGCGTTTTAATGCATTAATGGTGGTTGCCGGTGTATGTAGAAATTCACATATTTTCCTTTATTAAGGGTTAAAGCCGATCATTATTGTTATTATTACAAGTCTGAGAGCGTGAAGGGCAATAGCAGAGTTCGTTTGAGCAAATTGATCGAGATAGAGAAGGGATATTGTGTGCAAATCGATTCAGAAAGTTAGCGTGAGTTTGTTTGCGTTTGAGGTAGGTCTTTTATCTTTGTTGTTCGTTTGTTTATTTACAGTTGTGTTCATTGTGTTTTTGCTTTATATCTGCTCGCATGTTCAATCATTGTGTTTTAAAGCAATTTTATAATCATCGATGTGATTGAATGAGCAGGTTCTTGTTTTGTCTTGTTTGTTTTGCTTTAAATCTTTGTTGTCTTGTTTTATCGTGTCGTTTCTTTCTATTTTTGGGCATTGTCGCTTTCATGTCTTAATTGTGATTGCGTCGTGTCATTTTTGATTTGCAGTAGATTAGATTAGATTAAAGGTTTTTAATGGTATTTTTTAAATTAAGAATCTACAGTGAGGTAGATTTGAGATTTTACAGTGAGTTAGGGTAGATTAGATTTATTGTTTAAATTAGGGTTTCATCGTTTGGTAGAATGGCAGGGTTTTAAACCCGTGCCCTAGTTTTTATTAGGTTTGTTAGATTATGGTTTCGTTGGTCTCTGCAATTACTTTAAATGATTAAAAAAATGATATCTTAGAAGTGCCATTGATTCCCCATGGTCATATGAGTATGGTATTTTTAAAGCTCCTTTGCCATTGTATAGCGACCTAGGTCTAAATCATGCAGTTATGTTGAAAATGAATAAATTTGATGATGTCATGATTAGCATAGGCGGAGGCGGGATTGGAATGGATTATGGACATAAGAGTTTTGTTTTATAAAAGTCATTAATCCCATTCTTTTATCCTGTTTCCGATTCTAAGTTTTAAAAGGTTTTCCTTGAAGTATATGATAACTCGTGGAGGCACGATCAAAACTGATCTTGAACTTAAGAATTTTGTTTGCGAAGGTTATCAATTCCTTTTTTATCCCGAGTCCAGCTCCATATATAATGGAAAGTCTTTCTTCAAAGTAACGATGATCAAATCGGAGGTGAAGGCAAAATGGAAATAGAATATAGAGAAAAAGTAAAATTCGAAGAAAACCAAATCCAATTTTTGTTCCGATAACCTTCCCGACTCCGACTCCGAGCCCGTTTGTTATTAGGTGAAGTTCCTATATCGGTTTTTGCTCCGAGTCTACCAGTTTTGTAAAAGAGATTCTTTTGTGCTTTTGTTTGGTTCTAACTCCGATATATGTGTGACAGGTATGTTTTAAAAGCATGTTTTATGATGATTTATCTAAAGGTCTAATTAGAGGTTTGCTTGCAGAAGATTTGAGAGATGTCAGGAACGTCAGGAGAGGCTGCTCGAAGGAATCAACTGGCTAGAACATCAAAAATAGCACCAAAAATCAAGAAGGTAAATCTAGAACAGTTGCCTTATACATTGAGGTATGATCATAGGAATCTGGTGGTTAAAGTAAGCAAGGTGGAATCAGACTTGTCAGATATCACAGATACTAATCTGGGCTAGTATAGCTTTGAAGAATTACATGAAGAGACCTTTTCAGAATGCGCAAACTTGACAGGGAGAACACAAAGGATTGTTGACTCCGGTCTTGCACATATCACCATGTTTCCTTTATTAGTTCAGTGTCCAGAGTTGATATTGATAGTGGCCAGTACTTATAATCCAGCTACAAGATTATGCATGGATTCACAGAATAATGTGATTATAGATCTTACTCTGCAAATGTCCCAAAGCATATTTAATGTTCCTGATCCCAAGAATTTGGTGCAGCTAACTGAGGCAGAGGCATTGGAGAAATATAGCAAGCATAAAGATTCCAATAAGTCTCACTTAAATAAAAGATGGTTAAGCACAGAGAAGAAATCTTTAAGCAAGCTGGCAGACCAGCCAAAGAGGGCAGATTTCAAGAAGGAGATATCTGATTTGATATTAATGTTGTCCAGAGTGTTTGGGAAGAGGGATGCCTTCCACTTCAAGGAATGGATGTTTCATTTTATTCAAGTAATATTTCAAGGTGATTACCAGTTTGATTGGTCAATGATTGTTTCTGATGCCATACATGATTAGCTCACAAGGGTCAGACAGACTAAATCTTTCTTCATGACTTCATATGTGGTTTATGCTACAGCAAGATTGGGGATTTTTCCAGGATTAAATAGAGTAGGTATAATGGGAGCCTTGGATGGACAAAGGAAGGTATGGGAACACTACGATCAATTATCTCTTCAGGTTGCTAAGACTCACTTCAGAAGAGTCAATGATGCCTTTTTATATGTGGTTATCAACCAGTTGAGTGGAGATGCAGGATATAGATTAAGTCAAGAAGCTATGGCATTCATTTTTGAATGGGGAAGTTGGTATATCCAGTACCCCAAATTTACATACTTTAGATTGTTTGATTTTGAAGGTCATCCCCAATTGCTTCCAAGATGCTGCAGCAATAGAATAGTACTTATGGAATTTGTATATCAAGCCATTGGAGTTAATGCTAGGTTTGGGATCAAGCACAAGACAGGATGTCATAAATTTCCCATGACACTGGGTGAATATAATTGTCAACATTTGAAGGGAGCAAAGGTGGTTTGTAATGAGTTGATACAATTGAAATTGGGATTGTATATAGCTTGTAAGTATTTTGATCCAAGGGAGAAAATGCATGCTTTATTACCTTTAGTGTTCACTAAACACTTTAATTTGTTAGAGGATTTTTTGTGTGATAGGTAGGATGAATATGACTTGAGGAAGAAGAATTATGAGAGATTACCAGACTCACTTATGGTAGAGCTTGGTATTAAAGAGAATATTCCTAACAATTTGGTGGATGATGGAATGGTATTAGATCCCTCATATGAAGCTTTGAACATTGGCACCAAAAACTTAGATCCAATAGATTGGAATGAGGAAGAAACAATTGATATTAATAAAATTGGAAGAACAGTCTTGGATAGAAGTGTGCAATGGTTGATGATGAAAGCTTGAGCTCCTCAAGGACTAGTCATTAAGAAAGGTAAAGGGTATAAGAGGATTAAAAGAAAGGCACCTTCCAAGGAACCATTAGAATTCTTTCCTCTGGATGTTGAAGAAATAGAACTTGAGGTCGTCGATGAAGAAGAAGAGACACCAGAGGGAGATGTTCCAATTGAATCTGCTATTTCTACGCCTGCATTGGGTGAGTCATCTACACAAGCCCCACTCACAAGAAAGAAAAGTAAAGAAGTTCAAGGAGTACTTTATGCCATGGCTGAAGCTGCTAAAGGAAAAGAAGTGGAGGAAGAATTGGTAGAAATTGAGACAGACTCGGATGAAACTCTTTCAGAGAAGGACCTGCAAGAAAACATGCCTTTTGAGGGGACTATTGAGCAGATTCTGACGCAGGAAGAGCAATGGAAGTAGTTTGAAGATGCTACAAGGGAGTTTGATGCAAGGGCTGCAGCAGAGAAGCAAAAGGAAATGGATGCAAAGTTACAATCTGATGCTCTGCTTCAACAACAACAATTAAAGGTAAAAGAAATTTAAACAAGGACAACAGCTGATGAAATGGAGGAGCAAATGAGGCAACGAGAGCATGAGGTCAATGTCAAAGTAGAAAATGACAAATTGGAATTGATACAGAAAATCCATGATCTAGAGGAGGAGAAAGCAAGAAACCGAAGGGAAAAGGAAGCCCTGGTTGCTAGACTAAAGCTTGTAGAGGAGGCTCGACAGAAAGAACAAGAGTTTGAAGCTCTAAGAAAGGAAAGAGATGTTGAAGAGCTAATAAAGAAACAACAAGCTGAAGAAGAAAGGGAAAAGGCAGAGAAGCTCATAGCCTTAGAAATGGAAAGGATAGAAAAGGAAGAATCAGAAAGGGTAAGGAAAGAAAAAGAGGCCGAAGAGCTAATTAGGAAGCAAAAGGAAGAAGAGGCCGAAGCTGCAAAACTTAAAGCTTTGGAGGCAGAGAAGCTCATGGCCTTAGAAAAAGAGAAAGTAGAGAAGGATCAAATGGAAGAAGAGAGATTGAGAAAAGAAGAAGAAGACAAGAAAATACAGGAACAACGAGATAGAGAAGAGGCTGAGAAGTTGGTGCAGATGCATGTGATGCAGGAACAACAAGAAAAAGCAAAGGTTGATTCTTAACCTAAGGTAAATGTTTAGCCATCCTCTATAGTTGCCACTTCCTCTTCCATGATGATGACTACTCCTAGTGCTCCTATATGGTTGAAATTAGATTTGCAGAAGAGAGCCAGAACACCTCCTCAACCTCTTAATTGGGAGGACATGATGAAGGAGATTGAACAGGAAAGGCCTAAGAAGAAGGCTAAAGTTTTGCATTCTACCAGACTCACAGATAAAGGGAAGATAGTTGCTGAATGTGCCGTGCCTATGACTGAAAAGGAGGTAGGGGATATGCAGCTCACAGACTATCAATTGAGTACGGTTAATTTGGGAAGACCCACTAGAAATCAATAAATGAATCTGATTGATGTGGTGGCTTCAACGACTAAATCAAGAATGATCAAGGACAAACAAAAGAAAGATGAGCTTAAGGCTCAATTGGATCAGTTACATTCATTCTTGAAGAGTGTTTCCTCTCCAAGGTCACAACAGGTTGCAGCTATTGAGACTTCTGTTTTGCTAAGCAAAAAGAAGGTTGATGATTTGGTGCAAGTTAGAGGTAAGGCAGAGATGGTTGATAAATGGATAGATAAATTGAACCGCGAGGTGGGTGAGGTTTTAACAAAAGGATTTGAAACCTACAAAGAGGTAGAAGGAGTAATAAAAGAGATCCATCAATATATTGAGGCATCCGAAAAACTAGAAGAAGAGTATAAGGAGTATAGTGAAAAGTTAGAAAAGATAAATACATTGCCTCTAACTACTCTTCTAGAAGAATCTATACTTGAAGATGATAACAAAGATTTTGTAGAAAAGACTTCTCGCATACTTAATTTTAGGACTGGCTTTTTGAGCAAGCATAAGGATGAGATTCAAGAAGCAGTTGGAAGAGTTGGAAGCAGTCATGGCTATAATAGTAGATGTGAATGTAATGACAAAAGATGGCATGCCGTTGAGTCAACTTAGAGAGAAATGGAATGAAAGATTCCAAGGACTCATGCAGGAGAAAGATGATGGAGGAGACTTGGTGATAGATCTGCTTGTAGAAGTCAAAGAAGAAATAAAAGCTGCAGGGAGAGAATTGATCAAGGTAAAAAGTATGAAAGAGTTTGCTGCAGTTGAGTTGGATCGCATCAAATTTGAAGATGACGGGATTGATGGGCCAAATATGGATATGCTACAACAAGTCTTCACCAGTTATGATGAGTTCATGGTTGATACACCTTCACATGCATAAAAATATTGCATGCATGATGTTCTTCTTCCTTGCATGTTAAATGCATGCAACAGTGACAGTCTTAAGGGCACATGACTTCTTTTCTTCTATTTCTATCTTCTATTTTTAGATCAAACTGAATGTATAATGTAAGAACTCAAGATCAAAGTTGATCTGAGTTTCCAAGAAAGTTGATTGTTCCTAAAAAGGTGGAAAGCCTAAGATAGAAGTGAAGTTTGAACTTCTTTTGTATATCTATAAATACCAGATGGGTATCACATTGTAAGGGTCGGCTAATTGAGAATTGGATTGGCTTACCTAGTGCTAAGAGATAGAATTTTATAGAGTTTTGCAGAGATACATTGTACCAAATTTTTTTATAGTTAATAGAATTGCAGGTTTACGAAATATGGAGTTTACATTGAATTGTGTTGTTTGATAAGGTTAATGAGTTATAATCCACCTGAATGCCAGTGATTGTGCTAAAGCATGATAGTTTCTTATGTGATGAAAGTCATTAGAAGAAACCAGGTTTAAAGATTATCTTGTTAAATTGTCATTGAATTAAAGTTATTGAAGTCTGTTGATCTATAGTTTTGATGATGAATGAATGTGTGTTGTTTTGAAATCTTGGAAATACTTGTGATATGCGAATAGTGGAATTGAATTAAGCACCTAAGATGGATACGATGGTATAGTCATACTGTGGGTTGTTTCATGCTATGGTTTTTGTGATCGGTTAAGAAAACATTCATTGTTAAAAGTATATGTCTGGATATTAGATAAATTTAATTCATACTTACTGATTTACCCCTTGGATCTATCTTTTTCTTTTATTTAAAACCCATTGATTTACAGCAACTATTTTGATAAAGAGAGTCATAGCTTGACTCCTTTGTTACCAGCACAGGCCCCTTGAATATTACAGTTGCATGAACCAATTGAGTGACATCAGATAGTTGAGAACCAACTACCAGGACCTTGGGAGTTAGGCTACTACATATTGTCTTTCTCTTTCAGCAGAAATAGAGTAGAAATATTCTGTTTTAATGTTGTTTGTGTCATTTTAACCATCAATAGTTTCCCCTACAAATTTTTGCATCAAAATGTCCTTTTGTAGAATTTCCCATGTGGTTTTCCATAGGTAGGAATCCATTAGGCAGATGTCTAAATTTTTCTGGCCATTTGCAAAAATTTTGGTGTAGAAATCCATCTGCGAAAACTCATTTGAGTGATTCCGTTCAAACAACGCCATTGTATTTGGCACCTACATCCTTCAGCCTTGCACAACCTTGGCACCCACATTCCATCTCTCTGCACCACCTTGGAATCCACACCTCAAGTTTCCACAAATTAGGGTTTTCCTACAGTCCAAGAAATCTATTGTCATAAATGTGCCTATGCCTATAAATATGACGGTTTTGACCCTCATTTTAACCTTCATGCATTTGAGAATTTTATCGAGATACTCTTCCCTTTATCATAGATTTTAAGGATTTTGATGTCATATTTTCACATGTGATCATTCTCCTATTTTGCGCACTCAACAGGTTTGATTCTTACTTTCCTTTGCACATTTAAATGTTGAACACCCAAAAAACTAAGAGGGGGGTGAATCAGTATTCCATTAAACCATTTATATTATATCCATCCAAGCAATAACAAAATTGTAATTTTAATAGCAAATGAAAGCATTGAATCACCATAGGATCACAACACACATGAAAACCAATATTTTTATGTGGAAAACCCAAAATGGGAAAAACCACGGTGAAGATTAGCTCACAATATAATATATCGAGGTATAGAATATTACAATGGCTCACTACTAGGACTCATTGTCCTTGAAGGCTCACCACCTGAAATAATTTACAAAATAAAGTATGGCTCATTGCCAAGAGGTGAACTGAGATAGAATGCACCTTCCTTGTGTTGAAGTTTAGTTCCAGTGAAGCACAAAATACAAAACACTTCTCTATATAGTATACTCAACAATTATGTTTGTTCGCATGATCTATCATTTCTCTATGTCAGATCTTCATTCTTTTTCATGTATATATTCTCAAAAATGTCTTTCATATATATCGTATACATTCACACGACACTAATTAGGTTGACCTAATTAGAGTAGCCTTATTTCAAATCAAAGTTAACTCTGTCAGCATTATCCTGAAAAAAATATTCATCTTTGCACCCAACATAATCATGTAATGTATGATATTAGTTGGTATAGACCTAAGATAGATCCCATTAGCATTCATAACACATATTTGATCTTCTTAACATAATTTCATAATTAGGTCGACCAGATTCAGTCCTAAAACATCAAAGACTTCAATCATATATGCAATTCACCAACCACATAATTCCAAAACTTGTTAACATATTGAATTCTCCTTTGATGACATCAAATAAATTATCTTCAACTCCACAAGACAAAATAGTTAATCATGAGAAAACATAAAAATCTCCCACAACAATATGGTGTACATAAACTTCTGTAATCCTAGAATAATAGAACATTGTTATTTATATCTTCCGTATGCATTTTCATATTATCATAAAACTTTGAGGTAAGATGAATCTTACAGTCACAAATTTATGTATAAAATCTTGTAATGACATCTTTCATTGTGGTATAATTTAGACCAAAAAACTAGATCAACAAAACATGACATTGTTTTACCAAACTTCTGCTAACTTTATCTTTCCAATCGTATAACCAAACCAATTGAAATCTCGTCAGTAGATGCACATGATTTCAAGATAAAACATATTATAACCGTCTAAATGAATGTAACAAAAATAAGATAATCCAAACCAAAATATCGGATCAACAACACTTTTAGTATAGTTCGAACCATTATTACCAAAGCAACTAAAGCAACTAATGATCTATACAAGTGATGTGACTAAGGTGTACTAATGTTAATGTTGACATCAATAACAATCTTCCAATTTCCAATACTGATGTTAATGTTTTTGATTGGTTAAGTAGGGAAAAGGGCCTTGACCCAAAAATTAGTACAACATGAAAAGAACAATAGGTGGAACGAAACAACAAAAACAAGAAGCCCACCAAACTTCCCCCCTCCCAGAGACAAAATGCTTAACCAATTCCCATATGATTAAACATAGCAGTTCTATCATAGTAATCAAAATACCTTAACCTAGCATCAGTAGCCTCCATACCTATCCATCTAAGATACCTATTAACATCTATCATATAGTCCCTACTTAAAATATAAACAACATTATAGAATTTTAAGTTCTGACACCAACAGCCATAACCAGTAGTAACAGTTTTAGAGCATGAAGTTGGAATAACCATCATATAAAAAAGAAAAAAACAACAAAATGTAGCAACCACATTATGCTCCCTCTATCATCTTCCATGCACTCATCATGTCTTCAACCTTGTCATTCACTATTTCCTTCAGCTCCATCTTGCCAGCCAGATCTGCGCCCTCACCTGCAACACCTTTCCTTTGCTGCTTTTTGATTTTACCCATGCCAAAAATAGTGGCCATTACTATCTTGTTCATGATAGTGTCAACCACCAAACACACACTCTTAACCGCTCCTTCCAAGCTTTGAATTCTGTTATCATTTCCTTTCTCAAGAACCTGCATTATTTCCTTCTGTATATTATTCATCTTATTCTCAAGGGCCTAAAACTTGCTATCCTTCTCTTTCTCCTATATCCTTTTTTCCGGGATTTGCAACCTCTCCTTGAAATTTTTAATCCTCTCATTCTCATTATCCTAAACCTTTTCATCCTCTTTGCTTGTTTTCTGTACCTTTTCTTGGTTTTCTAGGGCATTTTCCTCCTCTTCCTCTCGATCCATCTCATGCTATGGCTCCACAGCAGTATCATCAACACCATTGCCACCCTCACTAATCACATCTGATTCATCCTCCTCATATGAGTCTCCACCTAGACTATCAAGAATCTCTTCAGTGGAGGAGTCATTGTCTTCCTCCTCTTTCTTTTCCACACTATCTTGCGGATTGTGGGTACTTTTCTCTTCTTGGATGTGTGAATTCTTGTTGCTTTCCTAACCCTTCAAAGCCTCCATTTACAATCTCTTAGACCTCCTACCACTCGTGTTAGAGCCTTCCATCTTGTTATCATTAGGTATATTGATTGTATCCACCTCTTCCCCAAGTTCATGTAGAAGTAGCTTCCTCTTCTTTTTAGCACTCATCTCCATCGAGACATCCCTTCTTTTCTCTAGCGTAACCATAAGTAGATGCTTCCATAAAGCAGTATTAGGGCTTTGGAGTTTCTTATTGGATTTTTTAAGCGTAGGGTGGGGATGCTCTTCAAGAAGCTCAATTTTCACCAAGATTTAGGGTTTTGGGTCTTCGATCATCTTGAGAGTGATATTTTTCTGAGGAGTCTTCAAAAACACAAATTTGCAAATGGCTCTGATGAAGCCCTGGTGTAATGCTAGATTAGCCCCATGATTAAGAATTTGGTTGAGGGAAGAGAATAGAAAGAGAGGAAAATTGTTTTTTTCCTGGTGTCTTATGTGGTTGAGGATAGGAAAGTGGTATCCATGGATAGACTGGTAGCGGCCTTCGAGGGTAAAATACTTCATGACTATAAAACAAACATTGTGATAAGGAGGTGGTCATTTAACCCTAGAGTACCCATTTTGGAACCTTTTTGGTTTTTCTTTCCCTTCAATTTTTTCTTTAAAGTAGTCCTGATATTTACCGTTGCTTATATTAGCAACCTTCATTCCTTCATAAGCTAGACCTGTCACTTCCACAATCAGCTTTGCATCAACCTTGAACTAGAGCCTGCCTAAATTCACTTTGCCATATCTCCAAATGTTGGTGAACGTAGAGTTGAGTCTATCATTATAACCCTCCATAGCAGCGAAATACGGAGTGAAACCCGCCCTCTTGAATAAACCCCAGAGCTCCTCATTGTTGCGAAGTGAATCATACTTATGAGGTTTGGTTCATTTCCTAGGGCCTCCCATGGTGCTATTAGAGCTATTGCATTTCTAGGAATGAGTAGGAAATTACTTATATTTCCTTCAGCATCCTCAACACTAGAAACAGGTAAATCCACACCATTTTGCGACTATTTATTTAAAATGTAGACACTTAGGGTTATTTTTTGATGGAATGAAGAGCTCACACCTCGATTATAACCTTTTCTCTTATCATCATCATTTCTAATGATATCTCCACCTCCTTTTCTAGCAATTATCACACTTCCTTTTATTATTTTTACACACGCCAATCCATCTGTCACATCGGAGATCGAACTCAATATTTTTTCCCATGTGATTTAAATTAGTCTTGTCAAGGTATTGACATCTACCATCTAATCGTCCTTTCCATCTTTGGCCTTTCCTTTTATTGGGATTTGGCAATCATTTCCCATCGTGCCTCCGTCGTCAACCAGTCATCTTGCCAACTTGTCTCCACATGGTCCACATCCTCGTAAGCCTTCTCACCCTATCATTCATCTTGCCAGCTTTCAACCATGGGGTCCACATCCTCAAAAAATTTCACATCCCAACACTTTTATTAATAATTAAAATTCTCATCCTCATAATCCTTTACTTGGGTGTTTTTCCTGTGTCTGTTTGTAGCTAGGGCTTCTTTGATATGATTAGGAAAATTATTGAAGTCTCAATTTATTAAAGTTTCCTGATTAACACCAAGATTGGTCATCACATCCATCATTTTATTAACTTCCCTCAAGGTATGGAAAATTTTAACACATTGAATCTCTTGCAACATACTCCTGCAATCATCCAACAAATCTCTAATTTCCCAAGGAATATTCACCCCTTTGGTAAGATGATCAACTATCAATTTTGAGTCTCCTTCTATAATTACCTTGTAGTATCCATCCTCTTTTAGAAGCATAATTCCTATCCAAACTATTGATACCTTAGCGAAGTTGTTCGTAGTTGTTCTTAAGATTTGTTGTATCCGGTTAGATAAGAACCCTTCTCATTCCTTATTACTCCACCCACTGCAGCCTGTCTAGGATCACCTTTTGAGCAACCATCAAAGTTGCATTTAACCCATCCTGGTTCCGGGGGGATCCAGACAATATTCCTTCTAATAAGCTATTTTGGCCAGTTTACATTATTTAAATCATGAAAAATCTCCCATTGTTGTTTTATGCTCAACTCTTGCTATGTAGGCTATTTCTTAGCCTGATTGTAAATGCGGCTTTCCACATTTTCTTGAATTTTTCCTTTAAGAATTAAGCAAAGCTCCTTACTATTTCTTGTATTGTCCCTAAACACCCTATTATTTTTCTCTTTTCATAGGCCCCAAGTCAAAAATGAGGGAATCTGACCCCACATATCATAGATAATGTTGTGGGAGAAAGTGCAAAAGTTCCATCCTTCAACAAACATTTGGACATCGGCAAGAAAGACCCATTCCACTTTTAGAATATTGAGAAAGAAACCCCAAATTTCTTGGGCATAAGAACATTGAAAAAAAATGTATAATAGATTCCTCTTCTTCATTACAAAGATTGCATCTGTCGACCAAGTACCAGCCTCTTTTCTTTAGGTTGTCTATAGTGAGGATCTTACCATGAATAATTGTCCACTAGAAACAATTAATTTTTGGGATAAGATTCTTCTTCCAGACTTTGAGCTAGTCAAAAGATCCTAAAACCTGTGTTTTCTGAATCATAGAGTCATAGGCAGATTTAACTGAGAACCTACCATTGGCATTTTTTGTCTAGATCATCATTTCTATTTCTAGAGAAGAGGTCAGGATTTCCTATTTATTTCATTAGCTGGTCAATAACAACATCCCAATTATGCTGTCTGCTTCCCCTGACAACAACATTATATAGGTAGTCTTTGAAGCTTTTCCATCTGGGTCGTGAACCTTCCCACACAAGGTAATGAGATAATTTTTTACCAATATCTCTTTTCATTCTTATGCTGATTTTTTGGAGATCACTAGAGGTCGACAGAGGGATCGGTGTAGACCAGGGATCATCCCAAAAATCTATGTTTAGCCCATTACCAATCCTCATTTTGACACCTCTAGTCAACACACCTCTAGTCTTAAGGAGATTATTCCAAAACACAGACCCATGTGGGAGCTCCTTCTTCCTTAGAAAACAACTAGCATCCTTATTCTTGAGATAATTAGCCTTAAGGATGGTAGCCCAATCTTTTTCATTTTCTAGGAGAAACCAACCCATTTTCACAACCAGAGCCTTATTAAAAAATTTCAATCTTCTAATTCCTAGAAATCCTTCTTTCTTTGAGTCACACACCTTATCCCATTTGATGAGTGCCATTCTTTTCTTTTCCTCCACTCTTGACCATAAAAATATTCTTTGAATTGTTTCAATTTTCTCAGCAATATAAGCAGGTATATTGAACATTGAAAGATAATACACAAGAATGTTTTGAAGGGAAGCTTTCAAAAGCTAGATTTTTCCTGCCAAGTTCACTAATTTGCCTTTCCAACCAACCATTCTTTTTTGGAATTTCTCCACGATATAGTTCCAATAGTTGCTATTCGACTTTCTATAGAAAAGAGGTAGGCCCAGATAACTAGCAAGAAACTCCGCTTCCTGACATCCCTGAATCCTTATCACTTTGTTTTTCAGAAATAGACTAGTATTAAAAAAAAGATATTTCATTTTTGGTAATTTATACACTGTCCAGATAATTCAGCATACTTGTCTAGAATATTTTTCCACTATTTAGCCTCTACCACCAAAGCCTCCCCCATGAGAATGGTATCATCAATAAATTATTGATGTGACATTGGGGGTAGAGAGCAGGCAACACAAAAACCTTTCAGAGAACTAATATTAAGTTGTTTTTGTACGTTGCGGTCAAGATCCTCTACGACAATGACAACAGGTAGGGAGATAAGGGGTGTCCCTATCTCAGCCCCCTACCAGGAGAGAAGAAACCATGGGAAATGCCATTAACCAAGACAAAATACTTAGGAGTAGTGACACAAGCTTTTATCAAATTAAGGAATTTACCCGCGAAGCCAAATTTTTTGAAAATAACAAATAAAAAATTCCAGGAAACCTTATCATAGGCTTTGGAGATGTCTAATTTCAGAACCATTCTTGGCTTCTTACTATAGTCCATAGAGTGTAGGATTTCATGAGTGTAAATAACAACATCCAAAATTTGTCTACCCTAAACGAAACCTTTTTGATTAATAGCTATCATCTTTCCTAAGACCAGTTTCAACCTATTGACAATGATTTTGGAGCAAATATTATAAGTTGTTTTTCATAGAATTATAGGTCTATAGTAATTCATTGAAGCAACTTAATTAGTCTTAGGGATTAGGGCCAAAAAAGTAGTATTCATCTAATTCAAGAGTCTACTAGATCTAAAGAAATATTTAACAACATTAAAAAGATTTATAGACATAATCTCCCAGTAGACTTGGAAGAAGCTGGGAGAGAAACCATTAGGTCCAGGAGCTTTATAGGCTCCAAAAGAGAAAACAAGTTCTTTCACTTCTTTCATAGTGGCAGTCTTAGTTAATTCTTGCAGGTCTTCCTCGTTGATAACATTAGGTATAACCTGCAGGAACTCCCCCAAATCTAGATTGTCGACCCTTGGAAGCTCTAGAAAATTTGAAAAGAAGGAAACAACATCATTTTCTATTTCATTTTTCCCTTCAATTTTGATGCCATTAGAGGTGATAAGATATCTGATCTTGTTTCTTCCCCTATGCTTCATAGTAGTTTCATGAAAAAAATAGTATTTCTATATTCTTCCTTAAGCCATTGAATCCTTGATTTATGTTTCCAGTCAATTTCCTCCTCCTTGCTTACTTTGTGCCATTGGGTTCTGAGCTCCCTTTCCTTAATGTAGATTTCATCATTACAATTTCCTACCTCCATTTGGTCTTGGAGTTCCTTAATTTTCACTATTAGGTCTTGGTGTATCAGAGTGCCAACACAAGGAAGGTTCTAGTATTCCTTAATAAGAGATTTAAAGTCCCGATGAAGGGACCACATGATTTCATACTGAAGGGGTACGGTTTTTTAATCACCCTATCATCCCACTCCAAAAGAAGAGGACTATGATCAGAATGCGTTCTAGGTAAGGCGATAAGAGATATTCTGCATAATGCTCCAGTTAGAGGAGATAAAAAATCTATCCAACTTAACTTGGATCAGTTGATTGCCTTACCTTCTTTTAGTCCAAGTAAAGTGGGAGCTAGTAAGAGGGACATCCATTAGTCCCACCAAATCAAGAAAGATAGAAAGATCCATCATACTCTCAAAGTAGTCAATAAAACCTCCTTTTTTCTTAGATGGGTACAACGTGGAGTTAAAATCACCTCAAAGCATCCATAGTTCATCCTTGCTACTAGTTATAACTCCTTCTAGTAAATTCCATAAATCTAGCCTATCTAGCATTGAATTAGAGCCATATATATTCCCTAAATTCCATTTAATGGAGGAATCACCATCTTCTATCCAAATCAAGAGACTATTCTTATTCTTAAATTTCAACTTGCCAGTAAACCTAGAAGAATTCCAGCACGTAGCAATCCATCTAGAAGCTCCCTCCCATCACTGAATTCATAACCAACACCAAGCCAGAGCCACTTTAGGGTTTTCTCAAAGCTTTCCTTCTTTAGTTTAGTTTCTTGGATTAAGAGGATATCAGGTTTCACCTCCACCAAGCACGCCTTTAGAAAATGTTGTTTATATGTTCCATTAAGACCCTTTACATTCCAAGACAAAATCTTCATAACCACCAAGAGAAAAGGAGCAGTATCAAGATGATACTCCCCAAATGGGAGGTCAACCTCCCTTATTTCCTTTTCATTTTGTTCCCTGCCAAGGAATCAAGGGTCTTCTATTTCCCTGCCGCCACATCTTTTTTTGTTTCTTTGTTTCTTGTTTCTTTTGATAGGGGTTTTCCAAATTTTCTATTTCCTCCCACATTTGGTTTTTTCTTTTTTCATGATTTGGTTTTTATCCATCCTTTCTCATCTTTGCTTTGTGATGTTCCCTCCTGCTCCGAAAAAGGAGCAAGGTCATCCTGAGTAGGAGTAAAAAATTGTTCCTTTCGGTTTATAATTTCTCCTTCCTCCACTACATCATTTTTCTATTCTTCCTGAGGAGTTGGAGGTGAAGTTGTTTCCTCATTTTCCTTTCCTTTATCTAAATCCAGAAGTTTCTCTGAAGATAGCGGAGTGGGTGGTTCGTTGGCTGCTTCTGAAAATAGCCTTTCCAAATTATCTTTGGGGACATCCTTTGTTGGAGAATTATCATTCATATTATTTTCCTATTCTAGGTTAAAGGCTTCTTCCGTGAGTAACAACTCTTCATTGGGCTTTGAGGATTCAGGTTCCTATGAACTGTTTAGCCTATTCTTGAAAGGAGCATCCATTTGTGTTTCAATTTGGATAATGTTAGGCTCAAGAGGAGCTATTTTACAAGTGTCTTGTAAGTGCCCAAATTTATTACAACCCTGAAATAACACTGTAGCCCTCTCATATTCTAGAGGCTGGACCCATTTGCCAAACTTGGATTTTAAGGTAATAGAAGTGGGTAGATCTTTATTAACCCCTACATTAACACGGATTCTTGCATAGACTAATTTTGATTTAAGAAGAGTAACTTTGTCAATGTTGACCAAATAACCAAAGGAATCGGCTATTCCTTTAAAAAAAAATTGGTGCCAAAACTCAAGTGGCAGCCCAGGGAGCCTAACCCAAGTTGGAGAAACTTTCCCCAAATCAGCAGAGGAGTCAAACCCTGGTTTCCACTTACATAAGGAGAAAATATTTTTAAAGCCAATATCAAAAGCCCATGGTCCACCGGTGAGTAATTTTAGCATATCCTCAGGGATAAAAAAGGTAAACATAAACAAACCATTAGGCATAGTGCTTATAGAAATGCTACCTTTAAGTTTCCAATTGTTAGAGGCCCATTTTCGTACCTGGTCTATATTGGGTCATCCAGCAAAGAATCTCCCCACCAAGGATAGCTTCAAGCCTTCCATAGCATCATTCAAGATTACATCTGGGATGTCCACTTCATCCCCCACAACAGTGCAAAAAGTCGACACAGATTTTTGAGGTGTCCTTGTCGAAGTTTGACTTCCAACAAGCTTTTCCACATAGGAAGTTGTATGGGCATCTGGGCCTAAACGAGTCTTACCTTCAAGAGAAAAAATAGGGTTGTTCAAACCCCCAGATGATGGAATATGCTTAGAGCATGAGGATATTTTAGCTCTCACATGGAGAGGCAACGTGACTTTAGGGAATAGTAGGCTACTTTGGTTGGGGAGTCTCCATGGGGCCCCCTCTAGGCTAATTCATCGAGCAACAAGGTAGCATAAATTCAAAATATCAGAGCGCACGTAGGGTATGAAGCTGGACTATTAAGCAACATTGATGTTAATGTTGACATCAATAACAATCTTCCAATTTCCAACAATCTCCCCCTTTGGACCATTGATGATAACACATGATGTGAAAACCATCAAGAACAACTTCTTTTCATCTTTGTCTCCCAAAATTTCTTCTTTTCACATGGTACTCTTCTCCCCCTTTGTAGATAGATTTTTTCAAATGATTCTTTTTCCTGCTTTGACATCAATTGCAAAGATAAAAGATACTAACCAAAATACTTTAACAATTTTATTTTATGTACCTGAATACTCCCCCTTAGGAGTTCATCCAAAGCAGTAACTATGAGTGATTATTCAGAGGTAGTTGTCCCTTGAAGTTTATGGAGAGTACTTGTCCATGAGGTTTTTCTTTCATCCCACAACTTCTTTTCTTCTGCCAAGGCTCTGCATAGATACTCAGGTTCAACTAGTATATCTTTCCCTTCTACCAAAGTTTCGGGAGTGATATTTGAGTTCAAAATTCTATCAGCAAGAGAAAGAGCATAAGAGATAGGTGTGTGCTTAATTTTTATCAAGTCTCTAAGCTTTCCATATTGTTCAATCATTTCTCCTTTTTCCTTGTGTAGTGTGAGGTATTCTTCATGTAGCTTTGTTAGACCAAACCAAGTTTGATCATCCTGATCCAAAGTTGGATTAAAAGTGTTAGATGCATACTTTATTTGTGTCTCAATAGTGTCCTCAACATCCTTGAAACTTTGAATCACATTAGTCCATGCCCAACAAAATGAGAGTAGACTTTTGGCCTCATTTTCATAATCTTGCACTTCTTTTAGTTTCTCTAATGCACTTTTGTATGTAGACTTACATCTGTCTCCAATTTCCAACAAGCATTTTTCACAAACCCGAGATACCATTTCACTTACTACTTGACTTCTCAGTTCTTGAATGAACTAGTCAATGTATTTGTTCTTTCTATAATGAATTGTAAAGAACTGGATTCTACTTTAGGAATTGATTGAGAATGCATCTTTCTTCTAGCTAGTTGCTTGAGTCTCCTTGGAGTGGGCTCTGTTTGATAAAATAATGCATGAACCTCAGTAGGTTTTCTCTTTTCTTCGGAGGCAGTCAACTCAAATCTCGCATGACTTTCTTGAGTCACTTTTGTATAAGTTCTGAATCTTGGTCTACTAGGATCTCTAGGGATGTTAATTAATATTTCAATACAACCAAGAGCATAATATTTCTCAATCTTATATCCTAGTTCAAGAATCTATATGTTTATGGGTTCAAACCACCTTGATAAAAAATTAATTAGTAGATATCAAAAACTTTATGTCATTCTTATATTTTGTCACTAGCTCTCTTGGAATTCTTCATCTTCTATTCATTTTTCTCTAAAATTTTCCAAAGAATGCAGCAAGGGATTCACCTTGTGCATCCAAATCTCTAATATTTCTCATTAATTCTCTGATCTGATGTTTTTTTTCAGTTTGGTATTGAACCAAACAACTTCTCCTATATTAGGAACTTCCTTCATAAAGTAAAAGATTAGGCAGACTATCAATGTTCCATACCTCAATGTGCACTTTTTCTTCTTGATATCATTTGAATTTTTCAATAGTTGTTTACGGATCAACTCACAAAGATCATATTCAATTATTTTCTCAATCATCTCTAAAGCTATGTTAATTGCAGAATCAAAGACATTATTGTCACAAAAAATCAAGTGTGAAATAAACATGCTTGCATATTGAACTCCTTGATTATTGATTTCAGTAGTTGTATTCCTTCTCAATCCCTTTCCTTTGTCGGGTTTGTTGGAATGTGATGCTGTTGATTGTTGTCATTAATGGTTTTCATTGATATCAAAATATCTTGGCTGATTGATTAATGTTCGGTTTTGATGCGTTGGTGATCCGAATTGGCATGCTTCGGATGTTGTGATGTGATGATCTATATTTGGTCATGCTTGTCCTAGTCCCATTCATTTTGTAACATATTGAGATACACTCTTATGGGTCTAGACTGATTTGGAAATTGGTTTTCGTGCCTTGGAACATTGTTTACATTGTAACATGTATATTTTATTCCTTGGTTCTAGATATCATGGTTAATATGTAGCGTGTTTATTTGAGTGAGGAGGTTTTGTATGGTCCACATTTCATTCCTTTCCATTGTAGGAATGTTTTGTGGTGACTTAATTCAAATTGTGTTTGGCCAACTTGGGAGGTTATGAAGGCATGGAATGGTATAAGTACAAGTTGATTATGTTCGATGAAAGCAAGTGTGGTGAATGCGAATCTGAAAATTAAAATATTGTGAAGTATATGAAAGTATATGACTAAAGGCAGCAGACAATGAGATTCTTTTGGTGTGACTATTGGTGATAGTTATTTCTAGCAATGGATTCCCTTTCATCATTCTTCTAGCAGTGAGCCTTTTTTCTTTTGGTAGTGAGCCATTTTCTTTTGGTAGTGAATTTTTTTCTTTTGGTTGTAATAGTCGGGCAGTGAGTCCATTGGTAGTGATCCCTTGTAAAAATCACCTTAAGCAGTGTCACCTTAACTAATTTTTTATAATTCAAAATTAGCATTCTCTATGGTTTTTCCCAGCTTGAGTGTCCACATAAATTCTAGTGTTGTTATGTGCTTTCATGTTCATATCTTTTTTAATGATTATCCGATTGATTTAAGTTTGCACCAGATTAATTAAGGTCAAGAAAATTGTTTTTTGATAACTGATTCACCCCCCCTCTGAGCTATCCAGACCATTCAACAATTGGTATCAAAGCTTTGGTTCCTCGAAGAAGAGCTTAACCACTTGAGGTAGATCCGATGGCACACAAAATGACAATCCTTGTGTTTGATGGATCTGACTACAATTTCTAGAAAGTGCAGATGAGAGGTTACTAATTTCTGTAGGCTACAATACTTGGAAATTTGTTGAGAAAAAATATGTTGTATCGACAAATTGTCCTAATACTGTAGATAAGATTTCAACCTATGAAGAAAATTAAAAAGCAAGGTATGCAATCTACAGTGTTTTTTCTAAGATTAAGTTAACAAAAGTTACTTCATTGAGCATTGCTTATGAAGTTTGGGAAAAGTTGAAAGAAATCTATGAAGGAAATGATAGAGTTAAATTATCAAAGAAGTTGATAGCTAAGCGTAGATATGAAAACTTGAGGATGGAAGAAGGTGAAGATATAGCAAGCTACTTTCAGAGAGTTGATAGTGCAGTAAATGAAGTTGGAAATTACGGAGGCACTATGATAGATGAAGATGTTATGGAGAAGATTTTGATGACCCTACCGAAAAGCTACAGTGACAAGATCTTGGCTATTGAGGAAGTTTATGATCTGAATAAATTCACTAGAGAGCAACTATTTGGCACCTTGACCATGTTTGAGATGAGGAAATTTGGAAAAGAAAAGTAGAAATTTGAAACAACCTTCAAAGCCACAAAAATAGAAGAAGATCCGAATAATGAAAGTTCAGATGAGTTGGAAGCAAACTTCAAAAGAAAAATGAAGAAAGGTATTGGCAAGTACAAAGGTATGTTACCCCATAAATGCTTTAGATGTGGAAGAATTGGTCATCTGGCATCTAGGTGTCTGAAAAAAAGGAACAAGACAAAAGTTTAAAAGAATAAATAAGAATGCCTATTATGTTAATGAAAATGCTAGTATTTCAGATGATGAATCAAATCAAGAGGATTGTTTGTTTTTGGTGGAAAAGGATGAACCTAGATTTGATATCTCTAATATTTGTTTGAAATCTAATGATAACACTAAAGCCGCATTATTTTTCAAAAGAAACAGAGATGAATGGTTGATTGATAGTGGATGCTCGAATCATATGACCGGTGATAAAAGTAAGTTTGTGAAGCTTGAGAAATATGATGGTGGTTATGTTAGATTTGGAGATGATAAAATGACAAAAATTGTTAGAACTGGTTCTATTACCTTTGATGTAAAACATAACACTGACAATGCTTACTATGTGAAGGGTTTATATCATAATATTTTGAGTGTTGGACAGATGTGCGTGAATGGCTATAATGTTGTATTTCAAGATGATGGTTGTGAGATCCAGAAGAGTTTAAGAACTATTATTGTAATAGGAAAAAGAACAAGTGGGAATATGTATCAACTGGAAGGAGCTACAAAGAGATGCCTATTATCTCAGAGCAATGATAGTTGGCTCTAGCATCGAAGGATGTATCACATCAAGTTTGACAATTTGGTAAGGATAAGTTAAATAAGAGTAGTTAGAGACTTACCAAGACTGACCAAACCAAACGACATTATCTATAAAGGATTTCAAGAAGGAAAATAGACTTGAGGAACACTCTGAGGAAAAGAAGAATCATCTACCAAATTGTTGGAACTAGTACACATTGACCTATGTGGTAACCGGAATAAGAAGCGTACAAGGTGAGAGATATTTCATGCTTTTAATAGATGATTATTCTGGACTAACTTGGGTTACGATTTTAAGAGAAAAATCAAAGGCTTTAGAAAAATTCAATATTTTCAAGGCACGAGTTAAGAATGAAGTTGAAAGGAGAATGGAGTGTTTAAGATTTGATAGAGAAGGAGAGTTTACTTCTAATGAATTCAACAAGTTCTTTGAGAAACACAACATTAAAAGATGGCTATTTGCCCCTAGAACACCATAGCAGAATGGTGTAGTGGAAAGAATGAACCAGATAGTTCAAGAAGTAGCTAGAACAATGATCAAGGAAGCAGGTTTAACAGAGGTCTACCAAAAATAAGCGATACACATAGTAGTTTACACTCTTAACAAAGTACTATTTTGAAGGAGGTATGGAAAGACATAATATGAGCTATGACATGGAAGAGCTCCAACAGTAAAGTACTTCAAAAAAATTGGAAGTAAATGCTACATCCGAAGAGATGAGGAAAATCTTGGAAAATTTGACACTAGAGCTGATGAAGGTATATTTTTGGGTTACTCTACAAGAATCAAAGTGTACTGGTGTTACAAGAAGAGACTGAACAAGATAGCTGAAAGTGTGAATGTGAAAGTGGATGAAGATGTTCAAATAAATCTTGACAGACATATTGAATATGAATCAGATGACAAAGGAAAGAAGGATAAGAAAGAAGAAGAGACAAAGGAGGCTTCAACATCTACAACTAAGACCCCAAGGTATATACAGAGAAACTACTTAGAAAATTAGATTATTGGGATAAGAATAAAGGAATCATAAAAAGAAGCAAAGAAGCTCAAGAACAAGTATTATTGTGTTTACTCTCGAAAAATGAGCCAAATATTGTGGAAGAAGCATGCAATAATCAGAATTAGGTGATGGAAATGAAAGAAGAGCTTGATCAAATAGAGAAAAAATAGACATGGGAACTTGTGCCCATACCAATAGACAAAAATACAATTTGAACAAAGTGGGTATTTCAGAATAAGCTAGATGAAAACATAAAAGTAATAAGAAATAAGGCAAGATTAGTTTGCAAAGGCTACAGTTAGACCAAAGGTATTGATTTTGAAGAGACATATGCCCCTGTTTCCTAGATGGAAGCGATCCATATATTCTTGGCTTTTGCAGCTTTTAAGGATTTCAAAGTTTATCAAATGGATGTAAAATCAACATTCTTAAATGGAGAATTGGAAGAAGAAGTATACATTGAGAAACCGAAGGGATTTAAGTCCAGAAATGACCTGAATGTTGTTTTTAGGTTGAAGACAACTTTATATGGATTGAAGTAGGCACCTAGAGCCTGTTATGGCAGATTAGACAAGTATTTGATTGGACAAGGATTTAGAAAGGGATCTACTAATAGTAATTTATACTATAGAATTTACTCAGATCAAATGTTGATTGTTGTGATTTATGTTGATGACATAATCTTTGGAGGAAATGATGATTTGTGCAAAAAAATTGCAGATGAAATGCAAAAATAATTTGGAATGTCTATGATAGGTGAGTTCAATTTCTTCCTTGGATTACAAGTAAATCAGAACAACAAAGGAATTTTTCATCTCTCAATCCAAGTATACCAAAGAATGATTGAAGAAGTTTGGATTGGAGAACTCCAAACCAGTTTGGACACCTATTGTTACCAAATGTAAGCTGAAAAAATAAGATGATTCACCTAAATTTGATGCAAGTATGTACAGGTCAATCATTGGAGGATTAATATATTTGAATGCTACTAGAATAGACATTATATATGATGGTTTTTTAACAGCTAGATTTTAGCAAGAACCAAAGGAATCACATCTTGTTGCAGTAAAAAGAATCTTTAAATATTTGAAGGGTACATAAGATATTAGGTTATGGTATCTAAAGGATCCAAATTTCAATTTGATAGCCTATACTAATGTTGATTGGGTCGGGTGTGTTGATAACAAGTGCAACACAAGTGGTGGAGCTTATTTCCTTGGCTCCTAGTTGGTTGCTTGGTCAAGCAAGAAACAAGATTTTGTATCTTTATCTATTGTTGAAGCTAAATACATTGCAACATCCTCATGTTGCACTTAGGTACTATGGATGAAACAAACACTGAAAGACATTGGCATATCATTTGATGAACCAATTTCAAGTATGTGTGATAACACTAGTGCAATAAACATTTCCAAGAATACGATACAACACTCCAGAACAAAACATATATCTATCAAAGATCACTTCTTGAGAGAAAAGGTTTTGGATAATGAAGTAAGACTTGAATATGTACCTACAAAAGAGAAAATTATAGAAATTTTCACAAAACTGTTGAGAAAAGATACTTTTGAGTATCTCTAGTAGAAGTTAGGGGTTCTGCCCCCTCCTAGTCTACAATAATTTGCAGCAGGGTGTGAATTGGTCTAGGGTGTTATATGCTCACTCTTATCTGGATCAATGCTTGGTGGCTTCCTCATAGGGGGAGTGGAGTAATTTTTTCAGGGGGATTTTTTTCCCTTTGTCTTTGATGTCAAAGGGGGAGAAGAAAAGAGGATCCTTGATGCTGTTGATGCTGACATTATGTTGTTTGGTTTTTCGTTGATTAATGTTGCCATCAATGAAAAAGGGGGAGATTATTGGAATGTGATGCTATTGATTGTTTTCGTTAATGGTTTTCATAATGAGATACACTCTTATGGGTCTGAACAAATCTGGAAATTGGTTAGCATGCCCTAGAACATTGTTTGTATTGTAACATGTATATTCTATTCCTTGGTTTCAGATATGATGGTTAATATGTAGTGTGTTGATTTGAGCAAGGAGGTTTTGTATGGTATATATTTCATTCCTTTCCACCATGGGAATGTTTTGTGATGACCTAATTCAAATTGTGTTTGGATGAATTAGGAGGTTATGAAGGCATGGAATGGTATAAATAAAAGTTGATTCTATTCGATGAAAGTAAGTGTGGTGAATGAGAATCTGAAAATCAAAACATTGTGATGTGAAAGTATACAACCAGAGGCAAAAAATACTGACAGTTATTTCCAACAGTGGATTGCCTTTCATCATTCTTCTAGTAGTGAGATTTTTTTTTCTTTTGGAAGTGAGCCTTTTTTATTTTAGCAGTGAGCCTTTTTCTTTTGGTTGTATTAGTCGGGCAATGAGCCTTACCTGTAGAGTACATTTTGGTAGTGAGCCCTTGTAAAAATCACCTAAACCAATGTTTTATAATTGAGAATTAGCCTTCTCTATGGTTTTTCCCATCTTGGGTTTCCACGTAAATTCTGGTGTTGTTATGTGCTTTCATGTTCATATATGTTTTAATGATTATCTAATTGATTTAAGATTAATTAAGGTTAACAAAATTATTTCATGATAACTGATTCACCCCCTCTCAGTTATCTAAACAATCTTCAATGATTGTTTCATTACAATCTTCGATGAAGAAAATGTAATGTGTGCAAGAACAGGTCGGCCTAAAATCTGAAATTCTTCCACAGTAGATGCACATGATGAAGTAAGGACCTAAGTGTAAGATCAAGAACACTCCATAGAATAAATATAAACACATCATGAGGATCTGCAAGTCATGAGAAAGATCTGTGATCAATCCAACTAGTCATTAGGTTTTGAAATTATTCTGGGGCTAGTTCCAAAAACTGTCATTCAATCCGAAAGTGACAACTTGCTAGAAAAAAGGTCCAATCGAGCTGAAAAACTTGGAATAAGGTAATTGAGCATGTCCATGATGAAACCATAGGTACATGAGATCTAGTGAGTAAATATGAATAAATATAGGATCTCCCAACTTGAACAAGAACAAGAACAGAACAAGAACAAAACTGAATGAAAATATTTTTGGTTGATGCAAGATTGCCAAGAACCAAGGATTCTCCTGCATCAGACATCCAGAGTTAATGAAAAGTGAGTCCCTCACTTTGATGGGGCCAAAGGAAAAGCAATATGGTCTACCTCAGCCTAAGAAATCCAAGAGGAACCCTCCACTGGTCTACCTTTCCACTTTACCAAACATTCTTTATACTATTTTCCACGAGTCTTCCTCCCATCTCTCACATCCAAAGTCTCTTGTATTCTATTTGATTTCTATTTAGGAAGTTGTTCTTCCAATTTTGCTTTATGGTCTTCACTGAAATCTACGTCATGGTAGTGATATAGCTACAATATTGAATATAGGTGATATTCCCATGTCATCTGGTAACTCTACTTCATATGCATTTCCTGAATCAAACTTCTTCAAAATCCTACAGGGTCCAAACTTCCTCATCTTCAGTTTACTGTATGTTCCAACTGGAAATATTTCCTTCCTCAAATATACCATTACTTCATCTCCAACTTCAAACTCCTTATGTCTCCTCTTTTCATTTGCTTTCTCCTTGTACTTCTGGTTCATGTTTTCTAAATGCTACTTCACTTGAGTATGCACTATCTTCATATGTTATGTAAATTATTTTGCTTCTGCGCTCATTTCATCTTATTTATTGATGTCTCTTAGTTATGATACACCTCTAGGATGAATTCCAGTAACAACCTCAAAGGGTGTCTTTACTGTACTTCTATTCACTGAATTATTGTAGGCAAACTCTGCTTTTGCAAGGGCTGAATCCCAACTTCCGATCTTCTCTCCAACCAAACATCTCAACAAATTTCCCAAACTCATGTTGAATACCTCTATCTGTCCATCAGTCTGTGGGTAGAAAGTAGAACTAAAATTCAAGTTTGTCTTCAGGGTGATCCCACAATAGTGGTTTACAATTTTTGGCCAAACTAGACACTGAAATTATTATTTTTATCTAAATCTTGACATTCAAGCACCTATAGCAGCTAAACCGTGAGGAATGTTAAGATGATTCAAACTAGATTCTCATCACATTTTGTCTATAGATTCCAAAAACATTTTTTTCAAAAGTTTTGGAATCAGATTGCACTTCTTTTTCCATCTCCCACAAAAACTAGTTTTTTCAGAAAATGACATTTTTAAAAAGTGATGCACACCGTATAACGTATAACTTTTTTTCCATGAAGGATAAAATTCTAATTCTTTTGAATTTATATTTTTAACTCCGATATCTAGTGCTTCCACTTGGTTAGATAGTTTTTTATTGAGTATTTTTTCTTTAATCAAGTTTTCAAGTTAAACCAGTTACAATTCAAACATAGCGTGACCGTATAACATGTAACATTTTTTGTATATATCTAAATTCAATTTTATTTTTTGTTGGATCAAGGACTTCAATATCTAGTGCACTCATATTTTTCAATTTTTTTTTTTTGATAATCTACTATTTTTCCACATGTGCAGAACGGAGACCTTCATTTTTCGATGAAAAACCTATGTTTAATCAAACTAAAAAATAAATACATAATAAAACCAAAACATATTAAAATTATATTCATTGGATAGCTCGTTCTGAGGACTACCATAATCATTTGAAATAAATTTTAAATGAATTCATTTGATCCCTCAAAAGTTAAATCAAAAGTCATTTTTTATCAGCATTTTGATAAGTGTAAAGGAGACTCATTTATAGGTATGGTTTAAAACTAGCGAGGTTCTATCCAAGGGGGTTTGATCCAAGGTAGTTTGATCAAACTATCTTCAATCAGAATCCTTAAAATGGAACTTTTTAAGGCTTAAATCATTATATTTTCTAAAAGTATGCGATTTCAACAAAAATCAGTTCCTCTCAGAAATTGTAAACCAGCTTTGTGGGATCACCCTTCAACTTCCTCCAAAGTGTCCTCCAAAAGTAACCAACAAACTTTGTATCTTTGTTTGAAACAATACTCCTAGGTAATTCATGAAATCTAACTACTTCCCTAAAAACAAGTTTGCTGATGAGGCCCTGTATAGACCTCATAATCATTAAGTTTTTACTTTTTTAATACTTTATATCTAGTTTTAAAAACTCATAATATTTTCCTTTATGTATGTTTTATGAGTTTATGGAGGTATAAAGACTTAGATTATGAATGGTTAATATAAGTTCTTATTTTCTATTATGTGCATGATTAAAATGTGGTGATTAATCTATGAATGCTTTATAATACATATACATTTATTATTCATTTGGAGCTAATGTTTATTTCTCAGCCAAGTGCTAACTGATTCTGTTTAAGTGTGATGAATGGCTATATTTTTTGTGACTCATCCTCGAATGATTTATGATCCACTGATCTCCTTTTTATGACTCATCGTGTTGAATCAAGACTTTACCAACTAGAACTCAAGCTCCAACAATGCACATCCAATTCACAAATCTGGAATTCAATGCGACTAAAGGAAGTTGCAAGGATCCACGCCAACTTTATTCCTGTGTGCCAAGATATCTTGTAGACTTAGAGTAGATTAAGTTTCCTGCTTTCTATTATTTTTGAAATAATGATGGATATTTATATCCATAGCCAACGTAGTTAGATGTTAGATCGTATCAATTTTTTGATCTTTTTCATGTAATTTCCCTTCTGTTTTAAGATTAGAATCATTTATGTATTTCGACCCTATTTGGGCACATTAGTTAGAAATAAGAAGAAGGTTGATCTCAACTTTGCATTCAAGATTCTTTCAGCACGCTTTTTGAATGAGGTGATCCTGTTAGTTGTTAAGATTTGATTATTACTGCTATGTTTCATCTTCTATGTTAGTTCAAGTTGAAATCATTTCATTGTTGTGAGTTAAAAGACATTTTAGATTAAAGTTGCATTGCATCCCTGTTTTTACATTATTCTTTTTTATTGAGTTTTGTAGTTCATTTCTTAGTTTAAAAATCATTTGCATATCCGAGATAATTTAAAATATCATTTTAATGGATTTTGTGCAAAGAGGGATAGTTACTTGTCAATTTAGTAAGTGAGGAATGGAATAGTTTATTTTCAAAGCAATTAATCAATTTTTAAATAGATTTTGAAGTTCTGCAAATTAGATTAAGTTAATTTTTCCATTCCCTCATAAACTAAATTGTCTTGGAACAAAATCTCTTTGTTCAAATTCCATTTTCAAGGTTATTTAGAATAAATCAAAAATAGAAGGTTAGTATAGAAAAGCTCTTGAAAAAACAAAAATAGCTCTGAATCGCTCCTAACTGAGCCAAAACTACCAAAAATCCCCCCAAGACCAATTTAACTCTTACCACAGATAGCTTTAGACACCCCTAGGTTGACATTAAAGAAATTAAATGAGTGGGAATTATGACATCAACGACTTCCTACCATCATCTGCTACATCTACTGCATCTTTTGTCTTCTTATAGGTATTAAATGTGCCATTTTAGAAAATCTGTCCACCACCACAAATACTAAATCATTACTTCTCTGTGTCTTAGGCAAACCAAGTATGAAATCCATGCTGATATCCTCCCAAGGTCTTTCTGGAACTATCAAAGGTTTATATAATCCAACATTCTGACTACTCCCTTTTGCAACTCTCCACAAATCTTCCAACATCCTTATAAATCTATGGCCAGAAGTAGTTCTCACTTACCAATACTACTGTTTTATCAATTCCAAAATGTCCTGCCAATCCTCCACTATGTTTCTCTTTCACCAAGTTATCCCTCATTGAACTTCGGGGTATACACAATTGATTTTTCCTGAACAACATATCTTCCTAAATGAAATAATCTAACCACTGACTTCTATCCTCCAAAACTGGATCCTTATATGCTCTCCAAGATTCTGCAAAATCCAGGTCTTCCTCACACAAGTTCTTCAATCCATAAAAGCCTAATACCTCCACTTTCATGCGTGTCAATAAATTCCTTCTCCTACTTAAAGCATCAGCAACTCTATTTGAATTTCCACTCCCGCATTTCAAAACAAAGGTATAACTCTACAAGAACTCCACCAATCTCATGTGTTTCTGATTTAACTTACCTTGACTATTCAAATATTGCAAAGCCTGATGATTTGTATACAACACAAACTCCTTAGATAAAAAGTAATGTCTCCACTTCTTCAAAGCTTGAACTATGGCGTAAAACTCTTGATCATACACTGAATACCTTTTCCTTGCATCATTCAACTTCTCATTGAAATAGGCTACTAGTCTTCCTTCTTGACTTAACACTGCTCCACTTGCATTCCCAATTGCATCACAGTCTACCTGAAATACCTTATCAAAGTATGGTAAATCCAACATAGGTTGCTCAGTCACCTTCATTTTCAACAACTCAAAACTTCTATCTGCTCTAGATTTCCATCTAAAACCCTTCTTATCTCCTCTCATTGTTTCTATCATAGGGCTACAAATAGAACTGAAAATCCTAATGAACTTTCAGTAAACATTAGCCAATCCATGAAATGATCTTACCTCTCCAATGCTTTCAGGTGTAGGCCATTCAACAATAGATTTCACCTTCTCAGGATCCATCTTCAATCCATCCACTAATATCACAAATCCCATATATACCAACTCTTGCTTCATAAAACTACACTTCTTGATGTTTATCAGCAACTGCTCTTCTCCTAGCCTCTGCAAAACTTGTCTTATGTGCAACAAATGTTCTTCTCTAGTCTTACTGAAAATCAAAATGTCATCCAAATAAACAATCATAAACTTACCCAAGAATTTCTTCAATACCTCATTCATCAACCTCATGAAATTACTCGGTGCATTTGTCAGTCCAAAAGGCATCACCAACCACTCATACAATTCTTCATTTATCTTGAATGTTATTTTCCACTCATCTCCTTCTTTGATTCTGATATGATGATATCCACTCTTCAAATCTATCTTTGTAAAGTATTTAGCTCCACTTAAATAGTCCATAATGTCATCCATCTAGGGAAAAGGAAATCTTTACTTCATTGTGATCTTGTTTATGGCTCTAGAGTCTGTACACATCCTCCATTCCCCATCTTTCTTAGGTGCAAGTACAACAGGTACTGCACAAGGACTTAGACTTTATCTGATCAATCCTTTCCTCAACAATCCTTGTACTTGTCGATTCAATTCTTCATTCTCTCTCGGTGTCATTCGGTGTGTTGCTTTGTTAGGAAAACTAGCTCAAGGAATTAGATCCATACAATGACTAATACTCCTTATAGGTGGCAATCAATCAGGTACATTATTTGAAATGATAACCTCATATTCTATCAGCAACTCATTTATCTCCTCAGGTTGTTCTTCTACATGCTTCAAGTTTTCAACCTTCTTAGGCACCAAGGCATAACACATGTTCTTATATCTCAGTCCATCTAGAAATATCCTTCCATAAACCAAAAAAATTCTAGCATTTGTGCAAACTCCAACTTTGGAAAAATCCTCCAAGGGCAAGAAAACATGTTTCATCTCATTAGCAACAATAATATATATGTTCTTCTTTCCATCATGAATAGCCTATCTATCATACTGTGAAGGTCTTCCCAACAAAATATGGCATACATCCATAGGCATAATATCAACAAAACTTCATCATGGCAATTTCCTATCTTCAATTTCACCAAACATTGTTCACTTACCAGTATCTTATGCTCATCTTGAATCCAAGCTATCTGATAGGGTTTCGGGTGTTTCAATCTTTCCAACTTTAATTTGGTCACCATTTCTTCAAAAACCAGGTTCTCTAAACTTCCACTGTCAATGATCAATTTGCAACATTTATCAGCTACCTTGCATCTGGTCCTAAACAAATTCTTTCTCTGCAATGGCTCTTACTCTAATTCACTTTGACACAATACTCTTCTATTTATCAACACCTCTCCTTCTTCCGGGTGATTAGGTGATCTAGCATGATTTTCCTCAATAAAGGTTATCCTTCTATTGTTCTGAATCTTTGTGCTTGTCTCTCCATGTTTGCATTCAAAGGCTCTGTGTCATTCTCCACCACATTTAAAACAAGTTCCCCTGAATACTCTTTTCTCTTGTCCTCTATCATCCTTTCTATATCCTTCATTTCTATAACTACCATATCCTCCTTTTCTGTAAGATTTTCCATCATCTCTTTGGTATGAATTATCATTCTTACTGACCTCCTTATCTTTGTTCTTATCTGGGAAATATCCTCTTCCTCCTCCAGTGAAAATTCTTCCTCTCTGAAATCTTCCACCTCTTCCTCTGTATCTCTGCTCATGTCTTTTGGTCAGCTTCTCTTCTACTTTTAGGGCACACTGATATGCCTCTTCCACACTCAACAACTTAATCAAACTGATCTCATCCTGTATAGATGACCTCAACCCATTTACATATTTGGCTACTTGCTCAATCTCATCTTCTGAAAGTCCAGATCTGATGTTCAACTTATAGAACTCCTCAGTATACTCTGTCACACTTGATTCCTTCTATTTTAGATTCTACAAATTTTTGAACAAACTGATCTGATAGTCAGCAGGCATGAAATTTGTCTTCAGCTTATTCACTATTCAATCCCATGATCTTATCTTCTCCTTTCCTTTTCTCTGTCTATTTGTCTGCAAATGTTCTCACCAAAGGGATGCATGTCCTCTCAACTTTGTACAAGAAAAATTCACTTTCTTATCTTCTGGGGTACCTTCAAAATCAAAGTATTTTTCCATTTCTATTATCCAATCTAATAACTCATCTAAATCCAACTTACCATTATAATAAGGTGGATTGAAATGTGTCTTAGTATTCACTCTGGTTAAGGCTCTTATGAACCTTTCTTCTCCCTGATCAAGGCTGGCTTGTTCTTCTCTTGCAACTTCTTCTTGTTCTTCTACTTCTTCATCACTCACATCATCAACTAGTCGACCTCTCCTTTGGGTCGTTTCAAATTCTTCCAATCTAGCAACAATTCCTCTCAACATTTCCATTATAGCAGGGTTTGCATTTCCACACGCTCCATTTCCTCTACCATTCCTTCTTCCCACCATCCTTACACAAGTCTTCTGCAGTTGTAGGTCGGATCCTCAATCCGCCACCCCATAACAAATTTTCAAAAAGACTGCACAAGCTCCTAATGATCTCACAAGGAACGAATCTTGCTCTGATACCAGTTTAGTGTAGTCACGATAGGAGGGTCCTCAAAGAGAATGATCCAGGCCATGCAGCTGGAATAACACAATAGAAGCAACACAAAATCTGGAGGGAAATGCAAATTAGAAATTTCTTATTATCATAAAATTCAATTACATATAGTCAGCCACATTCGGGCTTACAGATTTGGCTCACAAGCCTAATTACAAAATGCTCAAAATACAGTGCTCATACATGTGAGTGAAAAACCTACAGATCAAAATCTATACACATCTTAGTGTATTTCCTTGTTTTTTTTTGTCCATCTAATGGTTCATTGTAAGATTCATATCATATCCGCGAGTCTAGAAATATCTGCGTTGGCCAAAGATCATTACAATCTTCAATGAAGAAAATGTAACATGTGCAAGAACAGGTCGGCCTCAAATTTGAAATTCTTCCATGGTAGATGCACATGATGAAGTGTGGACCTAAGTGTAAGATCGGGAACACTCCATAGAACAAATCTAAACACACCGTGAGGATCTGCAAGTCACAAGAAAGATCCATGATTGATCCAACTAGCCGTTAGGTTTTGAAATTATTCCAGGGCCAATTCCAAAAAATATCATTTAATCCGGAAGTGATAAATTTCCGAAAAAAGGTCCAATCGAGTTGAAAACTTGGAATAAAGTAATTGAGAATGTCCACAATAAAACCATAGGTACGCGAGATCTGGTGAGAAAATATGAAGAAATATCAGATCTCCCAACTTGAACAAGAATAAGAACAAAACCGAATGAAAATACTTTTGGTTGATGCAAGATTGCCAAGAACCAAGGATGCTCCTACATCATATCTTGGTTGATTGATTAAGGTTCAGTTTTTATGTATTGGTAATATGAATTGGCATGCTCCAGATGTTGTGTTGTAATGATCTATCTTTAGTCATGCTTATCCTGGTCCCATTCATTTTGCAACATAATGAGATACACTCTTATGGGTTTGAACCAATCTGGAAATTGGTTAGCATGCCCTAGAACATTGTTTACATTGTAACGTGTGTATTCTATTCCTTGGTTCCAGGTATCATGGTTAATATGTAGTGTGTTGATTTGAGCAAGGAGGTTTTGTATGGTATATGTTTCATTCCTTTCCACCGTGGGAATGTTTTGTGGTGACCTAATTCAAATTATGTTTGGTTGACTTAGGAGGTTATGAAGGCATGGAATGGTATAAATAAAAGTTGATTCTATTCAATGAAAGAAAGTGTGGTGAATGTGAATATGAAAATAAAACATTGTGAAGTATGCGAAAGTATACAACTGGAGACAATAGACAGTGATATTCTTCTGGTGTGACTATTGGTGACAATTATTTCCAGCAATGGATTGCCTTTCATCATTCTTTTGGCAGTGAGCCTTTTTCTTTTGGTTGTAATAGCTGGGAGCCTTACTTGCAGTGAGCATTTTAGGAATGAGCCCTTGAAAAAATCACCTTAACCGGTGTCACCTTAACCAATGTTTTATAATTGACAATTAGCATTCTCTGTGGTTTTTCCCATCTTGGGTTTCCACGTAAATTCTAGTGTTGTTATATGCTTTCATGTTCATATCTATTTTAATTATTATCTAATCGATTTAACATTGCACCAGATTAATTAAGGTTAAGAAAATTGTTTCATGATAACTGATTCACCCCCCTCTTAGTTATCCGGACTGTTCAACAATGTTTGCATATTGGAGTAGGTCCAGAGGAAGATAAACCAATAACATCTCTAATTACTTATTTGGATATCATATTAGAATCGTCAAGCCACACAAACTGATCATGAAACCTATTCAATGCTAATCTAATGCATCTCTCTTCATTCCTAAAGTTAGGAAACAAATTCCACACATCTAATTTCATTCCTGTTAGTACATGTGTTTCGGTTTCAAGGTATAGTATTCTCCAATTAACTCTTCAAGCCATAATATGTGTTCTTTTCTATAGGTAGGCTCTTCTAACTTTATATGAATGTAAATCTCAATGTCTTTAGTAGGATTAACACCAAGGGAAACTTTCAAAAATGCACCCAAGTGGTCGAGTTCTAGTGTTTTACCAAGGTACTTCTTAAACTGTGGTTCCGTTCTTTTTGAATTATCTACGACTTGAGTTGTATCCATTATATTCAAATGAATAATTCACAGAGAATAGTATATAACAGTGATTACTAACCTTTCACCTACACACCAAAGCCAAATAATGAAATGTTACAGTATGGAAATTCTTCAGACTCTTCAAGCTTGCTCCACACTCTACTTCTATTTCACGATCGTCTTTCATCAAATGATTTTTCCTTGTCATAATTAAATTTATTTCTTTGATCCCATTTATTTCAACAATAAATGATTCAAATCACAAGCAGATGTCCTTGAAAATTGTGTGTACTTTCATCATTTCAATCTCTGTGAAATTCCTTCTTCACACATGTCCACTTGAATTCACTATCTTCAATAAATGCACTAGTGTCACATCATGACACCACATATCGGTAGGGGGATATTAAATTTTCTAATATTGCTCCCCTTAAGCTGCTTTCCTAGGTTTATCTGCACCAGGGGATGACATAGATGAATTTGAAACTTTTGATTCTCCTTGCTTCTCAGATTCTCCTTCCTTTATCTAGGTCTTTTCAATTTCCTTCTTAACTTCTTTCAGATCAATCTTAATGATTAGTTCATTTCTCTTTACTAGATAGTTCTTTTTTTCATTTCTACTTTTGCAATCTTTGGCAAAATGTTTGGGTATGCTGTAAATATAGCAAACAACATTCTTCCACCCAAATTGTCCTTTATTCAATCTATTTTTGTATTAGTTAGCCTTGTGTCCAAATAAATTGCAGTGATAATAGTAACCTTTGAAAGGATAGTTCATTTTGTTTAACATATGACTTCTACATTCTATAGCTTTATGTCCAAATCTTTTGCACTTAAAAAACTGATCGAAAAATGATAAATCATTTTGATTCATTTTATCATTCCATTGTATTCTATTTCTATAGTCTTTTCCCTTATGTCTAGATCTATTGCAAGAATAATAGATACTATTGAAATATGAGTATCTTTGAGCATTAGGTTGTATGATAGGAACCCTTTAGTATTTGTTCTTTGATTCTTAGTTTGTCTACCATTGCCTTGAGTCTTCCTTTGATTGTCAATATTGTTAGAGGATTGATTTTCTTTTGACCCCTATCGTTCTTCAAGCCCCAAACCACTCTTGTCCTTAGAGGGTTTTTGTCTTGTAATCAGTTCATCCAACATTGCAGAACTTGTCTTGAATTTTTCCTTATAAGCTCTTGCTTTATCCAAATCTGATCTCAAAATTATAATTTCTTGTTCAAGCTTTACACCTCATCCATCTTTCTCTGAATTTCAGCTTTCTAATAGTCCTTAATTCTCCTCTTTTCTTCCACTTGTTCTTTTAGTCTGGTTATGTCCTCATTTTCTTTCTTCAACTGATCACAGATTTCTTAATTTCTTTCTTTGAAATTCTTGATTTGTTCTCTTAGTTTCTTGATGCACTCATTTGCTTCCTGGTGGCTTTTCTTTAAATCTTTTTCTTCTTCTTTAGTTCTATCAATATTGTCAAGAGCAATTTCAAGTTCACCATTATTAAATTTAGGATGCAATATTCTTTAATATGTTTAGCAGTAAATTCTTCCAGAGGAATAGGAAATCTCTTATCTGCCATGTGTTCAAATTCCAAGACCTTCCTCAAGTTGTTAGGCTTTTCAAAAGGAACCAAGCTCTGATATCAATTTTTGAACACTTGAAATATTGAGAGGGAGGGGGTGAACCAGTATTGCATTAAACCATTTACATAATATCCATCCAAGCAATAAAAAAATTATAATTGTAATAACAAATGAAATCATGGAATCACCACAAGATCACAACACACATGAAGACCAATATTTTTACGTGGAAAACCCAAAATGGGAAAAACCACGGTGAGGATTAACTCACAATATAATACACCACTATCTTTTTAATGCTTCTACATTTTACATACATGTATACTAGGGTAGTAGTAACTACGAAATTTGACACAATTATTTGTTCATATCATGTTCTATTCCTTCCATTATGAAAAAGGATAGGAATCTACACTAATGAATTACTGAATTATGTTATTGTATGACTAGATTAAATTCAATCTTTAATATCTTCTAATATATAAGAATTAGTAATATAAAAAAATATTTAGAGAAGATTGTTCATCCAAGGCTCTTCCTTCTTTTAATTAAATCATCTTGATTATTGTAGCTTTACAATCATTCTTAAAGACCAAATACATAATTATTAGTCATACATGTGTCTTAGATTATTTTGCTACTAATCAAGGCACAACCAAATTTGTTAAATAAGACTATTTTAAGTCAAGGGCCCATAACCCATAGGTCTTAGAATATTTTTTTAATAGGTAAAATATTATGCTATTAGAATGCATTGGTTAAAATGATACAATATTTAACAAGATAAGAAACTAAAACGTTTCTCTTAGCCTTAGACATGGGGACATGTCAATTTTTACAAGGGGAGAAACCACCTCTAGTCTTAAAAAAATACCCATTGCTCTTTCATGCTATGAAAATAGTTATGTATGGTTAAATTATATATATGTGGGTTATATTGATCAAATATATTAAAAAAAAAAATTCCATTAGAAGAGTCTATAGTTGAAACAACATTAAAAGATGTAGTGAAGGCCTTGACTTATATTTACAATTTAGAATTTATTTATAGAGATTTCAAGCCTAATCATATCATAATCAAATTGATAAATATTGGACTATATTTATGTATGAAATTGGGAATCCGAACCAAATAATTATATATGGTCTCTTGGGATCACTACTATAGAAATTTCCTATTGTGAACCTCCTTACATGAAGGAAAATATAAAGAAGTTCCCGATGCATAATAATATGCCTAGAAAGATTACCTTGTTTTATTCTATTGTACTTTGTTATTGGATTTTATCAACCCAATAACTTTGTACATGTGTTTTATAAAGTATTGTATAGAAAAGGAATCTTTAGTATATTATATCAAGTCATTAATTACCATGAGCCTACAACAAGGTGTTATATGTTGAATGATATTTTTAGGTATTATCAACACCACATTTATAGCATTAAACCGATTTATATTTTAATTCCTGTTTGAATTAAACTTGGAGACTATGTGAAAAGATATGAACTCTTTTAGGGTAACTTGGTAGTTGTCTCAATTCAATTATACTTGACATATAGGAAAGGAAGATAATCATATATTTTGGAATGCATGATTATCATTTTAGAATATATCTTTATTTTATATAGATTATATGTAGTTCAATGATGAATGACTATATAGTATGGGGTATGCATGTCATTCACTAGGTAAATGTTATGTCAACACATGATAATAATTTTATAAATTTAATGTTGAAGTTACATGTGTAAGTGTTTAAAACATCTATATTAAAGAAAATGTGTTATTTTAGAGAAAATTGATTAAGTTGAAATATATGTGATTAAACATATAGAATAGAAAATTAGTTTCTTTGGTTGTAAATTCCTAATATGTATGTATGTATAGTTTTAGTCATAATTTTGATTAGAAAAATGATTCTCTTGAAATTACTTGTTAATTTAAAATACAATTGAAAAAAGGAGGGATTATGAATAAAAAGAAGAAAAGGATGTAGAAAATGTTTTATGTATATATATATAAAGGATATTATGATCCTTTGGTTAAAAGAAATATGAATAAAGAATATATATATATAATCTCTTTAAAAAGGGAAAAGAATAATTATATACTTAAATAATTATTAAAGGTAACCTTTGTGAAAGGGTGTGATGATTTGGAAGCCACCCTTGAAGGCTTATATAAAAATTTATGTGAGACTTGGAAAGGAATGGAGAACATGTTGAACAGTCTAGATAACTGAAGGGGGGGTGAATTAGTTATCACAAAACACTTTTCTTTCTTTACTTAATCCAAAGCAATCATAAACCATTCATATATGAACATGAAAGCACTAAACAAAACCATGCACAATGAACACTAGAATTTACGTGGAAACCCAAGATGGAAAAAACCATAGAGAATGTTAGTTCTCAATTATAAAGCAATGGTTAAGGTGACACCGATTAAGGTGATTTTTACAAGGGCTCGCTGTCAAAATTATCACTACCAATAAGGCTCACTGCCCAAGATATACAAATTATTGATTACAAAAATGGAAAAAACATGAATTGATGAAGTTGTATCTACATATGCATGAATTCAGTTCTGGTTAAATGCACAAAATCTTATTGTGGCAGATCCGGTTAAGAATCTTTTGCTAACCTTCCTTCCACTACTTCAACAAAATAGATTACTTCCACTTGGCACTTGCCTTCACTTCCTTCTCCGATCCTTGTCGCACAATCCTTCACACCTTTACCAATGTTCACACATTCCACACTTCTTGTTTTCAGACACTCTAAAAGATGTTCTACATACATGTATATATATACACCTGAAGAACAAAATGAGTTGGCCTAGCAAAACATGTTGACTTGAGAAACAAACCTAAAATATTCAAAAGGCTTGACATGCTAGCACTAGACCCAAAAGATAGGTTGCACATAAAGGATCTTCTTACCACGTTACATCGGGACCCATAAATAGGTCATACATAAGATATAGCATTATTACCAAAAGATAGCTAACTTTGAGCTACATGAGATATATTTCGAATTCAATGGGAATGCCACAACCAATACCAAATCTTGATTAACATCAATTTCATTACCAACCAAAGAAATGCAGTTAGATATACCAAATTTTTTAACAAGCTACATGAATGTCTGGATAGCAAGGATACTCAGAATAAGCTTTAGACACAACAATCGATAGCAAAATATTAGTCTTCAATATTTTGCATCAACTTTCCACATATTTCTCAAAGAGAAGTACACCGTTATCCAAATCAAGGATATCATCCATACTTATACACAACATTATATGATAGATCATTTATGTATATCATCCAGAGCACAACCTTCTGAATCCTAGGTTTTGACATCAATGACAACAATGCCACATCAACAATTGCTCAACAATCTCCCCCTTTGGCATTGATGGAAAAAGAAAAAAAAATCAAAAATACAAAAACTCCAAAAACCTCAAGAACTCCCCCTTAGCCAAGCAATTCAAATCCTCTTTTTATTTTTATTTTTCTTTTCCTTTCCTTTTCTCCCCCTTTTTTCCATCAAAGGAAAAGGGCCAAATAAGAACATTCAAAAACTTAAGTAAAGATAACACTTTTCACATGAAACTTTTTTGTGTACCTTTCTTTCATAATTGGAAGAATATTCTTCCAAGCTTGCATTGCAGACACCATTCTCGCACACAAAATTTCTTGTAGAATCAAAATTCCAAATGAAGATGAATAGTCTGGAGATAGGCACTGTCGTTCACAATCCTCTACATCAGAAAGTATCTCGGAGAGATGATCCGACCGAACCCAAACAATTTCGTTAATCAACCAAAAGGTTTTAACCACATCACTTCTCTGTCTTTGAGTAGACAACAATTCAGCTTGCAACTCACCAACTGTTATCCTCTATTTTCTATCTTTATCTTTCAAAAAGTCAAAATACTTGGGTGATCCCACAATACTGGTTTACAATTTTTGGGCAAACTAGACATTGAACTGATTTTTTTAAACTGAATCTTCACTTTCGGGCTCCTATATCGGCTAAACAGTGAGGAATTTGAAGATGATGCAAACTAGTGACTTGTGAAGTTTTGTCTATAGATTCTAAATATATTTTTTTCAATTTTTTTGGAATCAGATTGCACTTTTTTTTTCATCTCCTTCGGAAACTAGTTTTTATCAGTAAACAACATTTTTAAGGAGTGATGCTCACCATATACAATATTACTTTTTTTGTATGAAGGATAAAATTCTAATTTTTTTGAATTTAGATTTGTAACTAGGATATCTAACCAGTTCATTTGGTTTCATAGTGTTTTATAAAATATTTTTTCCTTAATCAAGTTTTGAAGTCAAACCAATTACAATTCAGACATAGGCGGAGTGTATACAACATAACTTTTTTCTGTATGTATCAAAATTCAAAAAAAAATTAATGGATCAAGGACATCAATACCTAGCATGAACATATTTTTCAAAATGTTATTTTGATAATCTACTATTTTTCGACATGTGCAAAATAAAAAGCTTGATTTTTGGTGAAAAACTTACATTCACAAGAAATAAAAAATAGATATAATAATCAAATTTAATTTAATTAAAATTGTACTTTTTTGGAAGCTTATAATAAGGTAAATCAAAAGTGGTTTTTTATCAGCATTTTGATAGGTGTAAAGGAGACTCTGCTATAGATATGGTTTAAAACTAGTGGGGTTCTATCCGAGGGGGCTTGGTCTAAGGTGGTTTGAGAAAACCCTCTTCAATTAGAATCCTTTAAATGGAACTTTTCAAGCCTTAAATCATTATTTTTCTAAAAATATGTGATTTTAGCAAAAATCAGGATCTCCCAGAAACTATAAACCACTATTGTGGCCACACCCACTTCCCAATCTCATTCAATTCAGATTTAATAGCTTCAATTCTGCTTCTAAAATTATCAACAACTGTAGGCCACCAAAGATAGTATTTTTAGATGTCAGACATCTCCTTAAGGCATTCTCTTGTCTCACCAATGTGTTTGGATAACTTTTGTTTACCAATGACACACCTTCTTTCAATCATAGCTTGGAGTTTATCTCCTTCAAACATTTCTTGCAACAACCTTTCTTCAAAAACTTCTACTAGACCATCCAGTAAGGATTCAAAAACAACAAAAACTATAATACCATTTTTTAGCAAATACTCCACCAAAGCTTCTTCAATTCTAGGCCTACTGACCGGAGAGTAAGCAGTCCACATTTCACCAACCTTTTCATATCACCTTCATCCAACATGGATTGAACTTCATTTGAATAAGGTAAAGACTCTTCTTCCTTCTCCTTCTCTTCTGAGATAGTGATGATATATTTTGTGTTAATTTTCCTCCTTTTTGGTTCTGGAGGAGAACCACCAATGACAACCTCTAATTTCTTCTTACCAGAGGGGAACCCTCCTCAAACTGACTAATAGGCATATCACTAGACACTATCACACAGGAGCATAGATTCAACTACAATGATGAGAAATAAGCTTTACATGTACTTACTTTATCTTCCAAACATTCTAAATATCTATAAACTTGCTTTTCGATAGAGATGCCAGACTTCCACTTAATATTATCCTTTGTCGATAACAAATTAAAAAATTAGAACACTAAGCACATTAGTAGAGACCCAAACCAAAAGGGATAACTCTTAACCACAAACATTATGACATTCTCAATTAGGTTTTCCATTACTGGGCTACATAGATCAAACTGTTGATTTTCCTTCACCATCTTATGTGCAAGAAACCCAACAATAGCATATGTAGAACCTTCACAATTTTGGAAATAGATTTTGTATGAGATACCATAAGAAACATACCTTACTGTAGTATTGACAATGGTATTTATTAGTAGAGCTCGGGGGTTTTGTCGATACCAGTAAGTTCCTCCAGGTCTCTGTATGTCACGGTTTTCTTCCTAGGGAGGTCACCAACTCTACAAAACCCAGTAACAACTTCAATGGATTCCTTCATGACTTGATAGGGTTTGTCCAAAATGATGTTACCATCCTTGAAATGGCTCAACGGGAACAAGATAGATTCTTTGTTAGGAAACAAGGGGAATTCTCCCCACAAATCCATACCTATGACACATTTTCGAATTCATCAGCCTTCAACCCTAGCTCCATTTGCTTCATCTTTTGATGATCAAAATCATCCAACTCAACTCTCTTCAGCTTCAGCAGAATACCACCACTAGATTTGCTGCCAATCAACATGGATTCCATCGTAGTGCTCGACTTCTTCAATCCTTTATCGCTCAACAAAAAATCTCTTCCTCTTCTTTCCAAACTATGGGAAATGATTTTAAACTCCACCTTTTATCCTTAATTGCTCATGACGACTTCACTGCCAAAATGTGTATTGATGATGCCAACAATTTTACTTTTCTTTTCAGTCGGTCAGATTAACCTTCATTATGTAACATCACCTGAATCCAACTTAGTCATGCCGAAAACACATCAATCTTTCTTCAGAGAGGGGGAATCGATAGGATATGCTTTGCAAAACTCCCCCTGAGCCAAGGTAGTTGGCTCAATTTTTGGAAGAGCTAGTACCAGGATCCAATGGCACAAAAGGGCTCTCCACACTCGTTTCCTTTTTCTTCCAAATGGTGACGGTCTTATTTTTAGACTCATCTAATTCTGCAACCTTCTTTTTGTCTTCAGTCCTTTTTAGAACAACATATCTACATGTTTTCGCATAATGTCTAAATTCATTGCACTTGTAACATATTTTCCTTGACCAAATTGAGTGAAATCTGGATCTGCATTGATTAGCTTTGTGACCATAACCATGGAATAAGTATCAATAACCATGAAAGAGATTGTTCATTTCATTCCTTCTAGTCAATTTAGATAATTGACTTTTGCAATGACTTGCTTTGTGTCCAAACTTGTGACAATTGAAGAATTGAATATCCAGTTCCTTACCACTTCTACACTCTACAACCTTATGTCCAAATTTTTTGCATAAAAAATAATGACCATTGAATGATAAGTACCTTTGAGAATTTGGTTGCCTTATTAGAGTTATTTTTGTAGATCTTCTAGAGTTCCAAAACTTTGCTTCCTACACCAGATCTTGCTCCATCTTCCACTGCATTGTCTTTACCCTTAGTGTTTAGATTTGAGTTTTCACCTAAAAATCCAAGTCCTTCCTTATCCTTTTGACATTTCTGTAGGGACAAAAGTTGATCCAGAATCATGATACTTTCACACACTCTAGCTTTTGATTTAATCGCCCTCAACTCTTGATCTAACTTCTCATTTTCTTCTTCTTTTCATTTAATAGTATCTTTGATATTTTATTCTATCTTTTTCCATTCTTCCATTTTCCATTTGATGGTATCTTTGAGATTTTCTTTTGTCTTCTTGCATTCATCCAACCAAATCTTTATATTTATAATTTTCTTTGACTCCTTTAATTCCTCGCTAACCTCTCTGTGTCTTGCTTTGAATTTCCAAATTTTCTCCCTTAGCTTTGAGATACATGCATTTGCCTCCTTTATGTTTTCTTTCAATTGCTCATTCTCAGATTATGTACTTTCCATATCACTTAATATTGACTTCAGTTCTTCCTCAAAGTAATAATCTCCTGCCATCTATTCAAACTGCCAAGATCTCCCTCAAGCAGTTAAGCTCTATCTGCAAGGGTCCAAGCTTTGATACCAATTGTTGAACAGTCTAGATAACCGAGAGTGGGGGGTGAATCATTTATCACAAAACACTTTTTTTTCTTTAATTAATTTGGAGTAATCACAAACCATTCATATATTAATTAAAATAGATATGAACATGCAAGTACTAAACAAAACCATGCACAATTAACATAAAAGTTTACGTGGAAAGAAAAGATGGGAAAAACCACAGAGAATGGTAATTCTCTATTATAAAGAATCGGTTAAGGTGATTTTTACAAGGGCTCATTACCAAAATTCTCACTGCTGATAAGGCTCAATGTCAGGTGGCTCACTGTCTAGGATACAAAAATCATTGATTACAAAAATTGACAAAACATGAACTGATGAAGTTGCATCTACATATGCATGAATTTAGTTTCAAGTAAGTACACAACATTTGATTGCAGCAAATCTGATTAGGAATCTTCTTCCAACCTTCCATCCACTACTTCAAAAAAATAGATTACTTCTACTTGGAACTTTCCTTCACTTCCTTCTTCGATCCTTGTCACACAATCCTTCGCACCTTTATTACTATTCACACATTCCACACTTCTTGTTTTCAGACACTCTAAAAGATGTTCCACATACATGTATATATATACACCCAAAGAATAAAATGATTCGACCTAGTAAAACATGTCAACTTGAGGAACAACCTTGAAATATTCAATAAGGCTTGACATGCTAGCACTGGACCCAAAAGATAGGTCGCACATAAAGGATCTTCTTACCACATTACACTGGGACCCATAAATAGGTCATACATAAGATATAGCATTATCACCAAAAGACAACTTACTTTGAGTTACATGAGATATATTTTGGATTCGATGGGAACACCACAACCAAGACCAAATCTTGATTAACATAAATTTTAGTACCAACTAGAGAAATGCAGTTAGACATACCAAAACTTGTAACAAGCTACATGAATGTATAGATAGTAAGGATACCTGAAATAAGCTTTAGATAGAGTAGCCAATAGAAAAATATTAGTCTTCGATATTGTGCATCAACTGTCTTCCATAGATGTCTCAGAAATAAGTACTACCATTATCCAAATCGAGGATATCATCCATACTACGCAACATTATAGGATAGATCATTTCTATATATCATTTAGAGCACAACCTTTCAGATCATAGGTTTTGACATCAATGAAAAGAATGCCACATCAAAAACTTCTCAACAATCTCCCCCTTTGGCATTGATGGAAAAAAAAGAAAAACTCAAAATACAAAAACTCTAAAAACTCCAAGAACTCCCCCTTAGCCAAGCAATTCAAATCTTTTTTTTGTTTTTCTTTTCCTTTCCTTTTCTCCCCCTTTTTTCCATCAAAGGCAAAGGGCCACATAAAAACATTCAAAAAATTAAGTAAAGATAACACTTTTCACATGAAATATTTTCTTGTACCTTTCTTTCACAATTGCAAGAATATTCTTCCAATCTCGCACTGCAGACACCATTATTACACACACACTTTCCTGTAGAATCAACATCCCAAATGAATATGATCAGTCTGGTGATAGGCACTATCGTTCACAATCCTCTGCATCAGAAATTATCCCAAAGAGATGATCCAACTGGACCTCAATAATTTCTTTAACCAGCCAGAAGGTTTTAATGGCATCATTTCTCTGTTTCTTAGTAGAGAGAAACTCATCTTGCAACTCACCAAATTTTATCCTTTGTTTTCCATATTTATCTTTGAAGAATTCAAAACATTTCCCAATCTCATTCAATTCAAATTCAATAGCTTCAATTCTGCTTGTAAAATTATCAACAGCTACAGGCCACCAGAGATAGTATTTATAGATGTTAGACATCTCCTTAAGGAATTCTCTTGTCTCACCAATGTTTGGATAACTTTCATTTTCCAGTGACACACCTTTCAATCATAGCTTGGAATTTATCTCCTTCGAGCTTTTCTTGCAACAACATTTCTTCAACAACTTCTACTAGATCATCTGGTAAGGAGTCAGAAACAACAGAAACTATAATACCCTTTTTGAGAAGATACTCCATCAATGCTTCTTCAATTCGAGGCCTATTGATTGGAGATAAGGCATTACACATTTCTCCAACCTTTTTCTTATCAACTTCATCCAACATGGACCGAACTTCATTTGAATCAAGTAGAGACTCTTCTTCCCTCTCCTCTTCTAAAATAGTGATGATATCTTTTGTGTTAATTTTCCTCTTTTTAGGTTCCAGAGGGGAACCACCAATGACAACCTCTAATTCCTTCTTACCAGAGGAGGAACCCTCCTCAAACTAACTAATAGGAATAACACTAGACACTATCACACTAGAGCATAGATTCAATTGCAATTATGAGAAATAAGCTTTGCATGTACTTACTTTATCTTCCAAACATTCCACTTAACATTCTCCTTTGACGGTAACAAATTCAAAAGGTAGAACACTAAGCACATGAGTAGAGACCCAAACCAGAAGGGATAACTCTCAACCACATTTTGACATTCTCAATTAGGTTTTCCATTACTAGGCTACATAGATCAAACTGTTGATTTTCCTTCACCATCTTATATGCAAGAAATACAACATTAGTAGATGTAGAACCTTCACGATTTCAGAAATAGATTTTGTATGAGATACCATAAGAAACATACCTTAATACAATATCGACAATGGTATTTATCAATAGAGCTTGGGGGTCTTTGTTGATACCATTAAGTTCCTCCATGTCTCTATATTTAACAATTTTCTTCTCAGGGAGGTCACCAACTCTACACAACCCAATAAGAGCTTCAATGGATTCCTTCGTGACCTGATAGGGTTTGTCCAAAATGATGTTGCCATCCTTGAAATGGATCACTAGGAACAAGATAGATTCTTTATCAGAAAACTAGTGGAATTCTCCCCACAAATCCATACCTACGACACACGCATTCTACAATTCATCGGCCTTCAACCCTAGCTCCATTTCCTTCATCTTTCGATGATCAAACTCATCCAAATCAACTCCCTTCAACTTCAATGGAATACTACCACTGGATTCTCTACCAATCAACATGGATTCCATCGTAGTTCTCGGCTTCTTCAATCCTTTATCGCTCAACAAAAAAACTCTTCTTCTTATTTCCAAACTATGGGAAATGATTTTAAACTACATCTTTTATCCTTAATTGCTCATGATGACTTCACTGCCAAAATGTGTATTGATGATGCCAACAATTTTACTTCGCTTTTCAATAAGCCAAATTAACCTTCATTATGCAACATCACCTGAATCCAACTTAGTCATGTCGGAAACACATCAGTCTTTCTTCAGAGAGGGGGAATCAAGATGATATGCATTGCAAAACTCCCCCTGAGCCAAGGTAGTTGGGTCAATTTCTGGAAGAGCTAGTACCGGGATCCAGTACCACATAAGGGTTCTCCACACTGATTTCCTTTTTCTTCCAAATGGTGATGGTCTTCTTTTTAGATTCATCTGATTCTGCAACCTTCTTTTTATCTTCAGTCCTTTCCAGAACAACATATTTGCATGTTTTAGCATAATGTCTGGATTCATTGCACATGTAACATCTTTGCCTTGACCTAACTGAGTAAAACCTGGATCTGCACTAATTATTTTTATGACTATAAAAATTGCATAAGTATCAATAACCATGAAAGAGATTTTTCATTTCATTCCTTCTAGCCGAATTAGATAATTGACTTATGTAATGACTTGCTTTGTGACAATTAAAGCATTGAATATTCAGTTCCTTCTTGCTTCTACACTCTACAGCGTTGTGTCCAAAATTTTTGCATAGAAAACAATGACCATTGAATAATAATTACCTTTGAGCATTTGGTTGCCTTACCAGAGGTCTTTTTGTAGATCTTCTAGAGTTCTAGACTTTTCTTGTTACACCATATCTTGCTTCAACTTCCACTACATTGTCTTTACCCTTAGCGCTCAGATTTGAGTTTTCACCTGAGAAGCCAAGTCCTTTCTTACCCTTGTGACATTTCTGCAGGGACAAAATTTGATCCAAAATCATACTACTTTCACACACTCTAGCTTCTGATTTCATCCTCCTCAACTCTTGATCTAACTTCTTATTTTCTTCTTCTTTTCATTTGATGGTATCTTTGAGATTTTCTTTTGTATTTTTCCATTCTTCCATTTTCTATTTGATGGTATTATTGAGATTTTCTTCTATCTTCTTGCATTCACCCAACCGAAGCTTTAGATTTATAACACCTTCCTTCGACTCCTTTAATTCCTCGTTGACCTCTATGTGTCTTGCTTTAAATTTTTGGATTTTCTCCCTTAGCTTTGAGATACATGTGTTTGCCTCCTTGATGTTTTCTTTCAATTCCTCATTCTCAAATTTTATACTTTATCACTTAATATTGACTTCAGTTCTTCCTAAAAGTAATAATCTCCTACCATATGTTCAAACTGTTGGGAATTTATGACTCAACATTCTGGCTTGTTTCCCCTTCGGACTTGGCATTTTCCTTCATGTCTCTTGCCTTTATCGTGATGGCTTTGACTAGTTTTGGTGGTTACCGCCATACCACAGGCGGTGGGTCAACTCACCATGGTAGCAAGGTGAGACCGCCAGTGGTGGCTTTGGTGGTTACCACCATACCGCAGGTGGTGCGTCCACTCACCACGGTAGCGCGGTGAGATCGCTTGCGGTGGTCCTGGCAGTTACCGCCACCACCGTGGTCAGTGAGTTGACTCGCCGCGGTGGCCACGGTAAGACCGCCAATGGCCTAGCTGGCGGTTATTATTGTACCATGGTAAGACCGCCAGCGGCCTGGCTAGCGGTTACCGTTGTACCGCACTCAGTCAAGTGATTGACCGTGGTGGCCATGGTAAGACCATCAATGGTCAGCCATGGCGGTTACCACCATACCACGAGGCGAGCCGATTGGGGCTATGGTAACGCAGTGGCAGTCTGTGGGCCAAAGCTCAAAGGATCTCGGATGGCTTACCACCATACTATGAGGTGTATTGGTCTGGGCTAGGGTAGAGCAGTAGGAGCTCAGATGAGCTTGGGGCAGAGTTTGACCGAGTTGGACCCGGTGGTAGTGCGACAGGTGAATGACAGGGTGACACATGGTAGGTTGGTAGCATCTGGTTGGCCAAAGACAAAGGAGAATACAAAGCATGGTGAAGACTTGGGCCAAAGCTCGAAGGAGGTCGGATGGCTTACCGCCATACTGCGAGGTGAAACGGTCAGGGCAGCGGTAGTACGGTAGATGATAGGGTGAGCTCACTAGCTCACTGCCATATCGCAGTAGGTATTTTTGATCTCAGCGGTAACGCGGTAGGAGCTCAGATGAGCTCGAAATTCGGTTGACCGAGTTGGACCGGTTTGACCGACTGTCAGAAGCGCTAGATGAATGAGATGGTAACACGTGGTGAGAGCTCTAAGATCTGATTGGCAAAGTGTTATTTCTTGATTGCGAATGAGTTGCAGTATTAAAGACTGGTTGACGGACGCATTTGGGGACGATTTAATGAGTGGGTGGCTCAATGCATCTACATGGTCGGTGCACGTTATCAGTGAAGTATGGAGCCTTGTAGATAGGATAGTTAATATCCTGATGACCATTGCTGACAGGGAGGGGCAGGATAGGTTGGCGCATGAAAAAAGAGATTAAGTAATATCATGTGTTGTTCATAGCATGATGAGCGATAACAAAGAGAGGTTGAGAGTGTTCAAGTGGTTCAACCATGAACACTTACACTCTTGGATCTAAACGATGTGAACCTACTGTGAGATCGAGTGGCTATGTTGGTCGAGAGGCTGGCTATGACAGTCTGTTATGAGGAGCTTAAGGGAATCTACACTGTGTGCTATGAAGGTGCTGGAACAGTGTGAAGGTTCTGGTTTTGTGTTGCCTGCCATTCTCTAGATGAATAAGATCTTACTCCTATATAGTCTATGAGCATGAGATTGTATTGTAACTGTTTTCTGTTGCTGAATAATACAATGACTCGATCTTTTGGAGTGTGGGGTTTTTTACCCGAAAGGGTTTTCCCCACGTATATCTGTGTGTTCATAGTTTTGTCTTTCATGGTTATATGTTTATGTTGAATCTATTATTTGTTTGCATTCACTTCTCTCAGAGGATCAATGGGGGATCAACTATGCCTACTTCCACTTTATGGCATGGTTGGTTGTGTCTTTGCTGTGATTTTTAATTGAAATCACTAAGACACTATTGTCTTAGATGCATATTTTGATGATAGACCAAACTCAATATCCCCAACAAGTGGTATCAAAGCTAGTAGCTTGTTTCTCGTGATACCAACAAGAGGTATCAGAGCATGTTTGAAGGAGGTCGAGGCTTGATGATACTAACCAGTGGTATCAGAGCCTTCTCCTGGTTGTTGAAGTTCTAGGTTTTCTCCTGTGATGATTTCTTAGCCTGGAAAGCTTGAGGAAGTCTGGAGAAAACAGTTGGTGATTGATCCTTCGATGAGTGGAAGTGTGTGCTTCATTGATTCAACACACAGTTTGAAATATGTTGGAGAAGTATGGAGTTGATCATGTTGTGGCAATGTGATCTGAAGCTCCTGGCTAATAACAAAGTTCCTGATGCAAAGGGCGTGAGATGTGCTTATGGTTGTGTTGCAACAAAGCATGGTGTTCATACTAGGTGTCTGTGTGAGAGGCTCCTTGGTGGTATGTTGCTTGTGTTGTTGTTTAGCTATGGAGAGTTGTGCTTGTGTTGGGTGTTTTTTGACTTAGCGCTGAAGGCAGTTTCTCTGGTGCTCTGATTGCATGGAGGCTATGAAGTGACCTTGGTGGTCTGCAACTTTTGGATAGCCTGGTTCTCTTTTGCTTGTGCATGACTGTGGCGTTGGAACTGGTCTGAAATGGACCTGTTGTTCCTGTGTGCCTATGTCTTGCACTTGCATAGTTTTAGATTCATGTCTTTGGCTCTGAAGGTTTTGTGTAGACTTTCCTAAAAGGTCTATGTTGCATTTTCATGTTCTTTCATTGTTCTAGTTAACTATGATGGTTGTGTGCAGACTCCCAAGTCATCCAAAAGAGCAATGAAGATGGAGATGCGTGGGTGTTTTATAAACACTGTGGTTTTGTAGGTTTAACACGGTGAAGGAAAACTTGCGTTGTGTGGAGCTGTTGTCTGCTATTTTCCAGATCCTAGTTTTTGGGATGTGACTGGATGAGATAGTTGCAGCTCGACATGTATTTGAGGAGGTGTGATGTCTTCTCTGCATGGGAGTGTTGGTATGTGTTTTTCTCATTCAGCATTCCTATGGTGCGTGCTTAATGGTTGCTTGGACTATGGTGCTAGTGTTGTGGACATATTTTTGGAAAATTAGATATGGTTTTTGATTTGGTGTTTGAGTCATGGTTGTCTACATGGCTATTCTCTTTGAGATCTCAGTTTTGTAGTTGTTGAAGTGGTTCTCCGAGTTGTGTGGCTTGTGGATTAGCTACCCATTGACTGCAGTGAGATGACTTGGGAGTGGACTATCTATATCCACGTGATTGCTTCTGTGTTGTTGCAAATCTATTAGTTGACCTTGTCTATGGTCACTTGTGCATTGGCGTGGCCATTTTGAGATGAGAAGGTGAATGGCATTCTGAGTACCTGAATAGTCAGTTATGGGGACCTATAGCATGAGAGTCACGTTGTCATGAAGAGCTTGTTACACTGGTTACTGTAAGCTTTTGATAGTGATGGTGTGGTTAGCCATGGTGCTTAGAAATCTCAGTGTCACATTGCAGTGGGAGCTTTAGCAATGACTGGTGTCCTTCTTTGGTGTTGTAGTTGTTGTGTTCTTTTGCATCTCCGTGTTCACTATTTGAAGGAGTGCAGCATCTTGGAGCCATGGAAGACATTGTTATTTTTGGCTGAGTTGTTGGTGGTGCTTGACAGGTGATGTGGTTTTGGTTTAGAGTTATTTGCTTTATGTCATGATTACTCTCTCTTAGAGTTTTGGCATTTTTCTTTGCTCTTGAGACCATGGCTTGTTCACTTGAAGCATGGTATCTCTGAAGGGGGATGAGTAGATCATGGTGTCATGATAATTTTTTGAAGCTTTGACAGTGGTCTAGGGTTTCTTTATATTTTGAGTGCATTGGTCACATGCTGGTGGACTTCATGATTGTTGCAGTATTACAGATTGGAGTCAGCATGAGATGATAGGTTTCTGATACTCATGGATGCATAGAGAATAAGGTGAGGCTAGAATTCCTTTGAGAATTCTATTGTTACAGCTGAAAGTCCAAGAAGCCTGCACCTTGGTTGAATGTGAATTCAACAGAAATCATGAAGGAGAATGCTCTTGGGTAAGTCACGGTGGCTTGTATATCTTGGAGGAGCATCTTTTCTTTTCTTCTTGGTCTGCTCGGTAGTGGTGTCACTTTGAAAGGTATTTTCCCATTATACTTTTAAGGTGTGTTATGCTTTATCTTTCATGGATATGAATCTTGAGTTGTTTTGAGATTCTAGAGGATTCATAATGGAAGGTTGATAGCATAGTGGATCTCCTTATGCTTTTGAGGACTGGTAGGAGATAGTTATATGGGTGAGTTTCATCTTCTTTGAGGAGCTTACATCCATGGTTTTGTTGGATGTTGTTAAGGTTTTCCCTTTGGGATGTGAAGAAGATCACTCTTGACACAGCTAGCATTTAGAAGTGTTTGTAGAAGGACATGTTTTGATTTGTTGTTTCTCTCTAATCTGGTCTTGTTCTTCCTGAATGTTCTTGACTTTACATGTGGGATGTCTATGTGGAGCCATGTTGGTCACTTGTTTGTGATCATGTGTTGTCACTTGGGTGATGACATGAAGGTTCTTGTGTTTCCTTCTTCAATCTGATATGGATCTTGGAAGAACTATGGAAGATAGTTGAGAGAAAAGTTTCTTGTAGCAGGTGGTTGCAGGTAGTGCAGATCAGTGTGGATGTTCCTTATAATTACATGGTTACATTTCTTTATGCAGGGTTTGGTGGACTTGGTATGCCTGGATCATGTGTGATGGTGCTTTGTTTTCATTCATATGGACAATACCCTTGCAATGGGAGTACCTGGACATATTTGCTCTATGATTGGTTGACATAGGGTGCTTGTTTGCTACTGAGATGGGTGGTTTTATGATGGCATGAGTCTACTGCTGGTTGTCGTACCTTTGAGGTATGGGTGGTTGGATGTTTCAGCATGAGCTGTGGGTGCTGGTTTTCAGTCGCGTGGGTTTGATCAGTTGGATGAGGGCAGTCAGTTTTGTGGTTGTTGTTCTAGCTAGTTGGTTTCTTGTTCTAGAGAATGGTTTTTTTCTATGTTCGTGTGGTCCCTTGTTGTTGTTGTTGTGTTGCCTTTGCCGCCTGAAGGATCAGATGTTTGTGTTTCAAAGACTGGTGCATATACGCCTTGGTTTGCTCTTTTTTTGTGTTGGATGTTTGGAGCTGTAGCCTCAGATGGTGGACATTTTTTGATGTCATTGTAGAGGTCTTGGTTGAAGCATGGAAGCATGGTTTTGATTCTTGTTCGGATGTTTGGAAGAATCCTGAAAGTCTTTGGCAAGTGGGAGATTGTTGGGAATTTATGCCTCAACATTCTGGCTTGTTTCCCCTTCGGACTTGGCATTTTCCTTCATGTCTCTTGCCTTTACCACGACAGCTTTGACTAGTTTTGGCGGTTACCGCCATATCGTAGGCGGTGGGTCAACTTACTACGGTAGCGCAATGAGACCGCCAGTGGTGGCTTTGGCGGTTATCACCATACCACAGGCAGTGGGTCCAATCACTGCAGTAGCATGGTTAGACCACCTGCAGTAGTCCTAGTGGTTATCACCATCACCGCCATGGCCACGGTAAGACCGCCAGTGGCCTAGCTAGCGGTTACCATTGTACTGCGGTCAGTCAAGTGACTGACTGTGGTAAGACCGCCAACGGCCTGGCTGGCGGTTATCATTGTACCGCAGTCAGTCAAGTGACTGATCATGGTGGCCACGGTAAGACCGCCAGTGGCCTGGCTGGTGGTTACCATTCTACCATGGTAAGACCACCAGCAGTCAGCCATGGCGGTTATCGCCATACCGCGAGGCGAGCCGATTGGGGCTACGGTAGCATGGTGGCGGTTTGTGGGCCAAAGCTCGAAGGAGCTCAGATGGCTTACCACCATACCACGAGGCGTGTTGGTCTGGGCTGCGGTGGAGCGGTAGGAGCTCAGATGAGCTTGGGGTAGAGTTTGACCGAGTTGGACTCGGTGGTAGTGTGGTAGGCGAATGACAGGTTGACACGTGGCAGGTTGGTAGCATCTGGTTGGCCGAAGACAAAGCATGATGAAGACTTGGGCCAGAGCTCAAAGGAGCTTGAATGGTTTACCGCCATACCACGAGGGGAAATGGTCAGGGCAGCGGTAGTATGGTAGATGATAGGGTGAGCTCGGGCGAGCTCACCGCCATACCACAGTAGGTATTTTTGAGCTCGGCAGTAATGCGGTAGGAGCTCGGATGAGCTCAGAACTCGGTTGATCGAGTTGGACCGGTTTGACCGACTGTCAGAAGCACTAGATGAATGAGATGGCGACACATGGCGAGAGCTCTGAGATCTGATTGGAAAAGTATTATTTCCTGATTGCAAATGAGCTGCAGTATTAAAGGTTGGTTGATGGACGTGTCTAGGGCCGATTTAATGAGTGGGTGGCTCGATGCATCTGCATGGTTGGTGCACGTTATCAGTGAAGTATGGAGCCTTGTAGATAGGATAGTTAATATCCTGATGACCGTTGTTGACAGGGAGGGGCAGGACAGGTTGGCACATGAAAAAAGAGATTAAGTAATCTCGTGTGTTGTTCATAGCATGATGAGCGATAACAAAGAGAGGCTGTGAGTTTTTGAGCGGTTCAACCATGAACACTTAGACTCTCAGATCTGAATGATGTGAACCTACTATGAGACCGAGTGGTTGTGCTGGCCAAGAGGCTAGCTGTGACAGTCTATTATGAGGAGCTGAAGGGAGTCTACACTGTGTGCTATGAAGGTGCTAGAATAATGTGAAGGTTTTGGTTTTGTGTTGCCTACCATTCTCCAGATGAACAAGATGTGACTCCTGTATAGGCTATGAGCCTGAGATTGTATTGTAACTATTTTCTGTTGCTGAATAATACAATGGCTCGATCTTTTGGAGTGTGGGGTTTTTTACTCGAAAGGGTTTTCCCCACGTATATCTATGTGTTCATAGTTTTGTCTTTCATGGTTATCTGTTTATGTTGAATCTATTATTTGTCTTCATTCTCTTCTCTCAGAGGATCAATGGGGGATCAACTATGCCTACTTCTGCTTTATGGCATGGTTGGTTGTGTCTTTGTTGTGATTTTGAATTGAAATCACTAAGACACTGTTTTCTTAGCTGCCTATCTTGATGATAGACCAAACTCATTATCCCCAACACAAACTTCCAAGAACTCCTTCAAGCGGTTAAGCTCTATCTGCAAGGGACCAAGCTCTAATACCAATTATTGAATAGTCTGGATAAATGAGAGGGGGGTGAATCAGTTATCACAAAACAATTTTCTTTCTTTAATTAATCCAGAGAAATCATAAAACATTCATATATTAATTCAAACAAATATGAACATGCAGGCACTAAACAACACCATGCACAATGAACACCATAATTTACATGGAAACCCAAGATGGGAAAAACCATGGAGAATGCTAATTCTCAATTATAAAGCACCGGTTAAGGTGATTTTTACAAGGGCTCACTGCCAAAATGCTTACTACAAATAAGTCTCATTACTTGGTGGCTCATTGTCAGTGGGCTCATTGCCCAAGATACAAAAATAACTTATTACAAATATGGATAAAACATGAACGGATGAAGTTGCATCTTCATATGCATGAATTGAACTCTGGTTAAGTGCACAACATCTAATTGTAGTAGATCTAGTTCAGAATCTTCTGCCAACCTTGCTTCCACTACTTCAAAAAAACAAATTACATATACTCTAAACTTTCCTTCACTTCCTTCTTTGATACTCATCACACAATCCTTCACAGCTTTATCATTGTTCACACACTCCACACTTCTTGTTTTTGGACACTCTTAAAGATGTTCCATGTACATGTATATATACACCTAGAGAACAAAATGAGTCGGCCTAGCAAAACATGTCGGCTTGAGGAACAACATTGAAATATTCAATAAGGCTTGACACACTAGGATCGGACCCAAAAAGATAGGTCGCACATAAAGGATCTTATTACCATGTTACACCGAGACCCATAAATGGGTCATACATAAGATATAGCATTATTATCAAAGATAGCTTGCTTTGAGTTACATGAGATATATTATGAATTCGATGGGAACGCCACAACCAAGACCAAATCTTGATTAACATCAATTTCAGTACCAACCATAGAAATGCAGTTAGACATACCAAAAATTGTAACAAGCTACATGAATGTATGGATAGCAAGGATAGCCAAAATAAGCTTTAGACACAACAACTTTTAGCAAAATATTAGTCTTTAATATTCTCATCAACTATCTTCCGTAGAAGAAAAGTACTACCATTATCCAGATCGAGGATACCATCCATACTACACAACATTAAGGGATAGATCATTTTTGTATATCATCCATAGCACAACCTTCCCAATCTCAGGTTTTGCATTAATGACAACAATGCTACATCAACAACTTCTCAACAAAACATTCAAGATAAAGAACATTCAAGATGGAGAACATTCAAGAATGAAGAATATTCAAGGAAGAAGAAATTGGTTTGGTGAGGTATGGGAATTGGAGAAGGGGGCACAAAAAGTGTGTCCAAATTGAGATAGAAAGTACACCAGAGATTGTCCTGGGTAGGGTTGTTATACATGTTGAGTAGTTATTATGAAGCATGTTGTATACATGTTGATGAATTACTCTGGAGTATGTTGTATACATGTTGAGTAATTACTCTAGAGAATGTTGTATGCATGTTGAGTAATTACTTTGGACCATAGTGTGTACTCGTGTTGAGCATTATTCTATTGAACCAATACTTTTGTAGAGTGAAAAAGTGTGATTTTTTTCGAAAGGAACTATTTCCTCGTAGATTGTTTCATAGAAAGATCCAATACCACCAGCATCTTCATAGAATAAGAGCGACCTTTCCAAGAGTTATTCAAATAAGTATTAAAAAACATTGACACTAAAATATATTGAGAATATTATTATATTCTTTGGAGTCAATCTATATGAATTATATAGATGCATATTCAATTTAATATGTTAATTATTTACTTGAGAATCCTTGTCTAATTATTACATATTATAGTTACATTGGTTAATCTATATTAGTTAAACACATCATTTTAGTAATATTGCATCTTGTAAATTACTTTAACTCTAACATTTAATCTATTAAATCCACTGGTAATACTTAAAAAAATAGGGGGAAAGTGACATTACAATCCTTCTTCTTGTGTGCTTTCATTTAACATGGTATCAGAGCATGGATTCAACAAACCCCTTTTCAAAATTTAAGGGTTTTCTTCAACTAGGGTTATAGGGGCATTAAATATGGAATCTTCATATTGTTTTATAGGTTTTGAATTTAAAAATTTGTTTGGTGTGTGCTAGAATAATATGGAGCTTGCCACTATGTTAAAGAGCCTTAACATACAAATTTTCACTATAAATTTTCCCATATTCAATGTTGACAATTTCTAAGGAAATTTTTTAATCTAGGAGGCCGTACACCCCTCGCATTGCACTTTTTTTTCAAAGAAAATAAAAATAATATATATAACGCATAATAATTTGTAATTATTTCTACTACATATAGAAACATAATTAAGTCCACTAATTGTTGTTTCCTACATATCACAGTGGAAGCAACCTTGTTGCTAGCTTCTAGTGGTTGCAAATTTGTCAATGGCTCAACTACCCCTCACCATACAACTGTTGCTCCTCTAGTGGTGGGCTAGCGAGGTTTATTTTTTAATCCTACCAAGCTACTAGGTCATATGGGAAACCAACACCCAACCCCCAAGGGACTATTTCTTTTCATTTTGGGGAAACTTAAGAAGATTTGGTAAAATCACAACAAATTTTTACCTAGTTATCAAAATTGGGCAAAAAATATATCATCAGAAATATGGTTTTGAGAACTATCCAATGGTGCACAAGTATTTTTATTAGGTTTTTCTATTGGTGCATTTTGCAACCTATCAAATTTAGATGTGATGTTTTCACTCCCGAGCTCACGAATTTTGACCAATTTCTCCATTTTTCATGATTCTTCCATTGTTGGAAAGGTCTCTTAGATCTCTTCATAGCTATCTGTGTGCTTTTTCTAGATTTTTATCTAGGTACATTTTATTCAATTTTTGTGTTTTTACATTTTGGTGAATTACCTAGACATTTCAACTCTTGGAACTTTATGTTTGCGTGTGATGACTTATTTTGGTTTTTTACATGTATTTCCAACATTGTCTTATTTGGACTTTGTAGAAGTATTTTTTAATAACTTTCTCTTTTGTAAACACACTAAGATAAAGTGCCACTATTGTACATACTTTTTGAGAATTTCATACATTTTGTTGTGCCTTTTTGTCCTCACACTATGTTATAAAGTGCCATGGGTGGTTGTGTAATGCCTTTGTTTTGTCATCAAACCTTTGTCAAGTGAGTTTCCCTTGCATGACAACATTGAATCCTAGTGATTCTTGCCTCATGTGTGTGTCTTGTTTGTACACCCTTTTTTAGTTGCAAGTATTCTTTTGTGCATGTTCAAATATTCTTGGTTCTCCTGCATGAACTTCTTGGTGACACACAATTTTAGTGGACCTGTCATGGATCTCCCTTTTATGCATTATGGGGGGTTTCTATTATTGGTGGTAATGCTTCCTTGGTTTCATTTTAGAGTGATATATGTATTTAGTTTTTAAATTCTTGTGTACTAGGCAGATGCAAAAGTTGGTTACCCATACATTTTAGTGAGATGGACCATTTACATGGATATGGACACTCTTGAATTTTTATTTTTTGGATGTGACCTATTTTTAATTGATTAGTGCTCTTCAAACTATTGGTACCTATATTTTTTGTTGAACACACTATAGTGTTGAGAGGGGGATTGAATCAACATATATTAAAACATAACCATTTCATTTACAGATTAAGCATCACATCACATTAACTTAAATAAAAGTAGAAATGGAGAACATGCACAACACAAGGACACCAAGATTTTTATGGTGAGAGTTAACTCACAGTATATGAAGCACAATGCTTACAAAGATTATAATGTAGATTAAGGCTCACTGCCTATGGACTTACAAACTAAGGCACACAACCTTAGTGAAAGATAAAAGGACCTGATGAGACTCACTATCTTAGAGAAGGATACATGAAAATGATAATGATAAATTTGAATATGAACTATTATAGAGAAGCATCCAACATATGGATAAGTGCACCAATCTGTGACACAATTTTGGCTCTTAAGATGCCACTTTTTTTTCTTCTGAAATCAGGAAAATCTGATTTGCATGAGAAAATGAAGATAGTTACGCTCAAAATTTAGAGATGCGGCAACAACAAAAGTTGAAGTGATCTAAGTCTAGTTTCTAAGATACTATTGTTTTTTGAAATTAATGAACATTAAGGGTCTCAAAAAGGGGGGAGGCCCAAAACAGGTCCTGTTTTTATCAAAAAAAATAGCATAGCGCCTGAGGGCTCCCCACTTTTTGGTTAACTTTTTTTTAGAATTTCAAAAATTCCAATGGTGAGAAATTAGCTAACACCATGTAGTTTATCCTCCTTCTTTCGGATAATTTTTTTAATGAATATATAATATTCTATGAATTTTCAAAGTGGACACATCCTGAAAAGCTGAAATTTGAGCGTGCTCCCCCCACCACAATTTTTTTGCAAACTAATCGAAAATTGATTTTTTTTTCATCATGTGTAGAATCGAGTCTAGTTTCAAAAAACTTAATTTGTTTCACATTCCGATGAACATGTAAAAATCTATCCTAAACCTAGCACATGTTGGTTTTTGACCAAAAACGAAGGAATTTACAATAGAAGCCATGGATCAAAACCTTAACTAAATCAAAATGAAAAAATAATTATATATTTAGATAGCTGAGGCAGAGGTTAACACTATCACGGTTTTTTTTTTAAACTTGCATTGAAAGACGTGCAAATGAGACGGGGAGCACAGGCGAAAATATGAAAAAATTTAACAAATCTTGTTAATTAACACGTCTAAAGCAGGCCTTTTGGTGAGCACCAAATGACTCATCACATTTGGCGTGTTCCAAATTTGGTGTGTGCCAAATGTGATGGGTCATTTGACGTGCGCCAAATGTGATAAGTCATTTGGTGAGCACCAAATGGCCTGCTTTGCACAGAACTAGATTTTCGCTTTCTCTGTCAAGGAAACTATATACATGAAATAAACATTTAAGTATAAGTTGACATTTACATATGGACATTTACTTTCTTATACTTTAAGTTATATTTCATGTATATATAGGCAAGATGTTTGAGAGTGGTTTCAGATCTCTAAGAGTTATAATGCAAATTCTAGTTTTTGGAAGATCTTAAAAATTTCAGACTTAGTCAAATTTTAGTAATCAACATGTCAAATTTTAGTAATCAGGAGGTCAAATTTTAGTACTCAGGAGGTCAAATTTCATCTTTCTCTCTCTATCTCACTCATTTTCATCTCTTATTCTCTAGACCTCTCTCTCTCACTATCTCCATCCCTTTATCTAACAATATCCTCCTTGAGCTCAAGAACTATGTCTCTACATGTCCATCTCTCTCTCTCCTTCTCTCTCTAATATCTATTTGCCTCCCTCCTTCCCTCTCTACATTTTTCTATCTCTCATCCCTCTCCTTTTATCTGTATATATCTCTCTCTATCTCTAGAGGTTAGAGGGTTTAATGGTTAAGGGTTAAGGATGGAAGGGAGATAGATAGGGAGAGTGAGAGAGAGAGAGAGAGAGAGACTTGAGAGAGGGAGAGCGGGTATGAGGGAGAGACTTGAGAGAGAGAGGGGAAGGGAGTTTCAGAGAGATAGAGGGTAGAGGGTAGAGGGTAGAGGGTAGAGTTTTTAAGGGTTTAGGGTTTAAGGGTTAACGGTTAAGGCTTTAGGTTAAGGGTATAGTGGAAAGAGATAGAGGGAGAGAGAGAGAGAGAGGGAGTGAGTGAGTGAGTGAGTGAGAGACCTAAGATTCCCTCTCTAGTTCTCTCTATCTCACTTCTCTCTCCTTCCCTTCCTCCCTCTCTAATTTTCTCTATATCCCCCTCTCTCTCCTTCCCTTTATACTTCTCTCTATCTCACCTCTCTTTCTCCCCCTCTCTCTCCCTCTCTCTTCCTTTCACCCACCTTTTCTCTCTACTTCTCGCTATCTAACCTATCTCTCTATACATCTTTCTCTCTCCCCCCTCCTTCCCTCTCAAACTCTCCACGTTCCTCCTTATCTCTCTACTTTTTGGCTCCATCACACATCTCTCCACCTAGACCTCTCTCTATTTTTGTCTCAACTCTCTCTCCATCCCTACCTCTCCCTATATCTCTCCTTTCATATCTACTTCTCTCTACCTATTTTTCCCTCTATACCTATTTCTCTCTCCCTCCTTGCCTCCTCTCTCTCAATATCTCCACCTTCTTTCCCTCTCTAATTCTCTCTCTATCACCTCTCTCTATCTCTCACCTCCCTCTCTCCTCTCTCTATCTCTCCCTCTCCCTCCCTCCCCCTCTTTCTATCTCTCCTCTCTCCCTTCCACCAAAAATTACTCTACATCTCTCTATCTAGTCTACCCCTATATACCTCTTTTTCTCACCCTCTCTCTTTCCCTCTCTTAATCTATCTACCTTCCTCATTATGCCTCTACTTATCTCTATCACCTCTCTCTCTCCCCCTCCCCTCTTTAATTTCTTTCTCTCTATCTAACCTCTCTCTCCTTAAATATCCCTCCCTCCCTACTCTCTCTCTATCTCACCTATCTCTCCCTCCCTACCTCTTCTTCCCTCTCTCCTCCATTCTCTACTTCCCTTTATATCCCGTCCGTCTCCTTACCTCTCTCTCTCTCTCTCTCTCTCTCTCTCTCCTCTCTCTCTCTCTCTCTCTCTCTCTCTCTCTCTCTCTC